>JACEEZ010006029.1:237500-252500 GCA_016584305.1 Chionoecetes opilio | reverse complement strand
TTTGTCAATGGTACCGGTATGTATGAGCTGGGTGTCGTCAGCATATTGGAGTACATGACAGTCAGAGATATAGTGTGAAAAATCATTAACAAATATTAGAAATAAAATTGGTCCGAGTACTGACCCTTGTGGCACACCATATGGAATTTCAAAGATTTCTGATAGTGCTTTTCCCATTCGTACACGTTGTGTTCTGTTATGCAGATAACTTTCAAACCAGAAGTTGTCAATATTCATCTTCGATAGCTTACTCATTAGGGATACATGATTAACACTATCGAAAGCCTTTGACAAATCACAAAGAATAATAAGTGAAATTTTCCTATTATCAATGTTATCGTATAGTACATTAGAGAGTTTTGTAAGAGCCGTTTCGGTTGATAATCGAGGTCTGAAACCATGTTGGGTATTACTCAACAGATGGTTCTCTTCTAGATAGTTAGTAAGCTGATTTGCTATAACCTTCTCTAGTATTTTTGAAAGAATGGGTAACAGAGATATAGGTCGATGATTTTGTGGTTGGTTAGCATCGCCAGACTTTAAAATTGGGACAACAATGGCTTCCTTCCACTGTTTAGGGAAAGTTCCAGTCACTATGGATGTATTTAGTATGCATGTTATGTAAGAGATTACCACCGGGAGAGAGTCTTTCAAAAACCGTAATTGGATGCCATCACAACCACAGGAGTTGCTGTTTTTCATAGACTTAATTATTAGTATAATTGTGTCATTGTCAATGGGTTGTGGTCTAAAAGTATTACTTGGCAGGTTAGTGATATCTTGGTTTGTTGCAGCACTTACGGGCTGATCTTTTGATACATTTTGCTGGGATTTTATGAATGTTTCTTTCCCCACGTTGGCAAAAAATTTATTAAAACTATCTGCAAGGGACTTCGCTTCATCTCCCTCCTCTGCTATTGAATCACATGACTTTTTCTCAGAATTTGGGATTAACTGTCTCAATAGTTTCCAAATAGCTGAACTATTACCTTTATTGTCTTCAAATTCTTTATCGTAGTGCTTTGTCTTTGTATGATTGAGTAACCTTTTTACTTGTTTCTTTAAATTTTTATGATTTTCTTGTAACTGAGTGTTATTTCTATCCATTTTCAGGTTTCCTCTGACGTTATTTTTCTCCCTTATAAGTTCTCTCAACTCCTCACTCATCCAAGGTGCAGAGGGTCTCTTGACCTCCTTGGTGAGCATAGGTGCACATGCATTTAGACATTTGTTAATACTTTCCGTAAAAATGTTTACTTGTACGTCAATGTTATCCGTCACGTATATTTGATTTAGGTTATAGCTGTCTTGTAATAAGAGATTACAGAGAACATCTGGGGAATAATTTCTCAATTCTCGAATGGTTTTAACAGTGGGCAAAACTCTAGGTTTCTTCAAGTTGATGGTTAAGGTAATGAGTTCATGGTCCCCCACAAGACAAGGAATGACATCAGATTGTATCACAGATTCTGGCTTGTTGGTAACAATTGTGTCTAACAGCGTTGCTGAGGTTGATGTGATTCTGGTTGGTTGTGAGACCAGAGATGTGAGTTTAGCATTAGAAATTATTTTCTTAAACTTACTCTTACTTGATAAAAGATCATCATTAAAATCCCCTAAAAGATAAAACGACTTATTTCCTAAAATCATAAAATCTAAAACAGCAGCAATATAATCGAAAGTTGTCGAGAGAGATTTAGGATGACGGTACAGGCAACCGATGACAACAGTAGGTAATTTTTTGCTCTGTACACCTAGCCATATGTCTTCAACTCCTGCCGGCCTTTCAATATTGACCTCTAAACGAGTAATTGTAAAAACATTTCAAACAGAGAGAGAGAGAGAGAGAGAGAGAGAGAGAGAGAGAGAGAGAGAGAGAGAGAGAGAGAGAGAGAGAGAGAGAGAGAGAGAGAGAGGAGAGAGAGAGAGCGAGCGAGCGAGAGAGAGAGAGAGAGAGAGAGAGAGAGAGAGAGAGAGAGAGAGAGAGAGAGAGAGGAGAGAGGAGAGAGAGAGAGAGAGAGAGAGAGAGAGAGAGAGAGAGAGAGAGACACTTTTTGACTTATTTTGACTTATTGTTTTATTGGCCTCCATGATACAATACTTTTTTATTCATTTTACATAAGTAAGGCATGAAGCCTAGGTCTGTTGAGCGCAAGCTCCTATACAGACCTGTTGCTTAGATATACAAACCGTGTTTAGCAAGTGGATTTAGGCTATTGGCTAACAAATATATACAATATTAATAACTGACATTATAAATTAATATTTACATACGTATATACCTATATACACATATATACATGCATACATATACATACACACGTGCAACATACCTACACGTACACATACATTTATGCGCACACACAGACACCTACATACCCATAAATTTACACACACCCAAACATACTTACACATTAACACAGTGTAATATACAAGTACACACACATAATGAATCCATGCATACCTACAGAATGACTTAGTGTGTATAACTTTGAAGCAACAATTTCTTGAGTTTATGTTTGAAGGATATTTGAGTTGTGGAATTTTTTATTTCTGCTGGTAAACTATTCCATAATTTGACACCTCTGACTGAAACATTTTGCTGAGCATGAGTAGTCCTGCAACGTGGTATTCGTAACTGTAATGACCTTGTAGCAAAAGTATGTGAAATGCAGTGAAAACCGTTATCAACAGGATACACATGTAATGATTTATAAACAAATAAGTTTGATTGTAGAGATATTATATCAGACAGTTTGAGTAACTGGTGGTCTCGAAATAGTGGGTTGGTGTGTTCATATCGTGACTTATAAAACATAACACGTATTAACTTTTTTTGAGAAATAAATAGATTATCCACATATGTTTTATATGCTCCCCCCCAAATTGTTGAACAATACAGTAGATATTGATATCCTAGTGATGAATATATTTGAATAATACACTCAAAAGTGATACAGCTACGCATTTTATATAAAACGCCAGTTAATTTAGATATTTTAGTACATAATTGATTTATTTGTGATCTCCATGTTAATTTATTGTCAATGGTTATACCTAGAAATTTATATTCTTCAACTTTACACAAGGATAAATCATTTATTTTGACGTCACTATGGGCTGCACTAGTCATTAGAGGGTGGGATACCATGTAGCATGTTTTAGAGATGTTCAGTGTTAGTTCATTGCTTTTTATCCAGTTAGATACATTAATTAACTCTGAGTTTAGTATATTCTCTATTTCACCAAGATCTTGTCCCTGAATATATATGGAGGTGTCATCAGCAAAAAGCAAAAACTTCAATTTATTACTACAACGTAAAATGTCATTGATATAGATAAGAAACAAAACTGGGCCTAAAACTGAACCTTGTGGTACACCATAGCAGATTGATTCATGTGAAGATGCAGAATTATTATATACAGTGTATTGTCTTCTGTGGCTTAAGTAGCTGTTGAACCAGTCATGTGCCGGACCACGAATGCCATAAGTTTTCAATTTCTCTAATAAAATAGGATGAGAGATGGTGTCAAACGCTTTTGATAAGTCACAAAATACTGTTATTTGATGCATCTTGTTGTCTAATGAGTTATAAATACTATTACAAAGGTGATGGATTGCTAACTCTGTACTATAGTTGGGTCGAAAGCCATACTGAAATTCTGTTAGTAATGTAAATTTTGACAGGTACTCCATTAATCTGCTTACAACAGTTTTCTCAAAGATTTTGCTAAGGCTTGAAAGGATAGAAACAGGTCTGTAATTACTAAAGAGAGACTTCTCACCTTTTTTAAATATGGGAACCACTTTCGCTAATTGTAACTGTTTTGGAAAACTACCTTCTTTAAACGACCGATTTATGATATAATCTAAAAAGGAAGAGACTTCACAGCTGCATTGTTTTATAACTTTAATATTAATATCATCATAGCCTGGCAAAGTTGTCTTAAGGTTTTAATAATGGATTCGATTTCTGGTATTGATGTAGGTCGAAGGAAAAATGAAAAGGGTACAGGGTGAGAGAGAGAGAGAGAGAGAGAGAGAGAGAGAGAGAGAGAGAGAGAGAGAGAGAGAGAGAGAGAGAGAGAGAGAGAGAGAGAGAGAGAGAGAGAGAGAGAGAGAGAAACAGTGTTGTGTACAAAGCCATTCCGATTGTCTTTCTAAGCATTATACTTATTACGGGTAACTTCTGCTAGTGATAATACAATAGTGACGATAATTATAATAGTAATGGTAATGATATTGGTGGTAACAACAGTAATATTAATGTCTATACTAATTGGTAATAAAGGTTAATGTCGTGCCTGTCAGCACGTGTACATTATATTATATTATAAAGTATGTTATATTATAAATTATATATAATAGTATATTATAAAGATACACATTGGCATAATATGAGGAATCAAAAGAAACAGTTGACACAGACAGTTGAGATGATGGCAGCGTAAAGATCACGGCACTGGATATGAAGTCGCGGGTTACGAAGACCGGGCAAATATATCAGCGGCCGATAGTGATTGAAGACAGTGTTGAAGGTGTTCACAGTGTGTCGGGCGTGGCGCCTCACTCTGGTGCACAGGTTCGCCTGGCCACCATGGCGTCCAGCTCCTGCTGCCACGCCTCCTAATCGTTATTGAGGGCGTGCAGACGCTTCTTCCACTGCAGTAGGAGGCCCTCGTGGCTTTTGAAGTAGTCCTTGTACCACAGCTCGCGTTCCTTGACGGGCTGGGGCACGTCGGCCAGGTTGAAGCGCAACTTCCTGGCCCGGACAGTGTCGGGCACTTGCTCGCCCTCGCCGGTGGGCTTCGCGCTTTATTTATTACGCATCTTCTGCCGCAAGTCGGCGTCCAACTCATCGTTGAGTTGGATAACCCTGTCTCGCCGGGCTACCAGACTTTCGTGGTACTGCCGCCCAAGCACGCGCATCTGCCGCTGAAACTCCGCTGGACTCATCGTCTCCTTGCATTCCGTACAGTCAAAGAAACAGAGGAAGTGTTCACACTTCATGCTGAACACTGAGTCACCCTGCTGCGGCGGGCCGTCACCCTCCCGCGCAGGGGCACTCCTCTGCTGGCGTGCAGACACGGTGGTCATGGCTCTTGGGATGCAATCACTCATAGCTGAGGATACTTGCATTGTCTTGAAAGTACTTTTGAAGGGGCAGTGATTGCAGGCGACCCCGCCATATTAAAGAAGAAACGCCTCGTGAAGTTGGAACCAATGAGGTTGGAGTTGAGTGGTGAGGAAAAGACGCTACATAAGAGTCATTATTCCGTATTTACTCATGAGTATTGTTCCTTAACGACCACGAGGGTGAACCTCCAAGCTATGATGCCCAGGACTCACCACTCAACTCCAACCTCATTGGTTCCAACTTCAGCTCAACTCCACCACCTTAACTCCAACCTCATTGGTTCCAATCTGCTGGCCGCACCAACACCTTCATAGTACAGAATAAGGACTTTTAGGTAGAGTGTTACGCACTCTACACACGAGCTCGTGAAATGAAATAGGGTTTGTATTCCCCTCTTTACAATTATTATTTTTTTTATAGCATCGAGTATTTTTCAGGTAAGGGTAAAATGATCACACCAAAAAGTTCTTGTATTCTTCGCTCATTTATTTATTTACTTATCTATCTATTTATTTATTAATTTTGCTTCTTCTCCAGGTCTTATGTAAATCAGGAGGTGAAATGAGGCGAAAAATATTGGTTAATGAACTCGAAGTGGAGGGAGAAAAACATGAATAAAGGATGAGGAAGGGTAGTAATAATAAACTATTCTCTCTCTCTCTCTCTCTCTCTCTCTCTCTCTCTCTCTCTCTCTCTCTCTCTCTCTCTCTCTCTCTCTCTCTCTCTCTCTCTCTCTCTCTCTCTCTCTCTCTCTCTCTCTCTCTCTCTCTCTCTTTCCCGTTTTCTTTCTCTCCCCTAAACCTCAAAAATCGACCGAAGAAGGATAGTCAAGAAAATATACTTATTCCTTTTCGTCTTCTTCATCTTTTTCATTCACCACGTCCTCCTCCTCCTCCTCCTCCTCCTCCTCCTCCTCCTCCTCCTCCTCCTCTAAGCCAAATTGGGATCAGTGCAAAGAAGAGCAACCAAACAAATTCCATCTCTGCGAAATTCATCTTATGAAGAGAGACTGCGGAAACTTAATATGTTTTCCTTAAAGGATCGTAGAATCCGTGGGGACTTAATAGAAACCTTTAAGATCCTAAAAGGTTTTGATGTCATTAATCAAGAGAACCTATTCGAGCTTTCAACTCAAGTGACAACAGGAAATAATGGTTTAAAACTAAACGGTCAACGTTGCATCACCGATCTCCGTAAAAATTATTTCAATGTTAGAGTCGTTGATCGATGGAACAAGTTACCAGCAAATATTGTCGGAGCCAGCACAATAACTACATTCAAAAACAGACTTGACGCGCACTGTAAAATAAATGGGTATTGATAGTGCGAATTCGTATCTAGTCCCCCGTATCGATTAGTTGTAGTGGTAGTGGTAGTTGTAGTTAGTATTTTTCATATCCTATCATTCTGCACTATGAAACTTCCATGTTCCTATCCTCTTTAGGGACATGGTATAATTTTCCAACTGTTTTCTTACAAGTAGTTGATAGTTAGTAGTATGTAGTTCAGCAGATACCCTCGCTATGGACCAATAGGTCTCCTGGTGTCTGTTACTCCTATGTAATCCTATGTAATCCTCCTCCTCCTCCTCCTTCCTTGTATTTCGACTCATATTGTTTCTTCGTTGCTCTTCTTGCTTCCTTTCTTCCCTGTGTACCTTTCTCCTGCTTCTTCGCCTTTTCATTAATGTACGAGTATATTGTTTCTCTTACTTGCTTTTCTCTCTTTTCTATCTTAACTCACTTCTCTTGGTACTGATAAGTGGCGTGTTGGCTGAGGTCCTTCTGATAAACTGATAAAACAACCGGTACTCTTAATGTTGTATCACGAAATCCTATCAGTGAGTTCCTCAAATATAATGCCCATTCACTGTTGTATAAGGCAATGTTTAAAGGGCTTTGGTGAGTGTCCTAGGTCATTGATGTACGATATTGTCTTACGTGGTAACACATCAAAGTGGCGAACACAAGATGCTAAGTTAGGAACGGAAGATCATATGCTAAGTTTGTAATCGAAGATCTTATGCTAAGTTAGGAACGGAAGATTTTATGTTAAGTTAGGAACGGAAGATTTTATGCTAAGTTAGGAACGGAAGATCTTATGCTAAGTTAGGAACGGAAGATCTTATGCTAAGTTAGGAACGGAAGATCTAATGCTAAGTTAGGAACGGAAGATCTTATGCTAAGTTAGGAACGGAAGATCTTATGCTAAGTTAGGAACGGAAGATCTTATGCTAAGTTAGGAACGGAAGATCTTATGCTAAGTTAGGAACGGAAGATCTTATGCTAAGTTAGGAACGGAAGATCTTATGCTAAGTTAGGAACGGAAGATCTTATGCTAAGTTAGGAACGGAAGATCTAATGCTAAGTTAGGAACGGAAGATCTTATGCAAAGTTAGGAACGGAAGATCTAATGCTAAGTTAGGAACGGAAGATCTTATGCAAAGTTAGGAACGGAAGATCTTATGTTAAGTTAGGAACGGAAGATCTTATGTTAAGTTTGGAACGGAAGATCTTATGCTGAGTTAGGAACAGAAGATCTTATGCTAAGTTAGGAACGGAAGATCTTATTGTTAAATTTTTTGGAACGGAAGATCTTATGCTGAGTTAGAACGGAAGATTTATGCAAGTTTGGAACGAAGATCTTATGTTATGGTGTACTATGTTATTTTTTTCTCTAATCTTGTAAAACTGTAGTTGTAGAAGTTAGTTACACAGGCACCTTTTCTCGTTTGTCTATTGTATGCTTATCTCTTGTTTCTTTGTATTTCTTTATCTCTTTGTATTTCTTTGTATTTCTTTATCTCTTTGTATTTCTTTGTATTTCTTTGTATTTCTTTATCTCTGTATTTCTTTGTATTTCTTTATCTCTTTGTATTTCTTTACTTCTTTATCTCTTTGTATTTATTTGTATTTCTTTATCTCTTTGTATTTCTTTGTATTTCTTTATCTCTTTGTATTTCTTTATATTTCTTTGTATTTCTTTGTATTTCCTTATCTCTTTGTATTTCTTTGTATTTCTTTATCTCTTTGTATCTCTTTGTATTTCTTTGTATTTCTTTATCTCTGTATTTCTTTGTATTTCTTTGTATTTCTTTGTATTTCTTTATCTCTTTGTATTTCTTTGTATTTCTTTGCTCAAATACCCACGCATGATACAGGTAGGGTACAGTTAAGCCTGCCACCTTGCATAAAGCTGAGGAAAACAACAAATACGGTCATTATGTTTGACTCGTGGATAAAGAATATGCAGTGGCCCGATTTCCCTGTTTTATCCAAATGAACACTTGCCTTGAACGTCTTCCAAAACAACGGTGATGCCTTAGAGGGGTGAAAAGTCTCTCGCATCACTCTGAATTTCCTCCCACGTACTCTTTCTTCCCCCCCCCCCTTTTTTTTTTTTTTTCCTTTTTTTTTCTTTCATATCAGATTTCGTTTACATCTACATACTAATGCATCCGGTCTTCCTCCCCCTCCTTACCACCCCCCTACCTCCCTTACCTCCCTCCTTACCCTCCTTATCTCTCTCTACTTCCTTTTCCTCCCTCTTCCCCCCACTACCTCCCTCCCCTTATCCCCCTTACCCTCCCCCCTTCCCTTCCCTCCCTCCCCTGCCTCTCCTTTCTTCCCTCTCTCCCTCCCCAACACCTGCAGTCCAGGGGGAAACACAATCACCTTCTTTACTGTATCATAAAAAAGTAATTAGTTATGGATCCGCCCACGTCTCAGGGAAGGGGGAAGGTTAATTAGGGTCCAGGCCAGGTACTTAACACCTGAGGAAGCCCCGCCCTGGGTACTCCTGATGTTGTTGATGATAGGGATGATGTAGTAGTAGCAGTAGGAGCAGGAGTAACAGTGGAAGTAGTAGTAGTAGTAGTTGTGATAATGTAGTAGTAGCAGGAACAGGAGCAACAGTGGCAGTAGTAGTAGTTGTGATAATGTAGTAGTAGCAGGAACAGGAGCAACAGTGGCAGTAGTAGTAGTAGTAGTAGTAGTTGTGAAAGTGATGATAAAGTAGTAGTAGCAGGAAGGGGAGGAATAGTGGTAGTAATAGTTGTAGTAGTAGTTGTTGTTGTGATAGTGATAATGTAGTAGTAGCAGCAGGAACATGAGCAACAGTAGTAGCAGTAGTAGTTGTTGTTGATGATAGTGGTAATGTAGTAGTAGTAGCAGGAGTAGGTGTAACAGTGGTAGTAGTAGTTGCGGTAATGTAGTAGTAGTAGCAGGAACAGGAGCAACAGGGGTGGTAGCAGTTGTAGTAGTAGAAGTTGTTGTGATAGTGGTAATGTAGTAGTAGTAGCAGGAGTAGGTGTAACAATGGTAGTAGTAGTTGTGGTAATGTAGTAGTAGTAGCAGGAACAGGAGCAACAGGGGTGGTAGCAGTTGTAGTAGTAGAAGTTGTTGTGATAGTGGTAATGTAGTAGTAGTAGCAGGGTAGGTGTAACAATGGTAGTAGTAGTTGTAGCAGTAGAAGTTGTTGTTGTGATAGTGATAATGTAGAGTAGTAGCAGGAGCAGGAGTAACAGGGGTGGTAGTAGTTGTAGTAGTAGTAGTTGTTGTTGTGATAGAAGTAATTGTATATATTGTTATAGCTGTTGCTGATGATAATAATGATGCTGTAGTGTATATCAGTGATCTTATGTAGCTATATATTAAGAGTGCGAAAGTACCCATAACAATGATCATAACGTGGAAGAGGGGAAGGAGGAAGAGAATGAGGAGGAGAAGGAAGAAGAGAAAGAGTAGACATAGGAAGAAGAGAAAGAGTAGACATAGGATTAGATGAGATAGCATGATAATGAAAAAACAGCAACAGAAGGATAACGAAGAGAGATCACAAGAAAGATAGAAGATTTAAGAAACAGAAGTGCATTTTGTCCTTCCTCTCCCGATGTGAAAAGTGATAACACAGCGACGCAAAAAGTCACGAGAGAGAGAGAGAGAGAGAGAGAGAGAGAGAGAGAGAGAGAGAGAGAGAGAGAGTTAGTTTTGGAGTCACGACAGCAGGATGCGAGGCAGAAAATTGTGGGGATTGGCACGAAAAGGCGTTAACTGTGAGGCAGGTTATTGACTTGAAAGCACTGAAGGAATTAAAGAGAGAGAGAGAGAGAGAGAGAGAGAGAGAGAGAGAGAGAGAGAGAGAGAGAGAGAGAGAGAGAGAGAGAGAGAGAGAGAGAGAGAGAGAGAGAGAGAGAGAGACAGAGAGAGAGAGAGAGAGAGAGAGAGAGAGAGACCTATGTATGCATCTTCCGAGGTCTAGATTTTCATAGTTTAAACGAGCTTTTTATTTTCCTGTCGTTTTGTCTGTCTGCCTGTCTTTCTGTTTATCAACCTGTTTGTGTGTCTGTTTATCTATCTGTCTTGTCTGTCTGTTTATCTATCTGTCTGTCTGTTTATCTATCTGTCTTGTCTGTCTGTTTATCTATCTGTCTGTGTCTGTTTATCTATCTGTCTGTCTGTTTATCTATCTGTCTGTCTGTTTATCTATATGTCTGTGTGTCTGTTTATCTATCTGTCTGTCTGTTTATCTANTCTGTCTGTCTGTCTGCCTTTATGTCTGAATCTGAAACTCTCTCTCTCTCTCTCTCTCTCTCTCTCTCTCTCTCTCTCTCTCTCTCTCTCTCTCTCTCTCTCTCTCTCTCTCTCTCTCTCTCTCTCTCTTGCTCAGGTGCACAGCAGAAGTATTCATAAACAAAAAGTATTCATATTTTTGCAATGCCATTAATAAATAACACTAAAATATACGAAATAAATAGTTAGAGAGTGAAAATCAACCCTAAATAAATAAATAAACGAACGATAGAGTAAAAGAAAACAATACATAGCAACAAAATATAAATAGAATACGTAATAAATAAATAGTTAGAGTGAAAAAAAATACCCACTGTAGGATCCGTCTGGTAATTACTCTTCCGGTCCCTTAACTACCGCACCTCACCTCTTGATTGTTACCCGAGTCAAGGTAATTAAGGATGTGTCGTTATTGTCTCAGTGCCGCGGCGTTGTTAAGTTGTTCGCGCTATTGTGTTTATACATTATCTTGTCCTCATTTTGTTCAGCCTTTCTTTTTGCTTGATTGTCTTGATTGTCTTGATCTGTCTTGATTGTCTTGATCTGTCTTGATTGTCTTGCTTGTCTTGCTTGTCTTGATCTGTCTTGCTTGTCTTGATTGTCTTTATCTGTCTTGACTGTCTTGATTGATTTTGATCCTCGTTCTTTGAGTTTTGTTTTCGCGCGACGGCTAAGTTTTTTTTAAAGTTTGTTTGTCTGTCTAGGTCTCTTTCAATCGTCAGGCAGGCAGTCTGTTAGTCAGTCAGTCAGGAAATCAATCAACCATTCAGTTAGTCATTCATTTGTCAGTCAATCATTCATTCTTTCATTCATTCTTTCATTCATTCATTCATTCATTCATTCAGTCAGTCAGTCAGTCAGTCAGTCAGTCAGTCAGTCAGTCAGTTTGCCCACATAAAAACAAACCACTCCCGCAGTCGCACACACACACACGCACACACACACCGGGGGGACTCCGTAGTGTAAGGGTTAGCACGCTCGGCTCACAACCGAGAAGTCCCGGGTTCGATCCCCGGGCGGAGCGAAAACAGACGGGCGGTCTTCTTAAAACCCGAGCCCCTGTCCACCCAGCAGTGAGGGTACCGGGTGTTAGCCGGGAGTTTGTGACCCCCCTCCCAGGGTGGTGGCTTCGGCCAACACTAAACACTAAGGATGAATGATAAAATAAATTTTGATACGGAGACGGGGCCATACGAGCGTTGCTCAGGCCCTGTAAAATACAACTAGATGAATACACACACACACACACACACACACACACACACACACACACACACACACACACACACACACACACACACACACACACACACACACCACACACTAAACACAAGAGCAACACACCACACACACACCACACCACCACAAAACACACACACACACACACACACACACACACGCACACACACACACACACACACGCACACACATACACACACACACAGCAGAAAAAACAAGAAATATCAAATGGGTTCAGAGGAAGGGAAAAAGAAGAAAAATTCAGAGGAAGTAAAAAATATAAAACAATACACCAGAGATGAAGCATGCAAACAAAAGAGTAGAGCAGAAGGATGTACAGCAAGAGATAAAGAGACACAAAATATGGTAGGGAAAAAAACTGATAAATAGAGAGAAACAGGGTAGGAGTGAGGAAAACTGATAATAGAGAGAAACAGTAGGAGTAGAAAAACTGATAAATAAGAGAGAAACAGTAGGGATGAGAAAAACTGATAAATAAGAGAGGAAACAGGTAGGGAGTGAGAAAAACTGATAAATAGAGATAAACAGGGTAGGGAGTGAGAAAAACTGATAATAAGAGAGAAACAGTAGGGAGTAGGAAAAACTGATAAATAAGAGAAAACAGGGTAGGGAGTGAGGAAAAACTGATAAATAAGAGATGAAACGGTAGGGGTGGGGAAACTGAAAATAGAGATAAACAGGTAGGAGGAGGAAAAACTGATAAATAAGAGAGAAAACAGGGTAGGGAGTGAGGAAAAACTGATAAATAAGAGAAAACAGGGTAAGGAGTGAGGAAAAACTGATAAATAAGAGATAAAACAGGGTAGGGAGTGAGGAAAAACTGATAAATAAGAGAGGAAACAGGGTAGGGAGTGAGGAAAAAGTGATAAATAAGTGATAAAACAGGGTAGGGAGTGAGGAAAAACTGATAAATAAGTGATAAAACAGGGTAGAGAGTGAGGAAAAACTGATAAATAAGTGATAAAACAGGGTAGGGAGTGAGGAAAAACTGATAAATAAGAGGAAACAGGGTAGGGAGTGGGAAAAACTGAAAAAAGTGATAACAGGGTAGGGAGTGAGGAAAAACTGATAAATAAGTGAGAAAACAGGGTAGGGAGTGAGGAAAAACTGATAAATAAGTGATAAAACAGGGTAGAGAGTGAGGAAAACCTGATAAATAAGAGAGAAAACAGGGTAGGGAGTGAGGAAAAAGTGATAAATAAGAGAGAAAACAGGGTAGGGAGTGAGGAAAAACTGATAAATAAGAGAGAAAACAGGGTAGGGAGTGAGGAAAAAGTGATAAATAAGAGAAAACAGGGTAGGGAGTGAGGAAAAACTGATAAATAAGAGAGAAAACAGGGTAGGGAGTGAGGAAAAAGTGATAAATAAGAGAGAAAACAGGGTAGGGAGTGAGGAAAAACTGATAAATAAGAGAGAAAACAGGGTAGGGAGTGAGGAAAAACTGATAAATAAGAGAGAAAACAGGGTAGGGAGTGAGGAAAAAGTGATAAATAAGTGATAAAACAGGGTAGGGAGTGAGGAAAACCTGATAGATAAGAGATAAAACAGGGTAGGGAGTGAGGAAAACCTGATAAATAAGAGAGAGAACAGGATAGGGAGTGAGGAAAAAGGGATAAAGAAGAGAAAACAGGGTAGGGAGTGAGGAAAAACTGATAAATAAGAGAGAAAACAGGGTAGGGAGTGAGGAAAAACTGATAAATAAGAGAAAACAGGTAGGGAGTGAGGAAAAAGATAAAGAAGAGAAAACAGGGTAGGGAGTGAGGAAAAACTGATAATAGAGAAAACAGGGTAGGGAGTGAGGAAAAACTGATAAAGAGATAAAACAGGGTAGGGAGTGAGGAAAAAGTGATAAAGAAGAGAGAGAACAGGGTAGGGAGTGTGGAAAAACTGATAAATAAGAGAGAAAACAGGGTAGGGAGTGAGGAAAACCTGATAAATAAGAGATAAAACAGGGTAGGGAGTGAGGAAAAACTGATAAATAAGAGAGAAAACAGGGTAGGGAGTGAGGAAAAAGTGATAAATAAGAGAGAAAACAGGTAGGGAGTGAGGAAAACCTGATAAATAAGAGAGAAAACAGGGTAGAGGGAAAGTGTAATAGGAGAAAACCGGTAGGAGTAGAAAAAGTGATAAAACAGGGTAGGGAGTGAGGAAAAACTGATAAATAAGAGGAGAAAACAGGGTAGGGAGTGAGGAAAAAGTGATAAAAAGTGATAAAACAGGGTAGGGAGTGAGGAAAAACTGATAAATAAGAGAGAAAACAGGGTAGGGAGTGAGGAAAAAGTGATAAATAAGTGAGAAAACAGGGTAGGGAGTGAGGAAAAACTGATAAACAAGAGGGAGAAACACAACGAAGATGAATGTTAGAAGAGGAAAGAAAGGATGAGAGAGAGAGAGAGAGAGAGAGAGAGAGAGAGAGAGAGAGAGAGAGAGAGAGAGAGAGAGAGAGAGAGAGAGAGAGAGAGAGAGAGAGAGAGAGAGAGAGAGAGAGAGAGATGGAAGGAGGAAAGGGCAGATGGGCAGAAAAAAAAATAGTGAGGTTAATGATATTTTTTCCCTCTGTGGTGGTGATGGTGGTTGTGTTTTCCCCTAATTAAGCCACTATCGCTCAGCTTAATGAGGCGCCCCGCGAAAGGTAATTAGCAGACCACGTGATCACCCTCCCTGCCTAACCTGCACTTAACCAGCGTCACTTAAAAATTCATGCCAAACTAATGACAGTGATTGAGACATTTTTGCAGGAATCAGATGAGTCGGGATTCGTCTATTATCTCGCTAATTACATGAGGGAAAAAATGAAAAGAAAGGGAAAAAATAAGAGGATGTAGTTAGTCTTCTGTGTGTGATTAGCCCGGACAAGGGAGCGAGAAAGGATCGAATTGGGTTCAGATTATACATAGATAATACATAGATAATACATAGATAAATACATAGATCATACATAGATAATACATAGATAAATACATTGATAATACATAGATAATACATAGATAATACATAGATAAATACATTGATAATACATAGATAATACATAG
>JACEEZ010006029.1:230000-232500 GCA_016584305.1 Chionoecetes opilio | reverse complement strand
CAAAATGATACCCACAAAACAACTCTTTAGTAAACCAGTAAACTAACTGACGAGGACTTGACTCATCACTTGACTGACTCACGACTCAGCACACCAATTTTGAGGTCCTACAACTCTACAAGTAACTTCTCCTCCTCCTCCTCCTCCTCCTCCTCCTCCACCACCACAACAACCACTTACATGTCTGTAGTAAAGGTCCATAGAGGAAGAGAGGGCGGCCATAGAAGACAAGGCGCCCACGGCAGAGAGATGGGCGGGGTGAGGGGGCGTGGCTAGAGTGGGCGGGGCGGCGTAGGGCCAGTACCCGCCCATTAGCCGCCCATAGCCGCCCTCCGCCAGAAACTCAAGGCCAACCGCTGTCTGTCGTTTCCACTTCGTCCTGGAATAAAAAAATTGAGGTTGGTTTTTGAGCTTGGTTGGTTTTTAGGTTGGTTTTTGAGGCTGGTATTGAGGTTGATGTTTGTGGTTGATTTTTTTAGGCTGATTTTTTGACCTTATTTTTGTCTTGGAAGGTCATGTAATGTAATGGAAAAAAAGGGCATTTGATTTCCTTTTGACAGACTATTTTTTTTTTTTTGTGTGTGTGATTTCCTTCTTTGTGATGTTTAGTTTTTTTCTATTGTTGTTGGTCTGATTTTTCCTCGATGACTAGCGATCTAAATACCTGTGCTTTTTTTTTCTCTCCTTCTTTCCTTCCTTCCTTCCTTCCTTCCTTCCTTCCTTCTTTCCTTCCTTCCTTCCTTCCTTCCTTCCTTCCGTCCTTCCTTCCTTCCTTCCTTCCTTCTTTCCTTCCTTCCTTCCTTCCTTCCTTCCTTCCTTCCTTCCTTCCTTCCTTCCTTCCTTCCTTCCTTCCTTCCTTCCTTCCTTCCTTCCTTCCTTCCTTCCTTCCTTCCTTCTACCTACCTACCTACCTACCTACCTACCTACCTACCTACCTACCTACCTACCTACCTACCTACCTACCTACCTTCCTTCCTTCCTTCCTTCCTTCCTTCCTACCTACCTACCTACTTACCTACCTACTTACCTACCTACCTACCTACCTACCTACCTACCTACCTTCCTTCCTTCCTTCCTTCCTTCCTTCCTTCCTTCCTTCCTTCCTTCCTTCCTTCCTTCCTTCCTTCCTTCCTTCCCTCCCTCCCTCCCTCCCTCCCTCCTTCTTTCGCCTTTCTTTTCCCAGGACTCAGGTTTGGCAGGGAATACTACCTCATTATTTACACCTGAGCGACCATTGTTTACCCGGGCAGGTGATCACGCCGCGTCAACAAGCAGGTACTGAGAGGCGCCTACACGTGCGATGCAGAGGTGGGGGAGGCGGAGAGGGGGGTGAGAAGCAAGGTGAAGGGGGGGGTGGAAGGGAGGATGGTGGGGGAGGGAAGAGGATAGTGAAGAAAGCGAAATAAGGTATGAGAGAGAGAGAGAGAGAGAGAGAGAGAGAGAGAGAGAGAGAGAGAGAGAGAGAGAGAGAGAGAGAGAGAGAGAGAGAGAGAGAGAAAGGAAAAAAGAGGGTTTGGGAAGGGATTATTTTTTTTAAAGAAACTCAAAGTCTTGTAACAACTTTTACTACTATTTCAGTCTTCAATTAAAAAGAGAAAAATAAGAATAAAAAAATTACAGAAAGAAATATTAGAATGCTGGAGATCATCGCCCTTATGATTGAAGAAAACCAAAAAATTATAAGAAAAATAAAATGTAACGAAATGTTGTCAAAAAAATATATAACACGAACTGTTAAAAAAAAAAATGCAATTACCTTTCTTTTTTTCCTTTTTTTTTTTGTACAATAACGCGGTTTTATGCTTACTGAATAAGAATCATGTACATTCATCTTTTTTTTTCCCAAACGTAATTTTCTGTTTGAGATGATGAAACTCACAAACGATTCGTAAAGTATCTATTTGGTGGTACCGCTTGGGAGGACTGTGAACTGTTTGATGAAGAAAGTCGTGAGTGACAAGAGTGGAGTGAAGGAGGAGGAAGAGAGAAGGGTGGATGAAGGAGGGAGAAGAGTGGAGGAGGGAGAAGAGTGGAGGAGGAAGATGAGTGGAGGAAGAAGAGTGGAGGAGGGAGGGAGAAGAGTGAAGGAGGAAGAATAGTGGATGAAGAAGGAAGAAGAGTAGAAGAAGGAGGGTGAAGAGTGGATGAAGGAGGAAGAAGAGTAGAAGAAGGAGGAAGAAGAGTAGAGGAAGGAGGAAGAAGAGTGGATGAAGGAAGAAGAAGAGTGGATGAAGGAAGAAGAAGAGTGGATGAAGGAGGAAGAAGAGTAGAAGGAGGGAGAATAGTGGAGGAAGGAGGAAGAAGAGTGGATGAAGGAAGAAGAAGAGTGGATGAAGGAAGAAGAAGAGTGGATGAAGGAGGAAGAAGAGTAGAAGGAGGGAGAATAGTGGAGGAAGGAGGAAGAAGAGTAGAAGGAGGAAGAAGAGTAGAGGAAGGAGGGAGAATAGTGGAGGAAGGAGCAAGAAGAATGGAGAAAGGAAGAAGAAGAGTGGAGGAGGAA
>JACEEZ010006029.1:210000-222500 GCA_016584305.1 Chionoecetes opilio | reverse complement strand
AGTGTGTGTTTGTGTGTGTGTGTATGAGTGAGTGTGTGTGTGTACCTGTGTGTGTGTGTGTGTGTCTTCCTGTGTGTGTGTGTGTGTGTGGTGTGTGTGTGTGTGTGTGTGTGTGTGTGTGTGAGTGTGTCGTGTTGTTGTGTGTGTGTGTACCTGTGTGTGTGTGTGTGTGTCTTCCTGTGTGTGTGTGTGTGTATGAGTGAGTGTGTGTGTGTGTGTGTGTGTATGTGTGTGTTGTGTGTGTGTGTGTGTGTGTCTTCCTGTGTCTGTCTGTGTGTGTGTGTGTACCTGTGTGTGTGTATGTGTGTGTCTTTCTGTGTCTGTGTGTGTGTATCTGGGTGTGTTTTTCTATGTACACACTTTTATTTTTCCTTCATTTGCCCTTTGGATTGTTTTCATGAATTTCACCGCAAAGTGTCAGGAATACCAGTCCGTTCAGGCGCTGTGGTTACCGGCGCGATAACCCTCGCAGCCCGGTAGCCTCCCAAGCACGTTTACGAGCACAGGTGTGACCAGGTGGTAACGAGATCCCTCGCTTAGAACCATCGCAATCCTGAGTGGGTTTTTTTAAAGAGATAAACGAAAAAACAACCAATATTTTAGGCTCGTTATGAAAAATGTGTCTAGGATCGGCAAAAATGATTTAATACAGAAGACTAAAACAACGAAAAACACGAAAATCATTGAGTTTTGAGTTTTCTGTATTAAGTAATTTTCTTCTATGCTAAAGATACATTCTTCGCATTATTTATGAGATAAACTCCTCTTAACCCCTTCACGCCCAGATCTTTCCTTTGCTATATAAAATCACCTGTTGTTAGCCATAAAATTACGAGAAGTTACTAAATATACCACATTATGTAGTTAGGTGAAGGGTTAAAACAGGGCATTACTATAAACATGCTTATACATGCATTACAAGCGTCTATGGAGCTTAATACGATGGAATTACTTCTGGGGCGTGAAGGGGTTAAGGAGGAGTGCGAGGGGCCTTAGCTGAGGGGCGGGAGTGCGAGGGCCTTAGCTGAGGGGCGGGAGTGCGAGGGCCTTAGCTGAGGGGCGGGAGTGGCCAGGTGAGAGACACGTTGTCTTATCCACCAAAACCACACCATCAAATGAAGAGACATTCACTCCTGGATTGAATAACTTGTCCTCCTCCTCCTCCTCCTCCTCCTCCTTATTACATATCTTCCCCCTCTCCCCTACCCTTCCTACTCTAAGGATGGCCGCAAAAGGAACACTAATTACTACTCTATAGTGGAATCTAAGTTAGAGTGTGTGGTTAGATCTTTTGTCGTTCCTCCATTACTCTTTTTTTTCTTTCTTTTCTATCATTCCTAACCCTTTATTCCAACTAACCACTCCTATTCCTCCTCCTCCATACACCCAGTCCTCCTCCTCCTCCTCCTCCTCCTCCTCCTCCTCCTCCTCCTCCTCCTCCTCCTCCTCCTCCTCCTCCTCCTCCTCTTTCTCTTTCTCATCTACTAAACAGCTTCCCATCATTTTTTACTCCTGATAGTCAACTTTTCTCACGGTTTTTGTGGCGGCAATGTTGCGGTGGTTCGTCCAAGTCATGGTGGCTCGACGAGGGAAGGGAGGAGCTTTGTTGGTCCACTCTCCCCCTTCCTTCCTTCCCTCTAACCTCTCTATCCCCTTAAGGCCCCACAAACACACTCTTCCGGTCACGTAAGGTATAATTATTAAAGCGGCGGTATGTTCCAACGACAAAGCGGACCATGAGAAGCAAGAAAAGGGACTGAGGTAAGAAAAAGTACTGGTTTGGGATTTTGTGGTGATGGTCTTGCAAGGTGACGGTGGTGCCATCTCGCGGTTACTGGGCGGCGCGGGAACCTTACCGGCGGGGTGGTGAGGTGAAGTGACGGAATGGAGTCAGTCAGTGAGGTTGAGGTAAAAGGGAGGTTGATGGTGATGGGTGTTGGTGTAATAGTGAAATGAGATGGTGGGGTGTATGGGTGTTGCTAAATGGTAAGAAGGTTGTTGGCATGGAATATGAAGAGAACTGTGTCATGGTTTGGTTTAGATTAGGTAGTTAGTTATTAAGTCATTGATGGGGTAAGCAAGGGTCCCACGTAATATATTGTCAGTCTAAGGCATGTATTAACTAACCCCCTGTTTCTAGTTAAGCAGCAGGGATGTTTAGTGAAGTTGTGGTGTTTGAATAGGGAAATGAAGTACGTTATGGTAACTAATTATAACATCTGTTCTATTAGCAGGTAATAGTTACAAGTTGCTGGTTGTTTGTCGGGAAGATGAAGGGACGTAAGGAGGCACTTGAACTACCTTAACTACCATCTGTCCTGTTTCTATTAGCACAAGAAGTTTAGTTATTAGTTTTTCGTGGGAAATGAAGGATCGTTAGTGAGACATGAACTAACAAACTTACTAACCATCGCCTGTTTCTAGTTAAGCAGCAGAGATGTTTAGTAAAGTTGTGGTGTTTGAATAGGGAAATACAGGATCGTTAGTGAGGCATGAACTAACTTAACTAACCACCGCCTGTTTTAGTTAAGTAGCAGACATGTTTAGTAAAGTTTGGTTGTTGTCAAGGGAAATGAAGGTGGTAATGGTTTAGTAGATGTTATGCTATTGAGGTATCCTTGCTGTATAGTTACACTGTTGTAAGGTGTAAGTTGTGTGTGGGAATGAAAGGGGCATTAATAGAAGATGCTTTCCCTGTTCTAGAAAATTGTAATGTTTTGTAATAGGGAAATAGTAACTGAATATACCATTTGTGGTGAAAGGATTACTAAATCAGAGTATGTTTAAAATATTGCTTAGATTTAAATGAATCGTTATGGACCAAATTACAATGAATGTTACGTTTGGTGAAGGGATTAAGAGTGTCTTTTAGTGTTGTTTTGTGATGGATTTAATGAATGTTTTGGTTGAGGATTTAATGAATGTTTTGTTGAGGATTTAATGAATGTTTTGATTGAGGATTTAATGAATGTTTGATTGAGGATTTAATGAATGTTTTGATTGAGGATTTAATGAATGTTTTGATTGAGGATTTAATGAATGTTTTGATTGAGGATTTAATGAATGTTTTGATTGAGGATTTAATGAATGTTTTGATTGAGGATTTAATGAATGTTTTGATTGAGGATTTAATGAATGTTTTGATTGAGGATTTAATGAATGTTTTGATTGAGGATTTAATGAATGTTTTGATTGAGGATTTAATGAATGTTTTGATTGAGGATTTAATGAATGTTTTGATTGAGGATTTAATGAATGTTTTGATTGAGGATTTAATGAATGTTTTGATTGAGGATTTAATGAATGTTTTGATTGAGGATTTAATGAATGTTTTGATTGAGGATTTAATGAATGTTTTGGTTGAGGATTTAATGAATGTTTTGATTGAGGATTTAATGAATGTTTTGATTGAGGATTTAATGAATGTTTTGGTTGAGGATTTAATGAATGTTTTGGTTGAGGATTTAATGAATGTTTTGGTTGAGGATTTAATGAATGTTTTGATTGAGGATTTAATGAATGTTTTGATTGAGGATTTAATTAATGTTTTGATTGAGGATTTAATGAATGTTTTGGTTGAGGATTTAATGAATGTTTTGATTGAGGATTTAATGAATGTTTTGGTTGAGGATTTAATGAATGTTTTGATTGAGGATTTAATGAATGTTTTGATTGAGGATTTAATGAATGTTTTGATTGAGGATTTAATGAATGTTTTGATTGAGGATTTAATGAATGTTTTGATTGAGGATTTAATGAATGTTTTGATTGAGGATTTAATGAATGTTTTGATTGAGGATTTAATGAATGTTTTGATTGAGGATTTAATGAATGTTTTGATTGAGGATTTAATGAATGTTTTGATTGAGGATTTAATGAATGTTTTGATTGAGGATTTAATTAATGTTTTGATTGAGGATTTAATGAATGTTTTGATTGAGGATTTAATGAATGTTTTGATTGAGGATTTAATGAATGTTTTGATTGAGGATTTAATGAATGTTTTGATTGAGGATTTAAGTAATGTTTTGATTGAGGATTTAATGAATGTTTTGATTGAGGATTTAAGTAATGTTTTGATTGAGGATTTAATGAATGTTTTTGGATTTGAGGATTTTATGAGAATGTTTTGATTGAGGATTTAATGAATGTTTTGATTGAGGATTTAATGAATGTTTTGGTTGAGGATTTAATGAATGTTTTGATTGAGGATTTAATTAATGTTTTGATTGAGGATTTAATTAATGTTTTGATTGAGGATTTAATGAATGTTTTGATTGAGGATTTAATTAATGTTTTGGTTGAGGATTTAATGAATGTTTTGATTGAGGATTTAATGAATGTTTTGATTGAGGATTTAATGAATGTTTTGATTGAGGATTTAATGAATGTTTTGGTTGAGGATTTAATGAATGTTTTGATTGAGGATTTAATTAATGTTTTGATTGAGGATTTAATGAATGTTTTGATTGAGGAATTAATGAATGTTTTGATTGAGGATTTAATGAATGTTTTGATTGAGGAATTAATGAATGTTTTGGTTGAGGATTTAATGAATGTTTTGATTGAGGATTTAATTAATGTTTTGGTTGAGGATTTAATGAATGTTTTGATTGAGGATTTAATGAATGTTTTGATTGAGGATTTAATGAATGTTTTGGTTGAGGATTTAATGAATGTTTTGATTGAGGATTTAATGAATGTTTTGATTGGGGATTTAATGAATGTTTTGATTGAGGATTTAATTAATGTTTTGATTGAGGATTTAATGAATGTTTTGATTTGTAGATATTAAGATGACCGAGAATGAAGATAATTGCCATGAGTATTTGTTGGTTAAGTCGCAATAAAACATGAAAAGCTCAAAAATTGTACTGCATTTTTTTTTAGCTTTCTGCATCAAATAATCTCAATAAAACAGTGACAAAACACGGAAATCATTGCTCAGTTTTAAGTGTTCTGTATCAAATAATCTCATAAATAATGCTACTTCAAATAATACTACTTCACCCTCTTCCTCCTACTCCTTCTCTTTCTCTCAACCTTTTTCTTTTCTTCCTTCTATAACTCCGCATCCTTCTTCTCCCTTTGTAATCCATGGGAGTCTTAGTCCTCCTCCTCTTCCTCCTTCTGCTCCTTCTGTTCCTTCTTTTCCTCTTCTCTCCTTTTTTCTCATTTTTTCTCATTTTTTCTCCATTTTTTCTCCTTTTTTCTCTTTTCTCCTTTTTCTCCCTCTTCTCCTTTTTTCTCCCTATTTTCTCTCTTTTTTCTCCCTTTTTTTCTCTTTTTTCTCCCTTTTTTCTCCTTTTTTCTCTTTTTTCTCCTTTTTTCTCTTCTTTTTCTCCCTCTCTTCTCCTTCTTTCTCCTTATTTTCTCCTTTTTCTCCTTTTCACCTTTTTTCTCCTTCTTTTCCTCTCCCTCCTCTCCCTCCTACAAATCCTCATCCTCATAGATATCCACTGACTGACTTTACTGACTTACACTTACTGACTTCCACTGACTTATAGGTGGCTTTTTTAAGAGGTTATTTTATTGATATCTTATTATTTCTGTCTTTTTTTTATTGATATATTATTATTTCTGGCTTTTTTCCGTTGATATTGTTATTTCTGGGTTTTTTTAAGAGGTTATTTTATTGATGTATTATTATTTCTGGGTTTTTTCCGTTGATATCTTGTTATTTCTGGGTTTTTTCGTTGCTATCTTGTTATTTCTGGGGGTTTTCCGTTGCTATCTTGTTATTTCTGGGGGTTTTCGTTGCTATCTTGTTATTTCTGGGTTTTTTCGTTGCTATCTTGTTATTTCTGGGTTTTTCAAGGTTATTTTATTGATATCTTATTAATTCTGGGTTTTTTCGTTGCTATCTTGTTATTTCTGGGGGTTTTTCGTTGCTATCTTGTTATTTCTGGGTTTTTTCGTTGCTATCTTGTTATTTCTGGGTTTTTCAAGGTTATTTTATTGATATCTTATTAATTCTGGGTTTTTTCGTTGCTATCTTGTTATTTCTGGGAGTTTTTCGTTGCTATCTTGTTATTTCTGGGTTTTTCAAGGTTATTTTATTGATATCTTATTAATTCTGGGTTTTTTCGTTGCTATCTTGTTATTTCTGGGAGTTTTTCGTTGCTATCTTGTTATTTCTGGGTTTTCAAGAGGTTATTTGATTGATACACTTGTTACTTTTATCGTCATTTTCTCTATGTCTTTCTACAACACAGATATCCCAACAGTTATAGAAGATGAATATAGAGGAAGGTCACTGTAAAAAGAAGGGTGACCTGTTCTGAACGTGTATTTTACTCGTTTTCCTTCCCATCATCATCGATTTCACTTTGGTAATGAGGATGGCAATGTACATAAACACAGAAAATGACTGGCTGTATTCTGCCTTAGAAAGTAATGTACATACTCTTATTATATGTTTTTATGAATAATAATGTCAGTGTATTTTACTTTAGGATTTGCTATGCGGGGGAGGGGAAGGGAAGGAGAATGAGGGGGATGGAGAGGGAAGGGGAGTGGGAGAGATAGGGAGAAGAGAAGGGAAGGAGAATGAGCGGGATGGAGAGGGAAGGGAGTGGGAGAGGTAGGGAAAGAGAAGGGAAGGAGAATGAGGGGGATGGAGAGGGAAGGGAGTGGGAGAGGTAGGGAAAGAGAAGGGAAGGAGAATGAGGGGGATGGAGAGGGAAGGGGAGTGGGAGAGGTAGGGAGAAGAGAAGGGAAGGAGAATGAGGGGGATGGAGAGGGAAGGGGAGTGGGAGAGGTAGGGAGAAGAGAAGGGAAGGAGAATGAGGGGGAAGAAGTATAGAAAAGAAGAAGGAAAATATTGAAGGGATGAAGGGATAAAGTGAAGGTAGTTGGGGGCGTCGGTGGTCCAGTGGTCCTGCCTCCCCCAGGGCCATGGTGGGGGCGCCTCGTGGACAGCGGGAGCATAATTTCCTGAAGGGGGTAATCTACCGCTGATAAATGATGACAACTTTTTGATTTACCGGAGCATAATTATGATTTCCTTGGCTGAGAAGGGCGGCGGCCTCTCATTTTCCCTTCCTCCCTCCTTCCATACCTCTATTACCCCTCCTTCCTCCTTCCTTCCTTCCCTCCTTCCCTCCTTCCCTCCTTCCCTCCCTCCCTCCTTCCCTACCTCCCTTCCTCCTTCCTTCCCTCCTTCCCTCCCTCGCTCCCTCCTTCCCTCCCTCCTTCCCTCCTTCCTTCCCTCCTTCCCTCCATCCTCCCCCTTCCATCCTTCCTCCTCCCATCCTTCCCTCCTCCTTCCCATCCTTCCCTCCCTCCATTTCCTCCCTCCCTCCCTTCTCCCTCCCTCCTTCCATCCCTCCTTCTCTCCTTCCTTCCCTCCCTCAATCACAGTCTTTCCATAAGTGAACCATTTTCCTCAAGTTATCTCTTCCTAAATTTGCGATGCCTCGTTTTCTATGCAGTAAAAAATGGTAGGTTGGTGCAATATTTATAGCGGAATATTGTCCTTTATGGGGAAGAGGACGGCAAGATTACACACTATTGATTCGTTATGGAGTTGAAGCCACAAATCACTGACAGGATAACAAATGGGTCTTTCCATGTCATATTTTTTTCCTCTTCTTCTCCCTGCGAGGATTTTTTATTCTGTCCTCACGTGGCTCGTAAGTTTATTGTGGTTTTGACGTGTTGGATGGCTGGCGATGTTCCCTACTGTGTTATTGACGGGGATAGGAAATGCTTTTGTGTGTGTGTGTTTGTGTGTGTGTGTGTAGAGAGAGAGAGAGAGAGAGAGAGAGAGAGAGAGAGAGAGAGAGAGAGAGAGAGAGAGAGAGAGAGAGAGAGAGAGAGAGAGAGAGAGAGAGCAGAGCAGGAAGCAAACAGATATACGAGTACAGATGCCGAACAATTATAATACAATAAAATAACAATAACAATGCCTTACTATGCATAAAGTACCTAAATACCAAACCTTGCTGCTTAAAAAAAGTCTAGTAAATGTAGCTACTTCCTTCTCTTCCTTCTCTTCCTTCCTTCTCTTCCTTCTATTTCTTCTATTCCTTCTATTCCTTCTATTCCGTCTTCCTTCTCTTCCTTCTAGCCCGTCAGGGTGGCAAGGTTGGTAGACTGAGATCGCATTGCAGCGTCCCTGTGACGTCGTCATCGGTTTCGAGTCCGCCTAGTCGTCTGACGTGGCCGCTTTTATTAGTCAATAACCTTGTAGTTGGTACTTGCAAAGTGTCTAGATAGGATGAAAATCTCTTCCTTCTCTTCCTTCCTTCTATCTAATTCCTTCTATTTTCCATGCACTCCCCGATCCCTGACCAGACTAAACATCTTTTTGCTCAAACGCCGACCATATGTCTTGTATTTCATGTCATTTCAATATTCAAGGCAGAGTATTTCATGTCATTTCAATATTCAAGGCAGAGTATTTCATGGCATTTCAATATTCAAGGCAGAGTATTTCATGGCATTTCAATATTCAAGGCAGAGTATTTAACTTATTTCAATATTCAAGGCAGTGTATTTCATGTCATTTCAATATTCAAGGCAGAGTATTTCATGTCATTTCAATATTCAAGGCAGAGTATTTCATGTCATTTCAATATTCAAGGCAGAGTATTTCATGTCATTTCAATATTCAAGGCAGAGTATTTCATGGCATTTCAATATTCAAGGCAGAGTATTTCATGTCATTTCAATATTCAAGGCTGAGTATTTCATGTCATTTCAATATTCAAGGCAGAGTATTTCATGGCATTTCAATATTCAAGGCTGAGTATTTCATGTCATTTCAATATTCAAGGCAAAGTATTTCATGTCATTTCAATATTCAAGGCAGAGTATTTCATGGCATTTCAATATTCAAGGCAGAGTATTTCATGGCATTTCAATATTCAAGGCTGAGTATTTCATGTCATTTCAATATTCAAGGCAAAGTATTTCATGTCATTTCAATATTCAAGGCAGAGTATTTCATGGCATTTCAATATTCAAGGCTGAGTATTTCATGGCATTTCAATATTCAAGGCAGAGTATTTCATGTCATTTCAATATTCAAGGCTGAGTATTTCATGGCATTTCAATATTCAAGGCAGAGTATTTCATGGCATTTCAATATTCAAGGCAGAGTATTTCATGGCATTTCAATATTCAAGGCAGAGTATTTCATGGCATTTCAATATTCAAGGCTGAGTATTTCATGGCATTTCAATATTCAAGGCAGAGTATTTCATGGCATTTCAATATTCAAGGCAGAGTATTTCATGTCATTTCAATATTCAAGGCAGAGTATTTCATGTCATTTCAATATTCAAGGCGACAATAATTTAAACCACCTGAATTCTTACAGCATATAATTAAGACTATTATATTAATGTACATCTTATACTATTCAGCATTACAAGTCATAAGATTATGTCTTCTATTGACACCCATATTTAGAAGCTCACAGCACACACACCTCCATTATTTAGAAGCATACTACATCATTATTTAGCAAGATCACCACTCCATTATTTAGCAAGCATCACACACACACACCTCCATTATTTAGCAAGCATCACACACACACACCTCCATTATTTAGCAAGCATCACACACACACACCTCCATTATTTAGCAAGCATCACACACACACACCTCCATTATTTAGCAAGCATCACACACACACACCTCCATTATTAGCAAGCATCACACACACACACCTCCATTATTAGCAAGCATCACACACACACACACCTCCATTAATTAGTAAGCATCACACACACACACCTCCATTATTAGCAAGCATCACACACACACACACACCTCCATTATTAGTAAGCATCACACACACACACCTCCATTATTTAGCAAGCATCACACACACACACCTCATTATTAGCATCACACACACCCTCCATTATTTAGCAAGCATCACACACACACACCTCCATTAATTAGCAAGCATCACACACACACACCTCCATTAATTAGCAAGCATCACACACACACACCTCCATTAATTAGCAAGCATCACACACACACACCTCCATTAATTAGCAAGCATCACACACACCCTCCATAATTAGCAAGCATCACACACACACACCTCCATTAATTAGCAAGCATCACACACACACACCTCCATTAATTAGCAAGCATCACACACACACACCTCCATTATTTAGTAAGCATCACACACACACCTCCATTAATTAGCAAGCATCACACACACACACCTCCATTATTTAGAAGCATCACACACACACACCTCCATTAATTAGCAAGCATACGCACACACACCTCCATTAATTAGCAAGCATCACACACACACACCTCCATTATTAGCAAGCATCACCACACACACCTCCATTAATTTAGTAAGCATCACACACACACACCTCCATTATTTAGCAAGCATCACACACACACACCTCCATTATTTAGCAAGCATCACACACACACACCTCCATTAATTAGCAAGCATCACACACACACACCTCCATTATTTAGCAAGCATCACACACACACACCTCCATTATTTAGCAAGCATCACGCACACACACCTCCATTAATTAGCAAGCATCACACACACACACCTCCATTAATTAGTAAGCATCACGCACACATTTTTCTTTTTCTTTTTCTGCCTATCTTCTTTTCTTCTTTCTTTTCTTTAACACATTTTCATTCTTCTTTTTCCACATTTTTTTCACACTTTTCGATGCTTCTGCCTTGCCTGCCGGAGTTAATTGAATGTTTTTTTCTCTCGATACAACAGAAGTGAGGCGTGAGGCGAAGAAATTAGGAAGGCAAGGTGCTAACACTGCTATATATTTACAAGGGAGTGAGAAGGAAGGAAGGAGGAAGAGGGGGTAGAGGAGAAGGAAGGAGGAAGAGGGGGTAGAGGAGAAGGAAGGAGGAAGAGGGGGAAGAGGAGGAAGGAGGAAGGAGGAAGAGGAGGAGAACAGGAGGGAGAGAGGGGAGAAAAAATATCGAGAAGGTTGATTGGTACTTAGGGTCGCAGTGAAATCTCTTAGTGATTATATTGTACGTAGAGATGGTAGTATTCGTGCAGCACACACACACACGCACACACACCACACACACAACACACACACACACACACACACACACATGCACACACCCACGTACACACACACCCACGTACACGCACACACACACACACACGTACACACACACGTACACACGCACACACACACACACACCACACACACACACACACACAACACCACACACACACACACACACACGCACAGCACATACCCACACACACGTACACACACCACACACACACACACACACACACACACACACACACACACACACACACACACGACACACACAACACACACACACACACACACCGCACACACACACCACACACGCACACACACACACACACACACACACACACACACACACACACACACACACACACAAGGCCAGTAATGCAACACCTAAGTAAGTTAAGTAAATTCCGGATGTCGATTCGATTGCAACTTTCACGCTCGACTCGCGTGTCTCGAAGCCAAGATGGGAAAAGAAAATAATTATACCCAACGTAACTCAAGCTGGCTGAGTCCAAAATATAAATACGAAAAAAAACGCGGCTGGTAAGACGGAGAGGCAAAAAAATATATTAAGGAGTAAATATGAATTGATTTTGTTCACCAAATTGGATACGTGAGTGCGAAGGAATTATATATAGTGTGTAAAAGTAGGAGGAGGAGGAATACAAAGGAATACAAAGGAAGAACAGGCAGCAACAGCCCTACTGGCCCAAACGAGGCTGTCTGTGTGACTACTTTCCACCACTAGTTTCTACGTGTTAGAGGTAAAGTAATAGCAAAGTTGAAGGCTCCTCCTCGCTGAAAAATATTTATTGTTTTAACTTTAACAAAATTAGCTTGTAACTTGTTCTATCGATTGCTTACTCTGAGACTGTAATACACTGACGAAGATGAATCGCTGTCCTTTTAATTTTGAACCCTTGTTTCTTGTTGTTCCCTGAGGAGAGTTCACAGAGGTTATCATGGTAATGGTAGGGTAGGTGTTAAGAACCTGAAAATTCTTGATCAAATCCCCACGAATTCTACAATGATCTAAAGAATACATACTTATTTCGCAACTTCCTTTTATTAGACATTGTGCAGAGAGGGAATCAGTGTAGAAGCTCTTTTTTTTTTTAACGAGGTGAAAAATCCTGACCCCTTGCTGCTGACTGACTGATAATTTGATGCCAGAAGGGAATACTACGCTTCTTCTAAATTTCAGCGGTATTTTATCATAGTTGACCCTATTATCAGGTAAACAAAGGCATTAATTTTAAGCATGAGACCTCAATATAGAATGGAATTTTGGCCTCGATTAAAAAAAATTGACTATAGAGCATAATTTCCAGCATAATTTCACCTTTTACAAGACACAATTGCAGTCGATATCGTATGAAACATAAATTACGGAGCGCAAGAATATAACGTTTTTATTGACACAGACTTACTCAAGGCAGGATTTATTGA
>JACEEZ010006029.1:197500-205000 GCA_016584305.1 Chionoecetes opilio | reverse complement strand
TAGATAACTGTGTTTTTAGCCGCCGAGTTACATACAGTAGATAACTGTGTTTTTAGCCACCGAGTTACATACAGTAGATAACTCTGTGTTTTTAGCCACCGAGTTACATACAGTAGATAACTCTGTGTTTTTAGCCGCCGAGTTACATACAGTAGATAACTGTGTTTTTAGCCACCGAGTTACATACAATAGATAACTGTATTTTTAGCCGCCGAGTTACATACAGTAGATAACTCTGTGTTTTTAGCCGCCGAGTTACATACAGTAAATAACTGTGTTTTTAGCCACCGAGTTACATACAGTAGATAACTATTTTTAGCCGCCGAGTTACATACAGTAGATAACTCTGTGTTTTTAGCCGCCGAGTTACATACAGTAGATAACTCTGTGTTTTTAGCCACCGAGTTACATACAGTAGATAACTCTGTGTTTTTAGCCGCCGAGTTACATACAGTAGATAACTCTGTGTTTTTAGCCGCCGAGTTACATACAGTATATAACTCTGTGTTTTTAGCCACCGAGTTACATACAGTATATAACTGTGTTTTTAGCCACCGAGTTACATACAGTAGATAACTCTGTGTTTTTAGCAAGACGCCCGAGCTTTATCGAGGTGGAGGAAGCCGGTGAGAAAGGGAAAATAAAAATAAAAATGTTTAAAAGAAGCTTGCTGAATGCGCTACTGATTGTTAAGTTATGGTAATTTCTTCGAACGTAAAGGCAAACGATGGTAGTAACATTTAGAAACAATGTAATAATGTATCCATACACTCTAAATGTAGTTAGTAAAAAAAATATATATTGTTTTGATATAACTTTCCTTCAAAAACGTATATCGGTATGGCTTCTGTGAATAAAAAAATAAAAAATATATATTGTGTAAATGGACTTGTACACTCGAAATTTAGTGAACACGTAGCGACGTACAGGTGTGTCGCGTGAGTCATTACTTATAATATTGTATAAATAGTAGTAATAGTAAAATAATATTGTAAAGTAAAATAACAGAAATTAATGTATAAATTACCTACACTCGAATTTATTGACATACTGGTGTGTGGTGGGGTGGTTGTGTGTGGTATCGGATGATTAGTGAAGTATGGTGGTGGTGGTGTGGTGGTGGTGGTGGTGGGGTGGTGTGGTGGATGGATGGGTGGTGGTGGTGGTGGTGGTGGTGGTGGTGGTGGTGATGGTGGTGGTGGTGATGGGGGTGGTGGTGGGTGGTGGTGGTGGTGGTGGTGGTGGTGTGGTGGGATGGTGGTGGTGGTGGTGGTGGTGGTGGTGGTGGTGGTGGTGGTGGGGTTGGTGGTGTGTGGTGGTGGTGGTGGTGGTGGTGGTGGTGATGGTGGTGGTGGTGGTGGTGTGGTGGTGGTGGGTGGTGGCGGTGGTGGTGGTGGTGGATGGTGGTGGTGGTGTGGTGGTGTGTGGTGGTGGTGGTGGTGGTGGTGGTGGTGGTGGGGTGGTGGTTGGTGGTGATGGTGGTGGTGGTGGTGGTGGTGGTGGTGGTGGTGGTGATGGTGGTGGTGGTGGTGGTGGTGGTGGTGGTGGGGATGGTGGCGGTGGTGGTGTGGTGGTGGTGATGGTGGTGGTGGTGATGGTGGTGGTGGTGATTGGTGGTGGTGGTGGTGGTGGTGGTGGATGGTGGCGGTGGTGGTGGTGGTGGTGGTGGTGGTGGTGGTGGTGGTGGTGGTGGTGGTGATGCAAGAAGCGATAAAATAGAGGGAAGTATAAATAGTTGTGGCGAAGGTTGTGGTTTTAATAACAGCTGATGGGGAGAGTTAGTACGCATGTTGTTGCATCAGCTGTCTGTCCAGGAGTACATACAGCAGTGTCGCGTGAGTCAGTGCTTCCCGTGCTGCTCCCCGGCGGAAGCGTGCGTCAGGGAGGCAAGAAGCACCATCACGACTTGCCCGCGTAATGCAACCACGGAGATGAGAAAGATCACCTATTGGCACCACTGACGGGTCCTCCCTCCTTTGTTCCTCCAGCGTTGGTTACACTGATAGCCTCCATTTCGGGGATGCTGAATTTACCCAAAAACATCACTGGCAACGCTGTGATCTCTTTGTTCGTTGTCAGCCACCGATGTTTTGTCCTTGTTTTTACAATGGCGACACCAGTGACCCCCACGGACTTGCTAAACGTCAAGAAAACAGTGTAGACGCAAAATTGCAATCAAGACCCTCGCTTCTGAAACGCATGCTCTATATATATATACACACACCACACACACACGCACACACACACACACACACACACACACACACACACACACACACACCACACACACACACACATAACTTAAATTATTTCCTCTAACCAGTTGCACATTATTTCGTCTCTCTCTCTCTCTCTCTCTCTCTCTCTCTCTCTCTCTTCTCTCTCTCTCTTCTCTCTCTTCTTCTCTCTCTCTCTCTCTCCTCCTCTCTCTCTCTCCTCTTCTCTCTCCTCTCTTTGGGGGAGGCGGTAGCGGAGTGGTTAGCGTCTCCGACTGGCGTTCTCGGTGACCTGAGTTCGATCCCCGAAGAAAACCAAAAAACCTTTCTGCACCGTCGAGTGGCCTAAGAACACCCACATGCCCTGCCCATCAACTCTACCTTCGATTGCGAGTGCATCGGAGGACACAGGGGGGCGGCATGAGCCTCTAATCACAGGCGTCACTATAAGAATCCTGCCTGCGCCACCACGGGCGAGGACCAACCATCAGAGCCCTCAAGTGAACCTCCAGAACCTACCATCCGAGCCCTGGGTCACCACTGCCTACAGGTGCTATAGGCACAAATGTAAAAAAATAAAAAAAATATATATATATATATATATATGTATATATATAAATAGTATATTATCTACTATTATCTACTATTTATATCATGCTGGAACCAAACATTGATACTAAGACCGTCACTCATCACCCAGACCAATAATATAATCTCGTTAATCAGACTAAGATTTACTTCGGTTTGACACACACCATCAACTTTCAGACTATCACCATCGTTACTTACACCAGAACTTGTGATTTCAACCTAATTTTCACCTACGGGTTCAGACCAAGATTTATTTCTGTTAGACTCAAACCATCAATTTCCAGACCACCGCCATCGTCGCTTAAACCAGGAATTGTGATTTTAACCTAATTTTCACCTTCAGGTTCACAAAGTTCCTCCTTCTGCAGCCACAAGCACTCCCCCGATCACCCCCGACCTCCCTGTCCTCGCCTCCCGCCAGATTTACCTCTATTAGACACACAAAACCAACTTTCAGACCACCGCCATCGTTACTCATACCAGCACTTGTGATTTTAACCTAATTTTAACCTTCAGTTTCAAAAAGTTCCTTCTTCTGCAGCCACAAACACTCCCCCGATCACCCCCGTCCTCGCCTCCCCCCCGCACCCTTGTCCAGCACGGGCGTAACCAGGAAACATCATCAGACTTTACAAACGAACAAAACCGATAACCTGGAGAGGAAAATCTACTGCGACGCTCGAGACTTCCAGGAAACGGCGAGGCAAAAAAGGAAGCGCAGAAAATTGAAACAACAGTGAGACAACATAAATATTCCTTGATTATCACTCACGGGAGGAAATTGCACCAAATGTCAGCGAATCGAGGTCAGCGGTTAGTTAGTTAGTTTGTCGTCTGATAAAACACTGACCAGAGTTTCCTCTCATCACACCAGGAAGACTAAAATAAAAGGAAACAAAGAACTCATTCGCACCAATAACACGAGGACGAATGGAACACACACACACACACACACACGCACACACACACACACACACACACACACACACACACACACACACACACACGCACACACACACACACACACACACACACACACACACACACACACACACACACACACACACACACACACACACACAGTCGAAAACAATGAAAAAGAAATAAAATAGCGAAGTGTTCTGAGAGACGTGATTACCGTGCATTAAGTATAGAGTGAAGGGGAGACAATGGAGTGCTGGGCCAAGATTTGCAAGACGATGATTGCTCTGACTGTCCTCTGAGTGCCCCAAAATGCATCTGATTATCTTCTGAACGCTTTAAATAATTTAATGGTGTGACGCCGCCGGGCTTTTTTATTGTCTCTGCGGCTCCTACAAGATAATGGCGTCCCCTCTGCGGCTCCTACAAGATAATGGCGTCCCCTCTGCGGCTCCTACAAGATAATGGCGTCCCCCGAATCGCACCCACAGCGTCTGATTGGCTAAGATTGTCTCAAAAGTGTCTCATTTCCTCTGCTTTGAGTCATTGTGAATCTGAACCTTCTTTGCCTCCCCGTGATGTCATTGGGTCCTCCTCGTCCTCCTCCTCCTCCTCCTCCTCCTCCTCCTCCTCCTCCTCCTCCTCCTCCTCCTCCTCCTCCTCCTCCTCCTCCTCCTCCTCCTCCTCCTCCCCCATTCTTACCCCATTCTTACCCCACAGCAACGCTGGGTCACGTCCCGTTTCCGCAAATACTAATCAAAGTAACTTAATCAAGCGCCCTGAAACAGTGGACCGTAGACGCCCTGCCGGTAAACCCTCACGCAAGGTTACCAAAACTATCAAGGAACTTAAATTACTCTACACAAATGCCAGAAGCATTATTTTAAAGCGTAACGAATTATTAGCATACGTTGTTGCCGAAACGCCAGATATCGTCAGTATCACTGAGAGTTGGGTCAACACAAAAGATAAACATTTATTAGCTGAAATAGCCATTCCAGGCTATAAGACATTCCTAAATTGTCGCACGCATAAAGCAGGTGGAGGTGTCATTCTTTACATTAAAGAAAATTTGCAAGCAATCGAAATCGATAAAGTAAACAAAGATCATTATGACTCAGTCTACGCAAAGATTAAGCTAAACGGTAAATTGCTAACTATTGGGACAATATATCGTCCTCCCAAATCTAATGCGGAAGTAGATTGCCTCCTGTATGACGAGATAAAGTCAGTTGTGAACAATAATAACGATACAATTATTTGTGGAGATTTTAACCTACCTCATATAAACTGGAATAATAATTCTGCTGATAGAGAAGGTATGCGATTGCTTGATATGGTGAACGAAGTATATTTAAATCAGGTGGTCCGTGAGCCTACAAGGGATAATAGTATCCTAGATTTAGTTTTCACTACCGACATTGATCTGATTGATTACTGCGATATAGGTGAACATTTGGCAAACAGTGATCACAGGCTAATCAGATGCGGCATAAATTGCAATGTAGACATCACAGAAAATCGGTTATTAGTCCCAAATTATAATAAAGCAGATTTCACGAAGATCAGCAGGGTACTAAGCGAAGTTGAATGGATTGACCTACTAAATGGTAATAACGCCGAAAACATGTGTAATGTATTCACTAATAAACTCCAATCGGTGGTGGAAAAACATGTTCCCATGGTAAGAAAACGTTTGAATAACATAAACAGACCCAGTTGGATGAATAATGAGATCCAACAAATCATTGGCAGAAAGCGCCGAGCGTATCAAGTTTACAAACGATCAAATGCAGACTGCGATTCTAGAGAATACAATGACGTCAAACGTCGCTGCAAAGGACTAATTAAGTCTAAAAAGCGCGAGTATGAAGAAAAAATTGCAAAGGAATCCAATCAAACCCGAAAAGGTTCTTTCAATACGTTCGAAGTAAGAAAACGTCAAAACAAGTATTGGACCACTGAAAGATAATAATAATATCTTGGTAAATGATAATAAGAGTATGGCGTTCGTACTCAATGAATACTTTAATGCGGTATTTATTAAAGAAGACGAAACTCCATTACCGAACCAGTAACATGTATGCAGGACTCGAGAGGGATAGACTGGTAATAGGAGAGATAACAGTAGACGAAATATCAAAGTATTTGCTGAAACTTGACCCAGCAAAATCCGTGGGGGTGGACGAAATCTCGCTGCGACTACTTCGCGAATGTCACAGTCAACTTTCGCTCCCATTAAAGATTATTTTCAATAAATCGCTATATGAAAAAAATGTTCCTAGTATGTGGAAATTAGCTAATGTTACACCGATATTCAAGAAAGGGAGTAAGAGCCTCGCAAGTAATTATCGCCCAATTAGTCTAACGTCCGTGATTGTTAAACTATTTGAGAAAATATTGCGGGATAAAATAGTGTCTTTTCTCGATGAAAATAACTCAATACTAAACTCCCAGCATGGATTTCGAAATAAGAGATCCTGCTTAACAAACCTACTGGATTTTTTTAATGTCATTTATTCAAACTGGGACGCTAAAATTCCCTCGGATGTAATATACCTTGATTTTCAGAAAGCCTTCGATACAGTTCCACATAAGCGACTGTTGACCAAGCTAAGGGCACATGGCATAGGAGAGCAATTATGTTCATGGATTGGCGATTGGCTTTCAAATCGTAAACAACGGGTAGTAATAAATGGTGAGGCATCTGATTGGTTAGATGTCACTAGTGGGGTGCCTCAGGGCTCGGTCTTGGGTCCTACTCTTTTTCTGATATATATCAACGATCTGGACTGCGGACTTGTATCTAAATTATCAAAATTTGCAGATGACACCAAATTAGGCGGTAAAGCATATACTAGAGAAAACTGCGAACTCATACAAAGTGATCTCGACAAACTATCAGATTGGAGTGATAAATGGCTATTAAAATTTAATTCCGATAAATGTAAAGTAATGCATATAGGCAACGATAACCTCAAATATAACTATCAAATGCAAAATAATCGTTAACTGAAGTACAGCAGGAAAAGGATCTAGGTGTCATCATCAGTAATGATCTGAAAACCAGTTCGCATTGCCTAGCTGCCAGTAAAAAGGCAAATATGATGTTGGGCTTTTTTAAAACGTAACTTTGAACATAAAACTCCGAAGTAATGACACAATTATACACGTCCTTGGTTAGGCCGCACTTGGAATATGCCGTTCAATTCTGGTCGCCCTGTTTCGTAAAAGATCAAGCCAAATTGGAATCAGTGCAAAAAAGAGCAACCAAACAAATTCCATCTCTGCGAAATTCATCTTATGAAGAGAGACTGCGGAAACTTAATATGTTTTCCTTAAAGGATCGTAGAATCCGTGGGGACTTGATAGAAACCTTTAAGATCCTAAAAGGTTTTGATGTCATTAATCAAGAGAACCTATTCGAGCTTTCAACTCAAGTGACAACAAGAAATAATGGTTTAAAACTAAACGGTCAACGTTGCATCACCGATCTCCGTAAAAATTATTTCAATGTTAGAGTCGTTGATCGATGGAACAAGTTACCAGCAAATGTTGTCGGAGCCAACACAATAACTACATTTAAAAACAGACTTGACGCGCACTGTAAAGTAAATGGGTATTGATAGTGCGAATTCGTATCTAGTCCCCCGTATCGATTAGTTGTAGTGGTAGTGGTAGTTGTAGTTAGTATTTTTCACATCCTATCATTCTGCACTATGAAACTTCCATGTTCCTATCCTCTTTAGGGACATGGTATCATTTTCCAACT
>JACEEZ010006029.1:187500-192500 GCA_016584305.1 Chionoecetes opilio | reverse complement strand
GCCGCTCGAAGCTCTTCTCCAGCGTCTGCAGCTGGTGGTCGCTGAAGGCCGTGCGGGCCTTGCGCTGCTTCTTGTTCCTCAGCGGTGTGTCCGGAGAGCGGGGCGCGGCGCACCCTGGGGAGGCACAGATCAAGAGTTACAAAGAGCCACTATTATCCTAACTGATATCAGCCCAAAGGCACATAAACACTATCTTAAAATACTGAAATTTGCTGACATATTTGCACATCAAATAGTGGTCAGAGCCCCATCCCGGGCCACCCCGCCCCGCCAGCCTGACGGAGGAGCTGCCTGCACACCCGTCACCTCCTCGCTGCAAGTCTTGAGTCGCTGCCTGGCGGAGGGAAGATGACGGAAAACAAAGGACTATTGAATTACGTCTGGAAATACCTTAATAGGCGAGGCTTCAGAGTGATTCCCTTTGTGTGTGTGTGTGTGTGTGTGTGTGTGTGTGTGTGTGTGTGTGTGTGTGTGTGTGTGTGTGTGTGTGTGTGTGTGTGTGATTTTATCGATAGAGTTTATCAGATATTTCCTTTCTTTTTGGTTGATATTATTCTTTGTCCTTAGTTAATGACCAAACATGTCCTGTTCTCGCCTGTTCATGTTTTTGAATCGTTATCACGGAAATGAGAGGTTGAAAAAATAATTAACTTGCCTCTAAGCACAACGGAAACAGCATTTTTGGTATAGTAATAGTTCTCGATTCTTTGCATGACCTTGAAAAGTGAGAAAATAAATCTTCGTCAGACAGTGAAACATGAATGACGTTGTTTATTTGTTCATGACTCCCGGAGGATCACGCCGCCGCAGCCTCCCTCACGCCTCACTTCACCTGCTGATAGGGACAGTAGACAGGTAGTTAGTGCGGAGTCATTAGGGAGCTTTAAAAGGAGGCTGGATAAATTCATGGATGAGGATGAAAGGTGGATGTTGGTAGTGTTCAGTAACAGGAACTACCTCGTGTAGGTCTCACGGCCTCTTGTCTTGTAGCTTCCTTATTTTCTTATGTTCTTATGTTATAGGAATAAAGCCTCCGCCATTTCCGATTGCGCCACACCCCCCCCCCCCCCCCCCCTTCATCCTGACACCAGGGGCGCCTCTATCCCTTCCTCCGCACCCTCGTAAGGTGATCCCTGGCCCGTGCCGCTCCAGTGGACTCCCGGCGTCTCCCTCACCGCAGGCTTCCTTGGCAGGGTGGCGTCCGGGGGCCTTAAGTACCACTCCGATGCCTCGCCTTGCATTACGGAACACCGGTCAGGGAGCAGAGCGTATACTTCCTTCATGCTCCTTCATTTAACCCCTGTCCAGAACGTAATTTCCATTGTAATTTGGCTATACCATTAGACGAGCTTAATAAGTATATGTAATATTTTATAGATATGACTTGTTTAGCATCCTTTCCACTAACTAATTTGGTATATTCAGTTACTTTTTTCGTAATTTTATGGCTAACAACATACGACTTCAAATATAGCAGAGAAAAGATCTGGGCGTTAAGGGGTTAATGCTCAGTCGGTGGAAATTTCAACGGTAGGTAAGTAGCAGTCTGCCAGTAAGGAGCAGCTTCACCGGTACTTTACGTCCTCCCAAGGTGCCCCGCGGTGATGCAGGAGTCGCGGCGTGGCCTGAGAAGCCCCGGGACGCGGATATCACACACGCCCGCCGGCCTCGGGTATCATAGAATGAACGTCCAACAGGTTGAAACCAGAGAGCAAATTCTTACACGTAAAAGTCAGTTTAGAGAAGGCAGTTCGGTAGTGGGGGCGGCGCCACAACGACCACCACTTCCTGGTTCATCTTACGCCTCAGGAATGATGACTATTGGGCCTTGCCTCAACCCTTTACTGCCCCCCTCCCTCCTATGCCTCCCTCACCCCTACGCCTCCCTTCCCCGCCCTCCTCCGCCCCTCTCAGTCACATATTAACCCCTTGAAGCCCAGAACGTAATTTCCATTGTAATTTGGGCACTAATAGACGATTTTTAGTAAATATAAGCAATATTTAATAGATATGACCTGTTTAGTACCCTCATCGACTAACTAATTTGGTATATTCAGTTACTTTTCGTAATTTTATGGCTAACAACACAATTTTATATAGCAAAGGAAAGATCTGGGCCTCAAGGGGTTAATTAAATCGCTACAACTGGATTTCTATAAGTAGTAGAACACGACTGCCTTCCAGCTCTGTTTGTCCCTAACTTTACTGTATCTCAGGTGAGCCAAAAGCCTATGATAATCGTGTTTATTGAACCTTTGAAATAAGGATCATCGTTTAGACCTATTTGTAAGGAACCTCGTGGATAGAAACAAGTTCTAAGTATGTTATTTTGACCTTGTGAGATGTCATAGTCGGTGATCGTTTTTGCGTTTCTTTAACTCGCTCGTGTTCAGGAATCGTGACCTCTTGAAGTTTTTTATTTTTTATTTTTTATTATTTTTATTTTTTTATACGTTGAAGCCTGAAGAAGTTTTACGTTTTTAAGTTGAAGTGCCTGCATTCATGTGTCCTTTTATCGCCCACTTCAGCTTTAGATCCGAACGCGAGAGAAACATGCACATCAGTTACATCAGAGACATACATCAGAAACATTCACCATAACATACATCAGAAACAGACACCAGAAACAGACACCATAACATACATCAGAAACAGACACCAGAAACATACAGCAGAAACAGACACCAGAAACATTCACCATAACATACTTCAGAAACATACATCAGAAACATTCACCATAACATACTTCAGAAACATACATCAGAAACAGACACCAGAAACATACATCAGAAACAGACACCAGAAACATACATCAGAAACAGACACCAGAAACATACATCAGAAACAGACACCAGAAACATACATCAGAAACAGACACCAGAAACATACATCAGAAACAGACACCAGAAACATACATCAGAAACAGACACCAGAAACATACAGCAGAAACAGACACTAGAAACATTCACCATAACATACTTCAGAAACATACATCAGAAACAGACACCAGAAACATACAGCAGAAACAGACACCAGAAACAGACACCATAACATACATCAGAAACATACATCTGGCTTCTCGATGACCTTGGAGATACACACCCAAGACCCAACGCACCTCTGTCCTCCTTCACTTCGGGACCTCGCCTTCGCCGCACTCAACACGTATCCTCCTCCTCCTCCTCTTCCTCCCCCTCCCCCCCCCCCCCCCCCCCCCCCCCCCCCACACACAGCGGCGCTTACCCATCGGTGTGATATCTGAGACCCAGCTATGAGGTCACACAAGCTTGAGATTTATTGTCTTGAGAAAAAGAGAGAGAGAAAAAAAAGAAGAGAGAGAGAGAGAGAGGAGCAGCCACCCTCATTCAATTAACGATGTTATCTGCAGGTGACTTTCTGGGGGACAGGTAGAGAAGGAAGCCAGAGGAAGCACGATGGATGTTTCGGATTACTAAGAGAGAACCTTTTTAACCCCTTCTCCCACCTGCCTACCTCCCCCCTTTACCTCCTCCTCCTCCTATTCCTCCTATTCCTCCTCTTCTTCCTTGTACGACATCTCCTCCATGTCCTACTCTCTCTCTCTCTTCTCTCTCTCTCTCCTCCTCTCTCTCTCTCTCTCTCTCTCTCTCTCTCTCTCTCTCTCTCTCCTCTCTTCTCTCTTCTCTCTCTTCTCTCTCTCTCTCTCTCCTTCTCATCTTTCTCTCTCTCTTCTCTCTCTCTCTCTCTCTCTCTCTCTCTCCCCCCTCTCTCTCTCTCTCTCTCTCTCTCCTCTCTCTCTCTCTCTCTCTCTCTCACTCATTGACTTATTCCTCCTTGTCACCTTTCCTCTTCTTTTTTTTATTCTACATTCTACATCGTATTCTATCTAAATGCTCTAAATTAAAACAGGCAGTCGTACCTTTCCTTTCCTTTTCTTAGTTTATCTCTTAGTTTTATCTACTACTCAAGTTTCATACCGAAAACTTAAGAAATAAAACAGTGGGTTAGGGAAGCATAGAGGTGAATGTAGGTAGATAAGGTAGGTCGGTAGGTAAGTAAGGTAAGGTAAATGTAAGGTAAAGATAGAGGTAAAGTTCATGTTTTGTCTCTAAAAACTGGATTATCATTATTATTATCGACAGCCAACTCGGCGCCTGATCTTTACATAGAGGCAACGTATCAAGCAAAGATGATACGGTGTCATATTAAAAAAATTATTGATACAAAAGTCGAAAATATGAAGGAGGAGGAGGAGGAGGGGGGGGAGAAGGTATAATAGCCCTTATCTCCCAGGCTTCTTAGATCCTTCCCTCCCTCCTTCCCTTCTGGCCACATCCTGGGTATTCCTTACGACCAGGGTCTCCAGGGGCCTCCAGGGGCCTCTCACTCTCACTCCGCCGCCCACGTGACCACAGGAATGAATGGTAACGACGGACGTAGGTGTTGAGACGCGGCAGAGGCACGCGACGCCTGGAGGAGGAGGAGGAGGAGGGGGGGTGGGGGGGGGAGGAAGAGAGAGGAGGGAGGAAGGTAGGAGGTGATGTAGGGAAAGTGATAGAGAAGAGGATTGTGTATGATTGGGTGTAATTATAAGAGAAGAGAGAGAGGAGATGAGTGAGAAGAGAGAGAGAGAGAGAGAGAGAGAGAGAGAGAGAGAGAGAGAGAGAGAGAGAGAGAGAGAGAGAGAGAGAGTGTGTGTGTGTTTCTGTAAGGAAAAATATAAATATACCAAAAAAATACAAGCAATTATCATGCAATCACAAAATCAGTCGTATTTTTCGTTCTTACTTGTTCTTGCCATTCACCCAGACAATGTATCTTTGTATCAAGTTCATAAGGTTAGGTTTGAAAGCATGATTCTTCGCAGTACAAGACTAATACGTGTACGAGCCTAGTGCGATCATTTCTACGTATGTGTATTGTTCTTAATGAATGATTTCATGACATTTTCTTTTCAATGCGTAATGCTCTTGATGATACTCACAGAAAACGGGATGACGTTCACTTATGTTTGATGATTA
>JACEEZ010006029.1:182500-185000 GCA_016584305.1 Chionoecetes opilio | reverse complement strand
TACTAAGGTCTATAGAGTATACAAATAGAGATACTAAATAGAGCATACTATACGTAGAGTCTATAGAGTATTATAGTGTATACTCTTTAGACCTTGGTTATTTCATGCAACCATTCAGACGAAAACTGACGGCGAATCGTACCGTCTATGGGGTCTTTAAGGCTCTACGGGCCTAACACTTGCCTTGTAAGTAACCGTAAAGCTATATGTATAGAGGGTGAAATGTAGTCCTCAAGTCCCAATGGATTCCAAGTCTCTTTATCGTTAGCATAATCTAAGGTCAAGGAGATAGATTTTACGTCTATGGGAGCAGTAAGAAAGGATGAGCATTTACGCTATTATACCCGAAAACTGACGGCAAATCGTACCGTCTATGGGGACCGTAAGAGTGGATGAACATTTACGCTACCTGTACATAAACTACCTGAGTCATGGCGAGGGGCGTGTGAGGGACCCTATAGAGGAGGAGAGGGATAATGAACACCGCTGTCAATCTCCTTTTTTTGTCACTTTTCTTCCCCCTTGCACACCGCTACCTTGGGACGAGGCTGGCGTGACGGGGCTACGGAACGCCGCCATGCGATAGGTCAGGACAACACTCCGGCTATATATACTTGGCGCAGTGCTCTTGCTTTTAAACACAACTCTGTATTATCTATCGCCGCGTGTATCTGTGTGACTAAGTAACTAAACACCTTATTGAAAGACGTGTATAAAGCGTTTGCTGTATTTGAATATACACATCAATATTTCTTCAGTGTTGCGTGTTGGTTAGGCGCCGCTCCGGAAGGTAGTTTTGTGTGCAGCTTGTTTATGAATGAATGTTAGAATTAGTTAGTTAGAATTAAGTAAGTTAGTTAATTAGTTAGAATGTTTAGAATGTAAGTTTGTGCCGCATTTTGTTGTGTGTACGTGCTTTTGATAAGTTTTGTATATTGCTATTGTTTTCCTACGTTACGTCCCCCCCCCCCCCTTTCCACACACACACAAACGGGCGGTGAAAGGTGTGTGTGCAATAGGGGGAGGAGAAAGGCGTTGTATAAGGACAAAGAATGATATAAGTGTTCGTATAGAGATGCTATTCAACCCGACTCCCGACTCTAAGCATGTGAATGAAACCCATCTGTAGAGCCAGAACAAAAGCCACGATACTGTCCATAAGCATTCGGATCTCCAGGTATCGTGTGTCGTGTCCATTAGCGGCGAAACTCAAACCTCGCTTCCCCTTCTCTAGTGGCAGAGATGAGTGGAAAGGTAAAGAAAAGGGATAGGAAAGGAGGAGTGATCTATTATGAGTGTTGTGGCGATGCAGTTGATGTACGATACGAGATATGGGTTAGACGTGATATGCAGGGTTTTATGGACTTGTTGTTTTGTGATTGACTGCATGGTTGACTGGCTTACTGTTTGGTTGGCTAACTGTTTGACTGGCTGACTGACTGACTGGTTGATGACTGACTGGTTGATAACTGGTTTGCTGACTGACTGGTTGACTGACTGGCTAAATGACTGGTTGATGACTGGTTTGCTAACTGAGTGGTTGGTTGACTAACTGTTTGACTGGCTGACTGACTGACTGGTTGGCTGGCTGGTTGGCTGACTGGCTAACTGACTGACTGGCTAACTGACTGGTTGGCTGACTGTTTGGCTGACTGACTGGTTGGCTGGCTGGTTGGCTGAATGTTTGGCTGACTGACTGACTGACTGGCTGGCTGGCTGACTGCATAGTTGGCTGACTGGTTGACTGACTGATTGGCCGGTAGAGAGGTCGAGACAGAGAGAGAGACAGACAAACATTTAAACAGACAGAAATATTAAAAAGAAAACAGCCCCCCCCCCCCACATATTGATGCAATGACGATCTCTGCGCGCCACACAATGGACAATAGATAAATTTGAACTTGTCCATTAATAAAGACTATGGGAAGACGATACCTGAATTTCCTTTGTTTCAGACTCTACTATACCCAGATTGCCTTACCGGGATATATGGTTCTTGTTTTGATAGGACTGGTTTGTTGGTTGACTCGTGAGACCACCTGTTGTTGTTGTTGTTGCTGCTGACTGGTTGGCTGACCGTTTGGATGACTGACTGACTGGTGGCTGACTGGCTGGCTGAATGGTTGACTGACTGGCTGGCTAACTGACTGGTTGGCTGACTGGTTGGCTGACTGGCTGGCTAAGTGACTGGTGGGATGACTGACTGACTAGTTGGCTGACTGACTGACTGGTTGGCTGACTGGCTGGCTAAGTGACTGGTGGGATGACTGACTGACTGGTTGGCTGACTGACTGACTGGTTGGCTGACTGGTTGGTTGACTGACTGACTGGTTGACTGACTGACTGGTGGGCTGGCTGGTTGGCTGACTCACTGACTGGTTGACTGACTAGTTTGCTGACTGGCTGGCTGGCTGACTGGTTGACTGACTGGTTATTATTTAAGAATTTTTGTTTTTTATATGGTTATTTGTAATGTTTTATTTTTTTTATGAGAAATAGA
>JACEEZ010006029.1:165000-177500 GCA_016584305.1 Chionoecetes opilio | reverse complement strand
AATTATATACACTCTTAAGGGCGACGCTGCCTGCTTCTCTGGCACTAAAAACCGCCTCTATCGCCTGTGCTAATTAGGGGCAGAGGTAGCGCCTCTATCCAGGCCTCTCTCCTCCCCCTTAAAAACGAGGGTCACAGGGCTATACATACTTTAAGGTCTTGCCCAACAGAAAGGCTTGATTCTCATGTTCTATCATAACACTGAGAGGATGATAACATCAATTAAAGACAGCGAGGATATACGAGACCCCTGCTTCCGTGTGCTTTTGAAGGTCATGCAGGCCACCTCGGTGCTGCCTGTAATTCCTGCATGGTAACACTAACACGAGGAAGAGGAACACAAAGGAAGATCAAGCAGCAACAAACCTGTTAGTCCTCACGAGGTCGTTTGTGATAAACTAGAGTAAACTAAATTGAGAAACATAGGATAATAAAGGCGAAGACTTCTCCCCACCCACCAAGCCGCCAGCTGAGGCGAGCAGGGAAGGAGAAGGTAGTGGTGGTGGTGGTGCACACAACCCTCAGTTCGCCATGAAAGCAGCCGAAGTTTGCATCATAACGCACACGCACCAAATAGAGCCAATACATATTATCAATAGAGAATGTCAAGATATTACGGAGAGCATTGCGTGGTGGAGGAGTTGAGTTATGATGAGGAGCAGGCGGACGATGAGGAGGATGAGTCCTTGGGGGAGGATGAGTACTGGAGCCCCATGGAGTCCCCCAGGAGCGCCCCGTCCCCGCAGCCCAACAACTGGGGGGCCTGGCGTGCCTCCAACAGCTCCACGCCGTCAGCAGAGCGAGGTCGATAGTGTGGGTGTTTGCCATCGCGGCCATTATAAGCCTCATCTTGTTCCTGCAGGTGCTGTATCTGTACTCAATGTGGCTGAGTCTGACCTTCACGAAGAGTAGCTTTAATGCCTAGCTGCCAAGACCCCCTCAGACGCCTCCCGGGTTTACTCTTTCGTTGTGCAGTGAAGGAAAACATTTTATTCTCTTGTCGCTCCACATACTTATCTTTCACCTCGCGGCCTTCAGGTAACCCTTGTTTAGGTCAAAGCCGAGACAGAGACCTTTCTTTCTTTAGTCCTTTAGCCTTGGTTTAGGCCTTCCAGGCACGAAAGAAAGGCCGGACGATTCATCGGAATTTCTTATTTGTTGTCTAAAAGCCGCTAAACTTTCTCAAAAAAATATTTGCATTGTCGTTATCAAGATGTCAAAATTTAATAATAGTAAAAATTGATAGCATACACAAGTTTTACTTATGTTCCATGAAATCATGTCATATTCAGGTTGATATCACATCTAATATTTCTCCAATGACGGTCCATTTTTATTCCAGATGCTTTGATAGTTTTGTCTCTGTCAGGCGCGAAAATTACCTTATTTAATTTTATAGCTCGACAACAGACGATTTTTATAGCAAAGGAAAGTTCTGGGCTGTAGACAATCGTCTGTTGTCGAGCCATAAAATTACGAAAAGTAACTGAATATACCAAATTAGTTAGTGGACAAGGATACTAAACAGGTCATATCTATTAAATATAGCTTATATTCACTAAAAATCGTCTAATGGTACACAAATTACAATGGAAATTACGCTCTGGGTCTCGAGGGGTTAATAAGAAATTAACATATACGTGTATCTGATTTCTTTTTTCGGGGGAGACTTAAACATATGTTACAAATCAATGTTTATGAATTAACAAGAAAGTAATCCTATGTTCTACAGTTTTAAGAGCTTATATAAAAGGCTTCATCTAGATAACGGGAAGGGAACAGAACTGGACGAAATGCAACATGGAATGAAACTAAATATAAAAAAATGCAGGGATAGTGAAAAAGTATATACAAACAAGGCAAGAAACGCGAAACAGAGTGTGAAATGTATTCTGTTTCTCGTCTCTTGCATCGTTTAAAAAAAAAAAAAATTCACTATCCCTTCATTTTTTTCTTTTTCTTTTTCGTTCCATGTTGCATTTTGTCCAGTTCTGTTTTCACCCCGTGTACTAATGTGCCGGGGCGGGTTTGCGAGTGTACCTCTTTGTTGTTGTCCGGCCTTGAGCGTGTGACCCGGAGACCCTTTGCGGCCCCCTCGCTGCGTGGCGCGTCACAAGGGGAAACAGTTGAGTTGCGTCCAGGGAAAACAGGTGTTGTGCATGGATGGGTGAGGTGGTGTTGATGTTGTTCTAGTTTGTGTTGCGTTAGTGGTGTGTTGTTATTGTTTTCATCATTAGTATTGCTATTATTATTATTATTGTTATCATTATTGTTATTGACATTATTATTGTTATTGATATCATGTTCATCACCATCATCACCATCATCACCATCATCATCACTTTGCGTGCAACAAGAGTTTTTCAAGATAAATACATCCTAATTTACCCTGGTTTGTCCTCCTCCTCCTCCTCCTCCTTCTCCTTCTCCTTCTCCTTCTCCTCTCCTCCTCCTCCTCCTCCTCCTCCTCCTCCTCCTCCTCCTCCTCCTCCTCCTCCTCCTTCTCCTCCTCCTCCTCCTCCTCCTCCTCCTCCTCCTCCTCCTCCTCCCTCCTCCTTCCTCTCCTCCTCCCCTCCTCCTCCCCCTTCTCCTCCTCCTCCTCCTCCTCCTCCTCCTCTCCTCCTCCTCCTCCTCTCTCCTCCTCCACCTCCTCCTCCACCTCCTCCATTTTGTCCCTCACTTTTTCCACAAGAATCCTCCTCTGATACCAGCAAACATGACTACCAGATATTTTTTTCTTATTAGTATAGTTTACCTTCCGATTAATCACTAACGAAAGCAAGACGGTCCTTATCATGACTTATTTGTTCCGCCCTCAGGAATATCAGGTCTTCTATATAAGGTGCAATCAAGGTGAATCTAAGGCGCAGGTAACCTAAACTAATAATGGAGAGAGAGAGAGAGAGAGAGAGAGAGAGAGATCCTATTCGTCCTTTGTTCACCCACACATATCTTAGGAAGCGTCTAGGAGAGAGAGAGAGAGGGAAAAGAGGGGGGGAGGGGGGAATTAAGGACCAGGGTATAGTTGGCCTTCCCTACCCCCCTACCCCCCTACTTACCCCCTTACCCCCCTCTTATCCCTCCCCCCCTTCAGGAGCCCAGAGCCTATTGTGACAGCCGCAGACAATGGCTCAGTGAACACACCTCTTGGATATCTGCTTACCACGCCCCCTCATTCCCCCCTCCCCCCCTCCTAGAAGGCCGCCTCCCAAACCAACCCCTTTAACCCCCCCTTCACTCACCCTCAACTACCCCCCTTCTTCCTTACCCTCCTCCTCCTCCTCCTTCAGGCTGTTCCTCCCTTCCTTCCTTCCTTCCTTCTTCAATCTACCCTAATGACACTCTACTTTCCCTTCTTCCGTCAATTTGGGTTGGTAATTTTTTGCTCGAAGGGTAAAAAGCTAAAGAATAACCTAACCTAAAAAATCTAACTTTAAAAAAAAACCTTAAAGTAGTTTGGTATATTGAAAAAAAAACCAGTACAGTACTTAGAAAGCTAAAGAGTAAACCTAACCTAAAGAAACAACCTTAAAAGCAGTTTGGTAAATTGAAATAAAGCAGTACTTAACAAAACTACAGAAGGGAAGGAAGGCCTAATGAGAGGGTCACTTAGGTCGCCTGTGTGTCCCCGCAGGTATTACAGGTGAGGGGAGGGAGGGGGGGAGGAACACAGCCCTCCTCCCCTCATTACTCGCCGTCACTAATTGCTCCAAAGACACGCAACAACGTACTTCAGGTGAGAGGAAACTAACCCCGAAGGACACTAATGACGAAATACAGAAGACTTAGACCATAACGACTACCTCTGCCAAACCTTTCCTAAACCTAACCTAACCTAAACCTTTCCTAAACTAACCTAAATTAAACTAAACCTCCAGGCAACTTTAACGAAATACAGAAGAGGAAGACGATAACTACTACCTCTGTCAAACTTAACCTAACCTAACCTAAACTAAATGAACATAACCAAACCTTTTGTAAACCTAAAAAAAACCTAATATTAGCTAAAGTAAACTAAACTAACTCCAAAGGCACCGATAACGAAATACAGAAGACGATAAGAATACAGATAAGAAGACAGAATAATAGCTCTGCCAAATCTTTTCTAAACCTAACCTAACCTTACCTAACCTAACCTTACCTAATCTAACTTAACCTTACCTAAACTAAACTTACCCCAAAGGCACCGATTACGAAATACAGAAGACGAAGACAATAACGACTACCTCTGCCAAACCTTTCCTAAACCTAAACTAACCTAAACCTTTCCTAAACTTAATATAGCCTAACGGAAACAACTATAATTTCTAGTAAGAATTTCCTTATAAAAAAAAGGCTAAAAACTGTCAATTTTCAACATTTTGCAGCTCATGAAAAATGTGTTAACTACTTGAAAAAACGTCATTTTCCTAAACTAACCTAGCCTAGCCTAACCTAAACTAACTTCAAATACACCAATAACGAAATACACAAGACGAAGACAATAACGACTACCTCTGATAACCCTTTCTTGAACCTAACCTAACCTTAATCTTTCCAAAACCTAACCTGACCTAAATTAAACTAAATTAACCTAACCAAACCTTTCCTAAACCTAACCTAACCTGACCTAACCTATCCTAACCTAGACTAAACTAACCCCACAGACCAATAACGAAATAAGAATGCAGATAAGACGACAGGAGACGACCACCTCTGCCTCACCTTTCCACACACAAGTTACCAAGGATGTGAAGAGGTTAATATTTTTTTGTTATTTCAATATACCAAACTACTTTAAAAAAAAAAATTTAAGGTTATATTTTTTAGGTTAGGTTTACTCTTAAGGTTTTTTTCTCTTGAATGATGACCCTTGGCACTAAGGGTCATCATGGCGTATAAAAATAAGGGATTTTGACCCTACTGTTTTATTTCAATTTACCAAACTACTTGCAGGTATTTTTTTAGTTAGGTTTTTAAAGTTAGGTTTAGTCTTTAGCATTTGAAGTAGTTTTATTTCAATTTACCAAACTACTTTTAGATTTAGTTTTTTAAAGTTTGTTTTTTCAGTCAATTTGTTTATCTGGTGTTTCAATGTGACCTCTTGACCTCTGGGACCTCTGCTTATGTGGAATGGGACCTCTTGACGCTTATGTCCGTCTATATTGTTATCATTAAAGGACTTCCCGTCACGTTCATGGCGCTGGTGAGTTTCCTGCATCGAGGTTTCAATTGTCAGTCTTTTAATTCCCCGCCGAGGATTAGAGTTGCTGTACATGTTCTTTACGTAGTTTTTACGATGGGTAAGCACTGCTATTACGCGTCCAATGGCTTGTTGATAGTTTTATTATTTGTTCTTCGGGTATTCAGGCGGAAACTTGGTTGTTTATGCGGAGTGGGATGATAATTATTGATGATATTATTATTATTGTTAGTTTTATTAGTATTAGTTGTTGTAGTAGCAGTTGTAGTAGTAGTAGTAGTAGTAGTAGTAGTAGTAGTAGTAGTAGTAGTAGTAGTAGGTGTAGTAGTAGAAGTAGTAGTAGTTGTTGTAGTAGTAGTAAAGTAGTAGTAGTAGTAGTAGCAGTAGTAGTAGTAGTAGTAAAAGTAGTTGTAGTAGTAGTAGTAGTAGCAGTAGTAATAATAGTAGTAGTAGAAGTAGTAGTAGTAGTAATAGTAGTAGTAGTAGCAGCAGTAGTAGTAGTAGTAGTGTTATCATTATCATTATTATAACTATACTGCGGCCGATTTACATAGTGGTTGGCACGTTCAGCTCACAACCGAGAAGTTAGAGGACACGGGTTCGATTCCCCGGCCGGGCGGATACAGTTGGAGTGGTCTCATTTCACGCTGCGCTAATGTTCACCTAGCAGAGAATAGCTATAAGGGATGTAAGTGTGTGTGTGTGTGTGTCTGTCTGTCTGTCTCTCTGTCTGTCTGTCTATATATATGTCTCTATCTGTGTGTGTGTGTGTCTGTCTGTCTGTCTGTCTGTGTGTATGTCTAAGTATGTATGTCTGTGTGTGTGTATGTGTGTGTGTGTGTGTGTATCTTTGCTATGAATCGTCAGAAATGGTCTACGCTACACCATAAAAGTTTGTCAACAAAAACTAAGGTATAAAAAAAGCCTACATAATCATCATTGTTATTTAATCTATTCACCTACAGTATTTTGACTATTTGAATCTACTTCACCAAAATAGACAAAAGAATAGAAACCGTGTAATACGAATAGACAAGACGTTAATTCCAACCTTCCTTTCTTCCTTCCTTCCTTCCTTCCTTCCTTCCTTCCTTCCTTCCTTCCTTCCTTCCCTCCCTCCTTCCTTCCTTCCTTCCTTCCTTCCTTCCTTCCCTCCTTCCTTCCTTCCTTCCTTCCTTCCTTCCTTCCTTCCCTCCCTCCCTCCCTCCTTCCTTCCTTCCTTCCTTCCTTCCTTCCTTCCCTCCTCCTTCCTTCCTTCCTTCCTTCCTTCCTTCCTTCCTTCCTTCCTTCCTTCCTTCCTTCCCTCCCTCCTTCCTTCCTTCCCTCCTTCCTTCCTTCGTTCCTTCCTCCTTCCTTCCTTCGTTCCTTCCCTCCTTCCTTCCTTCTTTCCTTCCTCCCTTTCTTAAGCAAAAGCAAATTTCCTAAATAAACTCGGAAGATGGGAAATCATCGGTAGTTGTGCGAAAAAGATACTGATCCTTAATAGCTAAGTTCACTACGAGTTCTTCACACGATTACCACACCAGATGTTATGATTAGCAGGACTTGGTTCCTTTAAGCCGTCAGGAAGGCGGCGGTAATGACAGAATAGCTCGTCACGAAGAGAACATTATAGCAGTAGATAATTCCTTTGAAACGCCTGCACTGTTACATGGGGAGAGAGAGAGAGAGAGAGAGAGAGAGAGAGAGAGAGAGAGAGGAGAGAGAGAGAGAGAGAGAGAGAGAGAGAGAGAGAGAGAGGGAACAAAATGGACAAATTAAACTAAATACCTCAATAACAAGAAATTATGATCAGAGAGAGAGAGAGAGTCAATTTCAATCAGGTTCACGTCTCTGATATTATTTGTGTATGTAATGAAGAAAAGTAATACGAGTATGTAACATTATTCGAGTAATTAACGAGTAAATAACATCTGAACCCTTGAGGCCCAGAACGAAATTTCCATTGTAATTCGGCTACCATTAGAAGATTTTAGTGATCATAAGCAATATTTAATAGCTATGACCTGTGTAGTATCCTTGCTGACTAACTGATTTGGTACATGCAGTAACTTTTCGTAATTTCATGGCTCGAAAACATACGATCTTTTTATAGCAAAGGAAAGATCTGGGCGCGAAGTGGTTAAAGTTGGTCATTCATCTAATACTCAAAACGTATTATATTTTACTCACGCACGGATTCCCTCTTCATTTCCTTCCTTCCTCTCTCCTTAACTACATCCTCCTACTTCCCGCCCTTCCTCCATTTCCTCCTCGTTCCTCAACACTCCCTTCGCACCTACAGGAGAAAAACGCCCTGGGAGGAATTATAAAAGGAACAACGAATCTTTGCCCTAAGGTGTTCAGTGTGGTAAATCACGTCCTGCTCTTGTCTTGTTTTTGTGTTATTCTTGTCATTCTTGTGGTCTTGTTTTATTCTTGTTATTCTTGTGCTGTTCTTGTGTTGGTCTTGTTATTCTTGTGTTGGTCTTGTTATTCTTGTGCTGTTCTTGTGTTGGTCTTGGTATTCTTGTGTTGGTCTTGTTATTCTTGTGCTGTTCTTGTGTTGGTCTTGGTATTCTTGTGCTGTTTTATTCTTGTGTGGTCTGTATTCTTGTGTGTCTGTCTTGTGTTGGTCTTGTTATTCTTGTGCTGTTTCTTGTGTTGGTTCTTGGTTATTCTTGTGTTGGTCTTGTTATGTGCTTGTGTTGGTCTTGTATTCTTGTGTGTTCTTGTATCTTGTGTTGGTCTTGTATTCTTGTGCTGGTCTTGTTGTCTTGTATTCTTGTGCTGTATTCTTGTCTGTTGGTTTGTTGTCTGTTATTTGTGTTGGTCTTGTGTTGTCTTGTGCTGTTCTTGTGTTGGTCTGTTATCTGTGCTGATTCTTGTGTTGGTCTTGTTATTCTTGTGGCTGTTCTTGTGTTGGTCTTGTATTCTTGTGTTTCTTGTTTTGTTGGTCTTGTTATTCTTGGTGCTGTTCTTGTGTTGGCTGTATCTTGTCTGTCTTGTTATTCTTGTTGTCTGATTCTTGTGTTGGTCTTGTTTTCTTGTGTTGGTCTTGTTATTCTTGTTGTCTTGCTTTTCTTGTGTGGTCTTGTTATCTTGTCTATCGTGTTTTTGTGTTGGTCTTGTATTCTTGTGCTGTTCTTGTGCTGTCTTGTTATGTGCTTTGTGTGTCTTGTTATTCTTGTGCTGTTCTTGTGTTGGTCTTGTTATTCTTGTGTTGGTCTTGTTATTCTTGTGCTGGTCTTGTTATTCTTGTGCTGTTCTTGTGTTGGTCTTGTTATTCTTGTGTGTTCTTTTTGTTGTCTTGTTTGGTCTGTATCTTGTGTTGTCTTGTTCTTGTCTGTTCTTGTGTTGGTCTTGTTATTCTTGTGTTGGTCTTGTTATTCTTGTGCTGGTCTTGTTATTCTTGTGCTTGTGTTGTCTTATTCTTGTGTTGGTCTTTGTGTGGTCTTGTATTCTTGTGCTGTCTTGTGTTGGTCTTGTTATTCTTGTGCTGGTCTTGTTATTCTTGTGCTGTCTTGTGTTGGTCTTGTTATTCTTGTGTTGGTCTTGTTATTCTTGTGTTGGTCTTGTTATTCTTGTGTTGGTCTTGTTATTCTTGTGTTGGTCTTGTTATTCTTGTGCTGTTCTTGTGTTGGTCTTGTTATTCTTGTGCTGTCTTGTGTTGGTCTTGTTATTCTTGTGTTGGTCTTGTTATTCTTGTGCTGTTCTTGTGTTGGTCTTGTTATTCTTGTGCTGTTCTTGTGTTGGTCTTGTTATTCTTGTGCTGTTCTTGTGTTGGTCTTGTTATTCTTGTGCTGTTCTTGTGTTGGTCTTGTTATCTTGTGGTCTTGTTGGTCTGTTATTCTTGGTGTTTGGTTCTTGTTATTCTTGTGCTGTTCTTGTGTTGGTCTTGTTATTCTTGTGTTGGTCTTGTTATTCTTGTGCTGGTCTTGTTATTCTTGTGCTGTTCTTGTGTTGGTCTTGTTATTCTTGTGCTGTTCTTGTGTTGGTCTTGGTATTCTTGTGCTGTTCTTGTGTTGGTCTTGGTATTCTTGTGCTGTTCTTGTGTTGGTCTTGGTATTCTTGTGTTGGTCTTGTTACTCTTGTGCTGTTTTCTTTTGTTTTGTGTGGTCTTGGTTATTCTTGTGTGTCTTGGTTGGTCTTGTTATCTCTGTGTGTCTTGTTTGTGTGGCTTGTATTCTTGTGCTGTTCTTGTGCTGGTTTGTATTCTTGTGGTTGGTCTTGTTATTCTTGTGTGGTCTTGTTATCTTGTGCTTTCTTGTGTTGGTTCTGTTATTCTTGTGCTGTTCTTGTGTTGGTCTTGTGTATTCTTGTGCTGTCTTTGTGGTCTTGGTTATCTTGTGTGTCTTGTTTCTTGTGTGTCTGTTTTCTGTGTTGGTCTTGTTTGGCTGTTTTCTGTGTGGTCTTGTTATTCTTGTGCTGTTCTGTGGTTGATTCTTGTGCTGTTCTTGTGTTCGTTTGTCTTGTGTTCTTGTTGTCTTGTTATTCTTGTGCTGGTCTTGTCCTGTTCTTGTATTATTCTTGTGCTGTTCTTGTCCTGTTCTTGTATTATTCTTGTGCTGTTCTTGTCCTGTTCTTGTATTATTCTTGTGCTGTTCTTGTCCTGTTCTTGTATTATTCTTGTGCTGTTCTTGTATTATTCTTGTGCTGTTCTTGTGTTGTTCTTGTGTTGTTCTTGTCCTGTTCTTGTATTATTCTTGTGCTGTTCTTGTATTATTCTTGTGCTGTTCTTGTATTGTTCTTGTGCTGTTTTGTATCGCTATAAACTTGACCACACCCTTGACGGAGGACTCGTCTGTGCGTCCCGTTACCCGCGCTGGCTTGCCTCCACCTCGCAATTACCTGATATAAAAAGACCACCTCTGATAAGGGGAAAGAGGCCACACCGGTAATTCCCAACCCATGAAAAACCAGTAAACCAGTAAACCAGCACCAACTCCTCTGTGGTTTGTCTGCGAATTCCTTCCTTCCTCTCTTAACGTCACTTTATATTTAGCTTTCCCTATCTATCACGAGTATTATTATCTAGCATCATATATTTGGTTTATTTGTACAGAAAAGTGAGGCATGACATTGTAAGTCAAGGCGAAGCACCGGATGTACAGACGCAGAAATTGTAGGAGAGAACCGCTTAAGATCATGGTTGTCAAGTTCTCCTTTAAAGAATGTGATTACCTTCCTGCGTCTGTCTGTTTTTGCGTCTCGGTGTGTGCCATATGACGAGAGGGAAGGAAGGAAGGAAGATAGGATGGATGTAAGCAAGGAAGGAAGAAAGGAAGAAAAGATGGAGGGAGGGAAGAAAGGAAGGAAGAAGGGAGGGAGGAAGGAAGGAAGGAAGGATGGAAGAAAGGAAGGATATACTATAAGATACTTTGATCCTAGCTAGACACTTTGCAAGTACCAACTACAAGGTTATTGACTATACAAAGCGCCACCACGCCAGGACGAACTTGGTGGACTCGAACCGCTGACCGAATGCAGGGGGACTGCACGCGAGTTCACGACTCTACCAACCATGCCACCCTAACGGGTAGAAAGGAAGGAAGGAAAGAAGAAAGAAAGGTTGGAATTAATGAAGGAAGGAAGATGGGAAGGAATGAATGAAGGAAGGAAGGAAGGAAGGAATCTGCCAGCGTGTCCATCTTTCCTTACTTGCCAACAAAAGGAAAATAAACCTGTGAACCATTTGATCACTTTTCCTCATCGACATTTAAGATTCCTGTCATGCCTTAGTTCTTTAATAACGTCAAACCTTTGAGGACGTCAGCTGTAGAAAGAAAACTTATAATATAACTAATTGACTATTTTTCCTCCTTCTCATCCTTAATGTTCTTTTCTTGACGTTATTTTGCGCGTTATTCCACACCTTAACGTCTACCATGCTTAGTTAACTAGACAATAACACTTCACGTTCACTTCACGTTCCTAAATTCGTCCAAGTTCCGTTCAGTTGAGGAGAAAAATCGCAAAGAAGCCAGAATGAGATAAGTCAACACCTGAACAACACCTTATATATACGCCGAGGTTTGAGAGTGCCTGGGGGGAGAGGTTGGGGGTTTAGTGGGGGGGTAGTAGGTTGGGGGTTTAGTGGGGGTTGGAATAAGGTTTTAGAAAATAAAAATAGTAAAAAGGAGGAAAAAAAGGGTGATTTTTTTGGGAAGGTTTGAAGGAAGACCAGAATAAGATCAGTCAACACCAGAACAACACCTGATGCTCTATAGTCTTTCTTTTAATCTATTTCTAATTAATTAATCTTTATAGAAGCCAGAATGAGATCAGTCAACACCAGAACAACACCTGATGCTCCATAATCATTCTTTTCATTTCTAAGTATCGTCACACTCATAAACAAACTGCCTATTTCATTTTTTCTACTTTTCGGGCAATAAAAAAACTTCATTTTCTTAATTTTGATATCATTGCATTGTTTATCCTTTTATATTTTAGACCACTCACACACACACACACACACACACACACTCACACCCTACACATGACACTGGCGACTATACCAATAGATGCGCCACAGGATGAAGAATTAATTTAGGCAAAAATCCAGAAATTGCTGAAAAATTACTTAGGCAGTTTCTCTATGAGGGTGACGATATTGTCCCTTTTTCCTCAGAAGGGTCCAAATTTATGACTGTTTTGAGGGTTTGAGCTGAGTGACTGTGACGTTTATGTTGCTCGCCAGTGACGCTAATAAAGACAAATAATACAAATAAAATCAAGTAAAAATAAAATCGGCGCTTATCATCATTGTTATCTTTACTCGGCGCTTATCCCCTGTGCTCAACTCCGTATCAAAGGCCTTGGAGGATGTGGTGAGGAGGAGGAGGGTAAACACAGACCACAATAGCAATTCAAACACAACACAAACAAAACATATTAAAGCGCCACTTACCAAAAACAAAAACATCATAAAATTCGTGCATTCCTCTTTCCTCCCCCACAAACAGTTGCCTTAATAACACACACACACACACACACACACACACACACACACACACACACACACACACACACACACACACACACACACACACACACACACACACAACAACAACGAAAGGTACCACTTATTCCAATGTTTATAAGTGTTTCTTGTTTTGAAGTTCTTATTCCTGATTATAACCTTGCCACCGTATGTCGTTTTGTGGTGTGTGCTCGACTCCCGTGTTTCTCCCTGATGGAAAATAAATAGAATAAGCAGCGGAACAATAACAGGTAAACTATATAAGTGTGATGGTTATTTTCTAGGTTATTTAGATTTTTTTCTTGTGGCCTTCGTGGTATTTTAGGAGTTCAATGGTGGAGTTTTTTTTATTTTC
>JACEEZ010006029.1:152500-160000 GCA_016584305.1 Chionoecetes opilio | reverse complement strand
GGGTGGGAGGGAGGGTGGGTGGAGGGGAGGGAGGGAGGGAAAGGAGGGAGGGAGGAAAGGCATGAAGAAAGGAGGGAGGGAGGGAAAAGAATGAAACCTTAGGAAAGCAAGGAAGGAAGCAGACAGACTTTGAATAATTTTGAGGTATCCTTCAGACAACAAAAACAAAAACGCAAAAAAGGAAGGAATGAGAGGAGCAGGAAGAGGAAAAGGAAAGGAAAGAGGAAGAGGAGGAGGTGGTCAGTAGATATGGAGAGATGATGTAGTTAGCAGAAAGAAAAAAAAGGGGAAAAATAGGTGAATGAAGCAGGCAGCAGGTAGGTAAGAAAGGTAGGAGGAGGAGAGGTAGGCAGGAAAGAAGACAGGCAGACAGCAAACAGGTTCAGAAAGGGGGTGAGACAGGCAGCAGGCAGACATTCAAAGAAATGAGGCAGGCAGCAAGCAGACATGTAAAGAAAGAGGGTAAGGCAGGTAGCAGGCAGACCGGTAAAGAAAGGAGGCAGGCAGACAGCAAACAGGGAAATAAAGGAGGCAGGCAGCAGGCAAACAGGCAAAGAAAGGGGGAGAGGCAGGCAATATGCAAGCAACAGGTAGGTATAGAAAGCTAGGAGAAGGTGAGGTAGGCAGGGAAGGAGGCAGGCAGACAGCAAACAGGCAAAGAAAGAAGGTGGGTGAGGCAGGTACGTGGGTCGCCTTCAGGTTGGTGGTGGTCACAGTTTTCCCACGAACTTCCGAATGCTGTGTGTATAAGTGGCCGAGCACCGCCAAGGGTTAGAGGTCACCGCCAGTCCGGGTAATGAAGGCCAGACCAGGTGAAAGGAGGTAATTGTGCTAAATTATCACGTGGTCTTTGTGGACTATGGGTTTGGCGAGGCCGGAGAGAGGGGGGAGGGGAGAAAGGGTTGGGGGTCAGGGATGCATTACGGGAAAGTTGGGAAGGAGTGAGGGAGGGAAGGAAGGAATGAGGGAGGGAAGGAAGAAAATGAGGAGTGGGAGAGAAGGGAAAATGAGGAAGAATGAACGAATAAGGAAGAAAGGGTAGGAGAAGAGAGGAAATATGACGGAAATAATAGTGAATGAGGAAGTAAAGAGAGATAAGGGAACAACTAATTGTATATGAAAGAAAAAAACTTAGATGGGAAATGTGTGAGTAGGAAAGAAAGAAGTGATAAGAGAGAAAGTGAAAGAAGAAAAGAGTAATGAAATAAGGTGATAGACGAGTGTGAAAACCAAATTAACGCCTTGAGGCCAGAACGTAATTTCAATTGTAATTTGGCTACCATTTGACGATTTTTAATGACTATAAGCAATATTTTATAGATATGACCTGTTTAGTATCCTTGTCCATGCACTAACTAATTTGGTATTTGGTATATTCAGTGGCTTTTCTTAATTTTATGGCTAACAACATGCGATTTTTTATAGTAAAGGAAAGATCTGGGCGTGAAGGGGTTAAGGAAAAACATGAAAGAAAATGATCTATGCATCGCGTATGAATAAATAAATGGGAAATAAAGGCGTAGGATATCATTAATAATTGTAAGTGTATCAAAATTCGTCTTAGTGGAAGGTGATTTATTTTCATATTAACACCCAGATCTTTCCTTTGCTATAAAAAATCGTATGTTGTCAAGCCATAAAATTACAAAAAGTAACTGTATATACCAAATTAGTTAGTCGACAAGGATACTAAACAGGTCATATCTATAAAACATTGCTTATAATCACTAAAAATCGTCTAATGGTACCCAAATCACAATGGAAATTACGGTCTGGGCCTCAAGGGGTTAAATCAAGGAGGCATTTCGGCTTCTTTTAAGTATTTTCAGAACAGCTCATTAACTCTCCTCCCATCATTTCATCTCATCTCGCCTCTCATCCATCCCTCTTCCTCCCTCTCACTCCCTCTCTTCCCTCCCTCCCTCTCAGTAGCTGACTCCAATTAGGGTCAAAATAGAGATGGATAGGGAGTAAGCGCCACTACTTAACGTTTTTCCTGATTTATGTAAAGTGATTCTCGTGTTTGGGAGAATCTATATTAAGGAGGGAGAGAGAGAGAGAGAGAGAGAGAGAGAGAGAGAGAGAGAGAGAGAGAGAGAGAGAGAGAGAGAGAGAGAGAGAGAGAGAGAGAGAGAGAGAGAGGTGAGTAAAGTAGACGGTAAAGAGAGAACGTAAAGAACGAAAGAGAGAGAGAGAGAGAGAGAGAGAGAGAGAGAGAGAGAGAGAGAGAGAGAGAGAGAGAGAGAGAGAGAGAGAAGAGAGAGAGAGGAGAGAGAGAGAGGTGAGAAGTAGACGGTAAAGAGAGAACGTAAAGAACGAAGAGAGAGAGTAAAGAGAGAGAGAGAGAGAGAGAGGAGAGAGAGAGAGAGAGAGAGAGAGAGAGGAGAGGAGAGAGAGAGAGAGAGAGAGAGAGAGAGGGGGTGAGTAAAGTAGACGGTAAAGAGAGAAATTCAAATAAGAAGGTGAGGAGACAAAAAACAAAAGAGATGAATGAAGATGAGAAGGTATGCAGAAGACAGAACAAGGAGGGGAAGGAGGAAGAATAACCAGCGTTCCTTCGTTGCCACCTGACTGGAATGTATCCTATTAGCAGTTAATATTACCACACACTCCTCCTGCTTAATGTTCCACCCTGCTCCTGACTGCTAGATTTGGCCAGGTTAGGTTACAGCCACCGATGGTTAGGTACTTTTTTTGTACGTTTCTGTAAAGAATGTGTGTTGCGCTCTAAACTCCGCCTGCGTGATTAAATTTTACTCCATTATGTATATCTTTTCCGCCATGGTATGATTACGAGGCTTAATTGTATCGCTTATGTATCCCAGGTAAATAGATGCCTGAAATGTAATATGTGTATTTTGCTTCTTTATAGGTTGTTCTTAGTTCAGTGTTTACCATGATGAGCTTAGATAGGTGATATCAACCGGGCAGTAGAGTGTGAGCTATTACCTGTGTGTGTGTGCGTGTATGAGTGTGTGTGTGTGTGTGTGTGTGTGTGTGTGTGTGTGTGTGTGTGTGCGTGTGTGCGTGCGTGTATGAGTGTGCGTGTATGAGTGTGTGTGTGTGTGTGTGTGTGTGTTGTGTGTGTGTGTGTGTGTGTGTGTGTGTGTGTGTGCGTGTGTGCGTGTGTGAGTGTGAGTGAGTGTGTGTGTGTGTGTGCGTATGTGTGGGTGTGGGTGTGTGCGTGTGTGTGTGCTTTTCACGTACGTACATATGACGTGACAGGAGTTTGAGCTTTGGTAAAGAGTGTACAACAGGGCAAAAGTGGTGGTCCCTTACCTATCGTGTCCCCGTTGAGGAGTCCTTCCCGCATCCTTAGCGTGCCTCTCCTCCTCTCCTCTTCCTCCTCCTCCTCATCGTCGCAATCCTCCTCCTCCTCCTCCTCGATGTCGATGTCGTGCTCCACCTCCCCTATCTTCCTCTTGGTGGGGGCGTGGGTGGGGCGTGGGAGGGCGTGGTGGGGCGTGATGGTCACCTCGGGCAGGGGCGACGGGCTCCTCCTCCTCGCCGAGCTGAGGTCCTCCGCCCGTGCCTCGCTCAGCACGCTCCTGGGCCGGAGGAGGTTAGTGATGGAGAAGGAGCTCCTGACGGCGAGGGAGGCGTGGAGGCTGGTGTTGGCGAGGGAAGGGCTGCTCATGCCCCTCGCCGTCAGCAGGGTGGCCTCCAAGTGGTTCTTGTTAACGTTGCTGTTGTTGTTATTGATGTTGTTTTGTTTTTTGACGGTCAGGTCCGTGGGTTCAGAGTCCGTGTCCTTGGGTAGTCTTTCGCCGCCCTTTGTGCTTCCCTCGGGCAGCGGCGTGTCCTCGTCGTCACTCCTGCCCGCCACCGGTTGTCTCTTGGCATCGGCGGCCGCGTCTCCGTCTTCCTGCGGCGACGCGTGTCTCAACTGTGTCGGGAGGTTCTCGTCTTGCACGTCCGCCTTAGTGGAAGCCATGGCCACTGTCATGTTGTCCGAACGTTCGCGAGTTAGGCAAATAGTGGAGCCGTTGCCTCGCTTTGTTTCACTCCGGTATAGAAACGACAGATCATTGGAATGCTCCGTTTCCTGGATTTCACCGTCTGGCGTCCCACAATCAGGAGACACACCGTCAATTAGGACCACACACTGCACCTCGGAACCTGCAGGCGACACATTGCTACACGCACTGCGGACGTCCCCTGTCGAGTTCACGGAGACGCAAAAGTCCAAATGACGCTCTCATAACACGCCTGGAGACCCGTGAAGGATTTGTGATGAGTGAGTCAGGCGGCCGTCGCTCTCCTTCCCAAGCCTCCCCCTCACCTACCCCTTCAACCCTTCCTCCTCCTCCTCCTCCTTCCCTTCCTCAGTCACCCCTCCCCCCCCCCCCAAGACCGCGGCCAATGTTAACACCGCCCCCTCATATCACCAAAGTCCTGTGCCACGCCCCCTTTTCTCACCTTTCTTGTTGGGGAGCCTGTAGTGTGGGTTGTCAGTTAGTCATTTACTTCAACATTTCAGGCGGGTCAGGTTTCCTTATCACTCGGCGAGGAAATGTTGTTGCTTCTCCTCTTCTCTCACTTCCTTTGTTTTGTGCCGTCAACCAAGACCCGTTTTTTGTTGTTTTTGTTTTGTTTCCTCCCTTGATGTCTCTCGATGTGTTATTAGTAGCGCGATGGCAAACGTGGCTGCAGGCGAAATATGACGCGGTGAAGCGTGTTTTACTGACCGCCTAACAGTTTCTCTTCATCCCACACGCCGTTCAGCAGGCAGGCCACCTCAATCTCTCCTGCTGTATCTCATCCTTCCCGTCATCACAGCGGGACCTCGCACCTCAACCACTATGAAAATGCTCAACCTTGCGAGTTTCTATTCGACTCGCCGCCTCGCTTTTCAAGGTCTGTCGACGTGATGATTTGCGTAACGCGGATTAGCCTCATATCGACACATACTTATAAGGCGCCTTTTTAGACGCGATGTAAAGGTCACTTAGGCTTAGTCATCGGGTTCTTACGTAGGCTCGGGCGCCGCGACACTCACTTCACTGCACCGCCACTGATGCCACGTCAGGCCCTGCACGCGCACACCGCACACCGGGGTTCTGTGTTCTGCGGGAGGCGACAACTCAACGCACACACTCTGGCTACACCTTCCTCGTCCTCGTCTACACCTCGTCCCCACCGCCAGCACCAGCAGGGCGTCGCAACGTGTGTGTGTGTGTGTGCAGCGGCTCAACCCACGTGTGTTGCCGCGCGTTGAGACTCCCGAACTGCGGTGGCGGTGAGTGGCTCTAGTAGCGACGGGTGTCTCCTCCCGACTGCCATTACTAGCGGCACAGCACCCGTCCCTCCCGCCCGCACCTGCCTCCCGCCACACGTCCTGCCGACCCAACACACTTCCTTCCGCTCACCCTCACGCCCCTCGCCGCCCTATGACCAAGGAGCAACCCCCTGCAGAACATCTTGAGCCTCCTATTGGCCGGTCACGCCTAACGGACCACAGCACCCTCCAGCCCGCCGTTTATCGAGGAGGTACCGCTCGCCGTCCCCACATAATCGAGGGTCTAATAGCGCTGCGATTTACCACCTTGCACCTCATTATCCTGACCCCTCACGTAGCCTAGAGGTCATTAGAGGGTCATTACCGGCTGATGAAAGAGCTTTACGTACACCAATAAACATATGGAGTACTACCTACTGTAATTTTCTGCCATGTACATTTAATATTAATCAAAAGTTAATTCTTCTCGCACGTAACCCTGCCAATTAGTGTTGTTGTGCTGGTGTTTTGTTGTGGTTGATGTTGTTTGAATGGACTCTGGTGATGGTGGTAGCGGTGGTGGTGGCGGTGGTAGTGGAGGTCAGGGTGGTAGTGGTCATGGTGGTGGTGGTGGTGGTGGTTGTGGTTAGCCAGGAAACAAGAAGAGAAAGCGTGCATGGAAACTTACACGTGATTGTTCTTTAGGGATATTTTTTTCACAGAATCATTGAGAGAGAGAGAGAGAGAGAGAGAGAGAGAGAGAGAGAGAGAGAGAGAGAGAGAGAGAGAGAGAGAGAGAGAGAGAGGAGAGAGAAGAGAGAGAGAGAGAGAGAGAGAGAGAGAGAGAGAACTTATTTGGGATAAGATTGGTGCATGTGTTTGTGTATAACCTGATAATAATAATAATAGTAATGATAATAATAATAAAAACAAATAATGATAATGTATGTGTGTCTATACGTTAGTGTGTGCAATCAAACTCGCGAGCATGTATGTCTGTACGTGCGTGTATGTAGTCATATAGTGTGTATGTCTGTACGTGCGTGTATGTAGGTAGTATGGGTCAGGGTGTCGAAACAGAAACATACCTATTTACGTCAACTTATTACCAGCGAGGCGTTAAGGTGTGTCAGGTGCGTTGCTTAATGACAGGTGTGTGTGTGTGTGTGTGTGTGTGTGTGTGTGTGTGTGTGTGTGTGTGTGTGTGTGTGAGCGAGTAAAGTAAAAAAAAACTAGCTTGAAAAAAAAATCGAGCCAAAAAAGTAGGTGATCATATCGTGGCAGCGTCAGTGGCAGTCATTATAGTTAAGATATATAGAGTTAGAGTTATTATAATTAGTGTTATTAGAGTTATAGAGTCAACGCGCCGTCCAGTCTTAATGAAAACAATAACATCAAGTATGGTTGTCATTAATTTTGGTCCTCATGTACTTTATTGTTCCTCATGTACGTCAAGGATTCATGAGTCCTTAAAGCGAATTCCTGCACGTGTAAGCATTAGAGAGAGAGAGAGAGAGAGAGAGAGAGAGAGAGAGAGAGAGAGAGAGAGAGAGAGAGAGAGAGAGAGAGAGAGAGAGAGAGAAGCAAAAAAGACATGTATTCTCATTGCACGAATTCATCCCATCTCGGCCACCACATTCATTCAGAAATACAGAAAAACAGTTAAATGCCCCAGAAAAGAGAGAGAAAAGCCTGATCAGAAACGCAAAGTGAAGCATCTTAAAGGCACATCAAAAAATGTTCAATCAATTCACTCGAAACCAATTACAAACCTTAAATATACGCGAGAAAACCACAAAACATCACACGTGGCAGCGCGTCAGAGAAGAGAACAGTTGATGCCCGCTTATCTAGTGCTGTTTTTGTTTTATTTACTTTTTTTTTGTCTTGTTTTTTTTTGCTTTTGCTTCTATGTAAAAATGGAATATATGTAAATAAAGCTAAAAAAAAAAAGAGAGAGAAAAGAAAAGATCAAAACTCGTAGTACTAGGGGGAGTAGTAGTAGTAGTAGTGGTGGTGGTTAAAGTAGTAGTAGGAGTAGTAGTAGTAGTAGTAGTAGTAGTAGTAGTAGTAGTAGTGGTGGTGGTTAAAGTAGTAGTAGGAGTAGTAGTAGTGGTTAAATTAGTAGTAGTGGTGGTTAAATTTGTAGTAGTAGTAGTAGTGGTGGTTAAAGTAGTAGTAGTAGTAGTAGTGGTGGTTAAAGTAGTAGTAGTAGTAGTAGTAGTAGTAGTAGTAGTAGTAGTAGTAGTAGTTGTAGTCCACAGGAACGAGCTGGAGTAGCG
>JACEEZ010006029.1:140000-147500 GCA_016584305.1 Chionoecetes opilio | reverse complement strand
TTTTCTCTCTGTCTGTCTGTCTGTTCTGTCTGTTTGTTTGCCTGCTGTCTCTGTCTCTGTCTGTTTGTTTGCCTGTTGTCTCTGTCTTTCTGTTTGTCTGTCTATCTGCCCTTATTATCTCTCTCTCTCTCTCTCTCTCTCTCTCTCTCTCTCTCTCTCTCTCTCTCTCTCTCTCTCTCTCTCTCTCTCTCTCTCTCTCTCTCTCTCTCTATCATCACATCATCATCATCATCATCATCTGTTACCTCCCTAGTCTTACGCCCTGTGTCACTATCAACCCCTCTACCATTACATTATTTACACAGCTTTAGCGCAAATTACAAAACACAGTCACTAGCATCTTCGTGAGTTACATTTACTGTCATCCGCTCAGACTCATTTCTTTTTTCCTGCGCGTAAGACGGTGAGTAAAAAGCAGAAGGTTGCAGGGGAGGGAGGAAGACGCGGGGAGGAAATTTAACTAGTGTTCCTAAATGGGGATAATAGCAGTCTTCCCTCCTTGCTTGATAATGAAATGGCTTGAGGGTATGACGTGTACCCGCCTCTTGGTTCTTCTTGGTTCTTCCAGGGTCATGATGGAGAGAGAGAAGAGAGAGAGAGAGAGAGAGAGAGAGAGAGAGAGAGAGAGAGAGAGAGAGAGAGAGAGAGAGAGAGAGAAAGAAGGTTTAGTGGAAAATGCACTTTAAAGCATATTTTTAAGTTGTATAATTTGATTCGCTTTTCTATTGGTTTCTCTCTCTCTCTCTCTCTCCTCTCTCTCTCTCTCCTCTCTCTCTCTCCTCTCTCTCTCTCTCTCTCTCGTCTCTCTCTCTTCTCTCTCTTCCTCCTCGCTCCCTTGCTCTCTCTCTCTCTCTCTCTCTCTCTCTCTTCTCCTCTCTCTCTCTCTCTCTCTCCTCTCTCCTCTCTCTCTCTCTCTCTCTCTCCTCTCTTCTCTCTCCCTCTCTCTCTCTCTTTCTTTCTTTTCTCTAGATGCGGCGATGCTACGTACAAAATAATCTGACAAACAAACGGCGTCTCTTTGTGTTGTTTGTCTTGTTTTTATAAGTGATACGTGGGAAAAAAAGTTCTGATTCCCTTTCTTAACAGGATCCAAAAACGGCGTCTCTTTGTGATATTTAGCTTTTTTTTTATAAGTGATACGTGGAAAAGATTCTGATTCGCTATTAACTGATCAGAATCCAACGCTTTTGTGCAGATCATGTCTTGAGTCTTTATTGCCATGATTTTGCATTGACTTAAGTTTTCTTTTGTCATTTTAGAAAAGAACAATCATACCCCATTACCCCTTGCCCTCCATTTTTTTTTTTCTCTCTCTCTCTCTCTCTCTCCTTCCCTCTCCTCCTTTCTCCTCCCTTCTCTCTCCTTCCCTCTCTTTTCTCCTCCCTTTCTCTCTCCTTCCCTCTCCTTTCTCCTCTCTCCTTCCCTCTCCTCCTATCTCTTCCCTCTCTCTCCTTCTATCTCCTCCCTCTCTCTCTCCTTCCCTCTACTTTCTCCTCCCTCTCTCTCTCCTTCCCTCTCTTTCTCCTCCCTGTCTCTCCTTCCCTCTACTTTCTCCTCCCTCTCTCTCTCTCTCCTTTTCTCTCTTTCTCCTCCCTGTCTCTCCTTCCCTCTACTTTCTCCTCCCTCTCTCTCTCTCTCTCCTTCCCTCTCTTTCTCCTCCCTGTCTCTCCTTCCCTCTACTTTCTCCTCCCTCTCTCTCTCTCTCCTTCCCTCTCCTTTCTCCTCCCTCCCTCTCTCTCCTTCCTCTCCTTTCTCCTTCCTCCCTTCCCTCTCCTTTCTCCTCCCTCTCTTTCTCTCCTTCCCTCTCTCTTTCTCCTCTCTCTCCATCCCACTCCTCCTATCTCTTCCCTCTCTCTCCTTCCCTCTCCTCCTTTCTTCTCCCTCTCTTCTCTCTCTCTCTCTCCTTCCCTCTCCTTTTTCTTCTCCCTCTCTCTCTCCTTTCCTCTCTCTCCTTTCTCTCTCCTTCCCTCTCCTCCTATCTCTTCCCTCTCCTATCTCCTCCCTCTCTCTCTCTCTCCTTCCCTCTCTCTCTCTCCTTCCCTCTCTCTCTCTCCTTCCCTCTCCTCCTCTCTCCTGCCCCTCCACCTTTCTCCTCCTCTTCCGTAAAGCAATGAGTAAGAAGTGAGAGAGAGCAGATTTGTGTCTCATTACTCCTTGTTCCGGGAGGGTGAAAGTATCGTGTCATCTCCGGCCGCTAATGCCTTGTAGTGTTTTGGTCATGACGGCTAGGGAGGGAGGGAGGCAGGGAGGAGAGGAGGTAAAGGAGTGAGGCAGGGAGGGGAGGAGGTAAAGGAGTGAGGCAGGGAGGGGAGGAGGTAAAAGGAGTGAGGAGGGGAGGAGGTGATGAGGATAAGGGTGAGGCAGGGAGAGGAGGTAAAGGATGAGGCGGGGGTGAGGAGGTAAAGGAGTGAGGCAGGGGGGAGGAGATAAAGGAGTGAGGCAGGGAGGGGAGGAGGTAAAGGAGTGAGGCAGGGAGGGAGGAGGAGAGTGAGGCAGGAGGGGAGGAGTAAGGAGTGAGGCAGGGAGGGAGGGGGTAAAGGGGTGAGGGAGGAAGGGAGGAGGTAAAGGAGTGAGGCAGGGGGGGAGGAGGTAAAGAGTGAGGCAGGGAGGGGAGAGGTAAAGAGTGAGGCAGGGAGGGGAGGAGGTAAAGGAGGGCAGGGAGGGGAGGAGGTAAAGGAGTGAGGCAGGGAGGGAGGAGGTAAGAAGGATGGGCAGGGAGGGGATGAGGTAAAGGAGTGAGGCAGGGGAGGGAGGAGGAGTGAGGGGGGAGAGGGTAGAGGGAGAGGTAGGGAGGGTCAGTGTTAGGGGGGGAAGAGAAGGGGGGGAGAGGATGGGGAAGGTAATGGAGAGGTATGGTAGTGGGGAGGAAGAGAAGTGGGGAAGAAGAGGATGGGGAAAAGTAGTGGGAAGGGAGGGAAGGTAAGGTTGGGGAAGGATAGGAGGGATGGCAGTGGGTAGGAAGAGGATGGGGAAGGGAAGGGAGAAAGATAGTAGTGAGTAAGAGGTGGGAGACGAGAGAGGGTAGGGAAGGAGGGATGGTACAGTAGTGGAGAGGGAGAGGATGGGAAGGTAATGTGGAGGGAAGGAGAGTTTGTTATAGTGTAGGGGGGAAGGTAGTGGGGAGGAAGAGTAGTGGGAAGTGGTCGCATTTAGAGTAATGGGTTGGGTAATCCGTGCTGTACTTAGTCTGAATGGTGATGCCGTGTGTGGAGGCAGGATGTGAGCCGCCGCGTCCCTTATTAGTGCTGATGGCCGGGTCTTAGCGGTACCTCTGATTAAAACGATGAAAATATAAGTCACAATTTATTCATTAACCACAACAAATATACATCAACCTAATCAATCCAATCCATACATTATAACCTTCTTACTAGTTCATGTTTTTAACCCCTTGAGACCCAGAACGTAATTTCCATTGTAATTTGGCTACCATTAGACGATTTTTAGTGAATATAAGCAATATTTTATAGATATGACCTGTTTAGTATCCTTGTCGACTAACTAATTTGGTATATTTAGTTACTTTTCGTAATCTTATGGCTAACAACAGACGGTTTTTATAGCAAAGGAAAGATCTGGGCGTAAAGGGATTAACCAGTTACCTGATAATATTCCTGTCGAAAGTCTCACTAATGTTGTGAAAAAAAGAAAAGAGAAAAAAAACTTACAATTTCTTCATTAGCCACAACAAATAGACATCAACTTCAACCATTAATATAATTTTCCTATGCATGTTTTTAACCCGTTACGTGATAATATACCTTTCGAAAGTCTCTAATGTTGGGAAAGAAAGAAAAAAAGAGGAAAAAAGAACAAACCTTACAATTTCTTCATTAGCCACGACAAATAGACATCAACTTCAACCATTAATATAGCTTTCCTATTCATGCTTTTAACCCGTTACCTGATAATATACCTGTTGAAAGTCTCACTCAAGTCTCACTAATGTTGGGAAAGAAAGAAAAAAAAGGAAAAAAGAACAAACCTTACAATTTCTTCATTAGCCACAACAACTAGACATCAAATTTACCCATCTATATAATCTTCCTATTCATGTTTTAACCCGTTACCTGATAATATACCTGTCGAAAGTCTCTCTAATGTTGGGAAAGAGTTAACTATGAATTGTTTTATTTAAGAAGGTGAGGTTAGGGTTATGTGTGGGATGAAACCATTAGGCTGATAACAATGGGAATGCTTTAGTTGGCCCTCGATTACTGTTAAGGTTCGTGTTAGTAATGCAGCACGTGTTAATAATGAGGTGTTTATCAAAGGAATTGGTAGTTAGGATAAATTGGTGAGTTTAGGTTAGGTTAAATTAGGTTTGATTGGTTAGTATATCAAAGTTCTTATGGTGCTTCAGTTATCCTTGTATGTTTTTATGTTAATGATGAGGTGTTGATCAAAGGAATTGGTAGTTAGTATATCAAAGGTTCTTGTTTTTGTTTTTTACATCACAAAGGACTGGCCAAGGGCAAAAAAAAAAGTGGTAACAAAACGCTTCAGTTATCCTTTTTGGTTTCATTTACTAACTCTTTTCTTTCTAACATTTTCTAAGGTTCTTGAAGTTTTTTTTTTTTTTTTTACATCACAAAGGACTGACCAAGGGCAAAAATTTAAAGGCCCCCATCCACGGTACGATTGGTCGTACGATCTGAACCGACAGACCTGATCCGATGGATTTCCTACCACCCACTAACGATCCAACCGCACCTCAAGACCAGTTCAGTTGGTGATAGAAACGGTGGAGAGCGGTTCCCATGATGGGTCTATGCAACGAGGATCGAATTACTTTTGATGGAATCTGATACCACAACTGAGGAGCGTAAACATCATCCACGTTCACACCAAATTTCACAGAGGCTATTATTTTACATACATTACATACATTACAAAAATATTTTACATATATTACAGAGGCTATTCACAGAGATTATTTTCTTAATATATTTCCGGAACACACTTCTCATATCGTTTTTTTTTTGTACTGTTTCAACATTAGCCTCACTTTCGCTCACTGTCGCTCCTCGAGTTTCTCTACCAATACTTCATAAGTTGCATTTTTCTTAAATTTATCCTTTACTCTTTGTTTTTTATTTCCCACAAACATTCAATTCAGTTTCTATATAATTGGATGAATTCTGTCCAAAAGTGCTTCTCATTAAAGAAACAATTCATCTTGGTAGTCCTCTCGCGACGCTGTCCGTGGCGAAACTGACGGCTGGCCTCACGATCAGCACACTCACGGTGCGATCCGGTCTGAACCGGATGATCTGTCGGATCTAAAAACCAAACACTGCTTGGTCGCATCCGACCAGCTGTCAGTCGGTCGGACAGACCAAAATCACCCCACTCACGATCCAATCTGGTTGGATCCAACCAGATCTGTCCGATGGTCGTACGACCAATCGCACCGTGGATGGGGCCTTAAGGGCTAACAAAAAGCTGCAGTTATCCTTTTTGTTTTTATTTTCTAACTGTTTTATGTTCTAATATCTTTTTTTTTTAAATATTTTATAACTGTTTAATTCTAAGTGTTGTATATCTAGAATTTGCTTTATTTTTCGCTCTAAATTCTAGTTCGACACTATAATGTTATGGGATTTTTTTCTAGTTTTCGTGACTTATACCAATTTTGTTTTCTTTAGGCGAGTAAGAATGTTTGATTTGTACGTTTTCATTCCGTTCTGCATTTTTTCTCCATACACTTATTTATAGACCACCCACCCGTCTCTCTCTCTCTCTCTCTCTCTTTCTTATCATAATTTCTTGTTATTCAGGTATTCAGTTTAATTTGTCCGTTTTTCCTCTCTCTCTCTCTCTCTCTCTCTCTCTCTCTCTCTCTCTCTCTCCTCTCTCCTCTCTTCTCTCTCTCTCTCTCTCTCTCTCTCTCTCCTCTCTTCTTCTCTCCTCTCTTCTCTCTCTCTCTATTGTCATTATCTTTTATGTCACCTTTTCTACTCTCTCTCTCTCTCTCTCTCTCTCTCTCTCTCTCTCTCTCTCTCTCTCTCTCTCTCTCTCTCTCTCTCCTCTCTCTCTCCTCGTCTCTCTCTCTCTCTCTCTCTCTCTCTCTCTCTCTCTCTCTCTCTCTCTCTCTCTCCTCTCTCTCTCTCTCTCTATTGTCATTATCTTTTATCTGTCCTTTTCTACTCTCTCTCTCTCTCTCTCTCTCTTCTCTCTCTCTCTCTCTCTCTCTCTCTCTCTCTCTCTCTCTCTCTCCTCTCTCCTCTCTCTCTCTCTCTCTCTCTCTCTCTTCTCTCCTCTCTCTCTCTCTCTCTCTCTCTCTCTCTCTCTCTCTCTCTCTCTCTCTCTCTCTCTCTCTCTCTCTCCCCTCTCTCTCTCTCTCTCTCTCTCTCTCTCTCTCTCTCTCTCTCTCTCCTCTCTCTCTCTCTCTCTCTCTCTCTCTCTCTCTCTCTCTCTCTCTCTCTTCTCTCTCTATCTCTCTCTTCTCTCTCCTCTCTCTCTCTCTCTCTCTCTCTCTCTCTCTCTCCTCTCTCTCTCTCTCTCTCTCTCTCTCTTCGCTCTCTCTCTCTCTCTCTCTCTCTCTCTCTCTCTCTTGTCATTATCTTTAATCTGTGTCACATTTTCTACTCCAATTTCTCATCAATTTATCCGAATTTCCTACAACTTTCCTCGTACCATTTGTTGTCTCCCTCTTCCTTCTCCTCTCCTCTCTCTCTCTCTCTCTCTCCTCTCTCTCTCTCTCTCTCTCTCTCTCTCTCTCTCTCTCTCTCTCTCCTCTCTCTCCTCTCTCTCTCTCTCTCTCTCTTCTCTCTCCTCTCTCTCTCTCTCTCTTTTTTTTTATTTTTTTTATTTAAACAACTGACATGGTATACATGGGGTTACAAATAGCAAAGAGGTTGTTGAAGGCAATGGGTGGCAGAAGCTAAAGATGTCCCCTGTCCCGGGGACATCTATCTGAAAGCTATGCCTTATTGGATAAACTAAATATATAATGTTACAGACTGAGGGTCACTGTCCGTCACAAGCACTTTTCAGGCGCACTATTTACACGTAACTGTGTCAATGTGTGTCACTATGTGTGTGTGTCACTATGTATCACTATTGACACGACACTGTGTTACGTCTTACGGGCACTAAGGCGGATGTAAGCGGCACCATCTGTGGGCCGCCACCTTCACCTGCTGGGTGCTCATGGCCACGACATCCACCTCAACCGTGAAGGTGTTCCACAGTGTCGCCGTGGCCCAAGTAAAGGCTCGCTGGCCCATCACGGTGTGGGTCCTCTGGGCCTCGAGGAGGAGATCACCTGACGCTACCGTCCTCGTAGCGCGCTCTGACCTCCTCCACGGGACCCGAAGTCCTGCAAGGTGGGAAGAGTGTTGCACCTGGGCCTGGTGCAACACTGTGAGGGCACCGACTCTCCTCTGGTGCCCCAGGCTGTCAAGCTGGGAGCGGGGATCATCCCGCCACTGCTCCTGCTGTAGTCGTTGTTGTTGTTGTTGTTTGCTGGTGTTGGAGCTGCAGCTGATGTTGTTG
>JACEEZ010006029.1:122500-135000 GCA_016584305.1 Chionoecetes opilio | reverse complement strand
TCTCTCTCTCTCTCTTCTCTCTCTCTCTCTCTCCTCTCTTCTCTCTCTTCCTCTCTCTCCTCTCTCCTCTCTCTCTCTCTGTCTCTCTCTCTCTTCTCTCTTTTCTCTCTCTTCTCTCCCCTCTCTCTCTCTCTCTCTCTCTTCCTCTCTTTTCTCTCTCTCGTCTCTCTCTCTCCCCTTTCTCTCCTCTCTCTCTCTTCCTCCTCTCTCTTCTCTCTTCCTCTCCTCTCTCTCTTCTCTCCCCTCTCTCTCTTTAATGCATCGTAATGTTATGATCCACGATGGTTTATCGCATAGTAAAAAAAAAACATATTCGACCACCGCCATAACTCTTGAAGGCATACCATATGAAATGTTAAAATTAGGACAGCATAACTTATGGAGATATTGGAGAGGAGAAAGCAGGTAGGATTGCATAGTAAGAGAGGAAGGAAGAGGTTAGAGAAGAGAGAGAAGAAAGAAGGAGAGGAGGAGGAGGAGGAGGAGGGAGGAGAAAGGAGGAGGATGAGGACGGAGGAGGATATACAAGTAAAAACATAAGAAAAGAGAAGGAGGAAAGGTGAGAAGAAGAGGAAGGAAGGCAGATGGGAAAGATGGAAGGAAGGAAGGAGAAGGAGAGAGGGAGGAAGATGAAGAGGAGTAGCAAGAAGAGGAGGAGGAGTTTGGAGGAAGGAAAAAAGTATGTAAAAAAAAGATAGATGAAGATGAAAGGAGTAGAAAACAAAGGAAAGCAGATAAAAGAGAAAGAAGGAGAAGAAGAGAGGAGGAAGAGAAGAAGAGAGAAGAAGGAAGAATGAATGAAGAAAAAGTAGAGAAAAAGAAGAGGAGGAGAAGAAAAGTAGAAGACAAAGGAAAAGAAAAGAAAGAGAAGAAGAAGAAGAGAAGAAGAGAAGAAGAAGAAGAAGAAGAAGAAGAAGAAGAAGAAGGGAGAAGGAGAAGGAGAAAGAAGAAGAGAAGAAGGAAGAAGAGATGCGAAAGAGGAAATAAAGATATAAGATGGAAGGAATAAGGAAGAAGGAAGGAGAGGAGGAGAAGAAGAAGAAAAGGAGGAAGGAGAGGAAGGAGGAAATGAGAGGAGAAGAGGAGGAAGGAGGAGGAGGAGGAGGAAGAGGAGGTGGTAGAGAAGGAGGAGGAGGAGGAAGAAGAGGAGGTGGTAGAGAAGACTAAGGAAAAAGATGTTACGTTAAATTAAGTAGTGAACAAAAAAAAAAAAAAAAAAAAAAGAAGCAAGATAATTAAATGGTAAACAGAGAAGTAGGATGATGCATGAGGGAATTAAGCACGAGAGAGACTAATGAAAATTGGAGGAGGAGCAGGCGGCAAAAAAGTAGCCCCTCTTCTTCAATTATAGGTCTCGGTACTAAGGTGTAAAAGTAACTGTAAAACATTTTCCTTACAAGAACAAAGAAAATCAAGGCTAAGAGAATAATAGTTTGAGATGCAATACTGTTCAGAGAGAGAGAGAGAGAGAGAGAGAGAGAGAGAGAGAGAGAGAGAGAGAGAGAGAGAGAGAGAGAGAGAGAGAGAGAAGAGAGAGAGAGAGATAGAGAGAGAGAGGAAGAGAATAAGAGAGAGAGAAATAAGAGAGAGAGAAAGAAAAGAGAGAGGAAGAGAGGAGAGAGACGGAGAGAGAGAGAGAGGAGAGAGAGAGGAGAGAGAGAGAGAGAGAGAAGAGAGAGAGAGAAGAGAAGAGAGAGAACGGTTAATCACGGTCAATCTTTCTCATCTAAAATCACTCGTTTATTATATTTACTTCAATTATTTCCATTCGATCTATTGCTTTACATTTCACCACACAACACCTTCTTCCCTCATCCCTCCCTATCTCTCTCCGTCTCTTATACCCTTGCCTCTCCCTCCTTCCCTCCTCCTCCTACCTCCTCTCCTCTCCCTCCTTCCCTACATACACCCCTCTCCTGCTATCGTGTTATCGGAGCAGGTGGCGTCGTAGGGTAGTCAATGGGGTAAGGGAAGGAGCGCGTCTGTCGGTGCTGTAAAGAGAGGCTTCTTCGTGTTTGGTCTTTGTGTCATTTGACGGATGGGAACGATTCTTGGCGTGCAGGAGAGGCGGGGAGGCGACAGGTGGTGCGTTGGGGGGGAGGAGGAGGAGGGGGGGAGATGTAACATGTGGTGGGGGTGAGAGGGAGGGAGGGAAGAGGGGTAATGTGGTGAGTGTGTGTGTGTGTGCGTGTGTTTATCTGTGTGTGGGAAAAGTGAATGAAGCGAAGGGGGAAGTGTAGAGGAAAGAATGGTGATGGTGATGATGATGATGATGATGTGATTCACCCATGGTCCTGTCCACGCGAGCTGGCTCGCGATCGCCAGTTTCACCCTCTCAGTGCGAGCTAGGAGCTCATTATTACCGATCTTTGGGCAATGCTGGGACCTCACACACCACACACACCCATCCCCTTGCTCAAGGGGGACAGTACCGCCCGAATTTCACAGTAGAAAAATCCCTGGGAATGAGAGGGGTCGGGGATCGAACGCCGGCCACAGAATGATGCCGGGCGCCCTAACCAACTGAGCCACACGGACAGTGTGTGTGTGTGTGTGTGTGTGTGTCTCTAGTAAGATTATCGTTCTGCAAACTTCTATCAAAACACAAACTTGATACTGAAAAAAAGTAACACACTCCAGATAATAATTATAGTTAAAAAAAAAAAATTTAGTCCGAGGAAAAAACAAGAATATGTGAACGACTATTGACTTGACGCTGTTATAAGGGACTCAGGTACATACATACATACATACATACATACATAGCCTACATACATACATACATACATACATACATACATACATACATACATACATACATACATAGCCTACATACATACATACATACATACATACATACATACATACATACATACATACATACAGGTCCATAATTTCACACCCGGTAATCAGATGAGCCAGACGGAAACTGCACTCACCCACGCTACTACCAAGCCCTGAAAATTACACGCGCGGCAACCCTGCAATATTAGGATTCCTTTATAGAGTATCCACACCCTTTATAAAGTATCCACACCCTATATAAACGATCGAACTCCCTTATAAAGATCCATTTACTTAAAAAAAACATCTACGTCCCTTATAAACAATCCACATCTTTTACAAAGTATTCACGACTCTTATAAAGGATCCACATTATTTACAAACTATCAGAATCCCTTATAAAGTATCCAAATACTTTATAATGTATCCGAATCCCTTATAAAGTATCCGAATCAATTATAAAGTATCCGAATGACTTATAAAGTATCCGAATCCCTTATAAAGTATCCGAATCAATTATAAAGTATCCGAATCAATTATAAAGTATCCGAATGACTTATAAAGTATCCGAATCCCTTATAAAGTATCCGAATCAATTATAAAGTATCCGAATCAATTATAAAGTATCCGAATGACTTATAAAGTATCCGAATCCCTTATAAAGTATCTGAATCCCTTATAAAGTATCCGAATCCCTTATAAAGTATCCAAATACTTTATAATGTATCCGAATCCTTTATAAAGTATCTCCATTATATATAAAGATTCACATCCTACCATAGATAACACTATTGTCGCCATGGTGCACTAATGTCGCCAGAGGCCATATATTACGAATTTTAGCATCACTACAGACTTGTATGTGTCACTGAAGACAGGTACATAATATAAACTACTGTACATGCCTCTTCCGTGGCACATACAAGTCTGTAGTGATGCCTTAGTGGTGAAATTTGTAATATATGGCGCCTGGCGACATTAGTGCACCGTGGCGACTATAGTGTTATCTACGGTAAATCAACTATCCACAATCCACATGCCTTATAAAGTATCCAAATCCTAAAAATGAATCATAAAGTGAGTATATTACCTTCAAACATGCGAAGCCCTCATATTTTTGCACTTCACCTGAGATACCAAGGAAGGGCAGGCAGGGTGAGGGGGAAAAGTGGCGGGGGATGAAGCGCCAGGTGTCAGGTAGCTGGGGTGGGATTTAGGAGGCCTTACTAGTGCCTCTCCTCCTGTGTTTCTACGATGCAGACAATAACGATTCCATTATTGTTAAGTCGGAAGCCACACGAGCAGGGGAGTGAGAGAGAGGAGGGAAAAGAGAGAGAGAGTGTGTGTGTGTGTGTGTGTGTGTGGAGAGAGAGAGAGAGAGAGAGAGAGAGAGGAGAGAGGAGAGAGAGGAGAGAGGAGGAGAGGGAGAGGGAGGAGAGAGAGAGAGAGAGAGAGAGAGAGAAAGAGAGACAGAGAGAGAGAGAGAGAGAGAGAGGACAAAATGGACAAATTAAACTAAAATACCTCAATAACAAGAAATTATGATCAGAGATATATTTTACTTACATTTAGCACTTATTTCCCCCTTCCCCCCCTCGCTCTCTCTTTCTCTTTCTCTTTCTCTCTTTCTCACTCACGAGCAGGGAGTAAGAGAGAGCAGGGAAAAGAGAGAGAGAGATAGAGAAAGAGAGAGATCTTTTACTTACATTTAACACTTATTTCCTCTCTCTCTCTCTTCTCTCTCTTCTCATCTCCTCTCTCTCTCTCTCTCTCTCTCTCTCTCTCTCTCTCTCTCTCTCTCTCTCTCTCTCTCTCTCTCTCTCTCTCTCTCTCTCTCTCTCTTTCTTTCTTTCTCACTCACTCAAAGAAGAGATTAGAAGCCCCTTGAACGCATTAACAAACAACTCGAATTACGACAGGTAGATACAATTCCTTATACTTCTCTTCCCTCCCCCTCCCCCCCCCCCCCTCGTCCCCCCTTCCTTCTTATAACCCAACAGTCAGTACCCCTCCCCTCCCACCTCCACCCATCACCTTTCGTTACCCTCATTATAACTCCCCTACATTAAGCCTTCTAAGATTCTATGCTTAAGTTACATCTATATTATTTCCTTTAATCTACAAAACTAATCTCTACACAATAATCTACAACTTTTTATCTTACAAAACAAGCAATAACATGTTTTATACTAGAAATAGACCCGTTATGTTGCAATACGTGTAAGATATCTAGTTGATCTTTTGGTTCTGAGTCAATCATATGTGGTATATATTTTTTTCTTATTGATTCGAACAACATATTGATTGAATGGCGTGTTGTATGATATAAGCTCATTTAACCAGTTATGTTGAAATACGTTAATCATATTTGTTGGAGCGATTTATTGTTTTGAATTCGTGACTAAAAATATTAACTTTATTGTTTTTCATTATTAGGAACTTTATTGCTAGTAATTGTAGTATCATAGAAAAAAAATCATGATTTCATAGGGTTTCACAGAGTACATACATACATACATACATATATACACACACACATACATACATACATACATATATATACACACACACATACATACATACATACATATATACACACACACATGCATACATACATACATAGCAATCTTCCCTAACAGGTGTGTGGAGTGGTAGTTCTTGCCTCTCTTAAGTGTAATCACATGCTCACAGACACGTCAAGTCAGCGTCTTGGTCGCATGTGGACGGGAGTGAGTGTACCTTAAACGCGGCTGCCTCCGTCATTACCTTCACCATAGCGACATGTGGCGCGGGGAGGGGAGGGGAGGGGAAGGGGAGGGAAGGAAGGGGGATGTGGGGGGAGGAATATTAAGATAGAGGAAGGAATATGGAAGTGGTTCTGTTATGAGTTCCTGGACAGGTTGTGCAGGTTGTTACATCCAAGCTGCCAGAACTAATGTTGGGGGGGAGGAGGAGGAGGAGGAAGTCGTGTTAAAGCCCCCACGGTTAGGTTGTGGTGAATGGTCGGTTTGTAAGGCATTTAGTGATGTGTGTTTGCGTGTGTGTTTCACCCACCCATGGTCTTGTCCACGCGAGTCGGACTCGCGATCCCCAGTTTCACCCTCCCGGTGCGAGCTTGGAGCTCATTATGAGTATTACCGATCTTTGGGTAATGCTGGGACTTCACACATCACAAACCCCTATCCCTTTGGTCAAGGGGAACAGTAACCGCCCGAATTTATCAATGAAAAATCCCCGGGAGCAGCGAGGATTCGAACCGGCTACCACAGAATGGCAGGCCGGCACTCTATGTGTGTGTGTGTGTGTGTGTGTGTGTGTGTGTGTGTGTGTGTGTGTGTGTGTGGTGTGTGTGTGTGTGTGTGTGTGTGTGTGTGTGTGTGTGTGTTCTCATGGAAAAAAAAACCGTCTAGGGTGAAGGGACGAAACTGAAACTTGTAAAAAATAAAATAAAACAGAATCCGGCCACTACTACCTCCCCCTGAATCCAGTCTTTCCCACGGCACTAATGCCACCTAGGCCAGGCAGAGGCGAGGGGCGGCGGGGCATATGTCCAACCTTTATATCCCACACGTGTAAGAAAAATAAATAATTCTGGTTACTCGACTAAAAAGAAAACAGCGTAAACGTTGAGGAAAATATAGGAAATTGATGAGAAAAAGAGGTCTTATTTATTTAGTAAGTGGAAATCATCGTAAATAGCCAGTTGGAATAAGATAAGTGGACTCAAATAATGTCATTACCGTGTTCTGGAGGTGAGTTGAAGTGGCTGTTTGTGGAAGGTTCTGAAAAGTAACGGTTAAGGCCAATAGAGCCACGTCATGATGATAGTGTTTTTGTTATTCACGAGAAATCAACAACATTAACGGTACCGAAGCGACCTATTTAGTAAAGAACGAAATATACTGAGAGAGAGAGAGAGAGAGAGAGAGAGAGAAGGAGAGGAGAGAGAGAGAGAGAGAGAGAGAGAGGAGAGAGAGAGGAGAGAGAGAAGAGAAAAGAGAGAGAGATAAGAGAGAATGAGAGAGAGAGAAGAGAGAGAGAGAGAGAGAGAGAAGAGAGAGAGAGGAAAAAAAAAGAGAATGAGAGAATGAGAAAAAGAGAGAATGAGAAGAGAGAAAAAAAGAGCGATAAAAGAGAATGAAAAATGAGAAAAAGAGAAAAGAGAGAAAAAAGCGATAAAAGAGAAGAGAATGAAAGAGAGAGAGAGAGAGAGAGAGAGTTAAGAGAAAGAGAGAGAGAAAGAGAGATTAGAAGCAGATTGATCAGAGAGGAGTAGGATGACGAGAGACGGAGGAAAAAAAAAGAAATGAGAGAATGAGAAAAAAAGAGAGATGAGAAGAGAGAGAAAAAAAGAGCGATAAATATGGAATGTAGAAAACTTGAGAAAAAGATGAGTTAGAGATAAAAAGTCGATAAAAGAGACGAGAATGAAAGAGAGAGAGATGAGAGATGAGAGAGACGTAGAGAGTGAGACGAGAGTATACGAGAGATGAGGAAAAAAAAGAGAATGAGAAATGAGAAAAAGGGTGAGAATGAGATAGATGAGAGCGATTAAAAGAGATGAGAGAATGAGAGAAGAGAGAAAACAAAATAAGAGACGAGAGAGCGAGAGGAAGACGAGAGACGAGAGAGAGAGAGAGAGAGAGAGAGAGAGAGAGGAGAGAGAGAGAGAGAGAGAGAGAGAGAGAGTTTTTACGTATTACAAAAAGTCTTGATTTGCAAATGAAGATTGTAATGCCCTGCTCTTTGTTCCTTGACTCAGGTGTTTTGGTTCTTTAATCATTCTTGCCCTTCCTCTTTTTCCCTTCCCATCTCCTTCAATCTTCTTATTTTTGTGTTGTCCTCATCTTTAACCTCCTTATTTCACCTCCTCTTCCTCCTCCTCCTCTTAATTTTTTTGTCCTAATCGTTTTCCTTGTTGTTGTTGTTGTTGTTGTTGTCTTCCTCCTCCTTCTCTTAATTTTTTTTGCCCTAATCGTTTTCCTTGTTCTTTATGTTGTTGGTGTTGTTGCTGTTGTCTTCCTCCTATTATTTTTTTGTGTCCTAATCGTTTTCCTTGTTCTTTTTGTTGTTGTTGTTGTTGTTGTTGTTGTCTTCCTCCTCCTTCTCTTCATCTTCCTCCTCCTCCTCCTTTTTTTTCTCTTCATCTTCCTCTTCCTCCTTATCGTTGTTCTTCTCATCTTCCTTCTCTTCCTCTTCCTTTTTCTCTTCATCCTCCATTTTCTTCCTTCCTTTGCTTTTCCTCCTCCTCCTCCTCCTCCTCCTCCTTGTTCTTCCTCCACATTCTCCTTCACTTTTTCCCTTCCTTAATCTTCCTCCTCCTTGCCTTGCCTTGGTCTCACTTATCCTCCTATTTCTATTAGTTTTTTTCTTCTTCTCTCTCTTCCCATACTTAAAACCTCACTATTTTCCTATGACACTCATCGCTCCTCCCTTTCGGTGTTTCATTTCCTTTTCCTTTTCATTGCTTCACTTTTTCTCCCTTTCGTGACTGTCTTTAGCTTAACTGTTTCCTTCCTTTCCTATAAATCATATTATAACTCCTCATATTATAAGCCTCCACCATGTAACTCCTCATATTATAAGCCTCCTCCATGTAACTCCTCATATTATAAGCCTCCTCCATGTAACTCCTCATATTATAAGCCTCCTCCATGTAACTCCTCATATTATAAGCCTCCTCCATGTAACTCCTCATATTATAAGCCTCCTCCATGTAACTCCTCATATTATAAGCCTCCACCATGTAACTCCTCATATTATAAGCCTCCTCCATGTAACTCCTCATATTATAAGCCTCCTCCATGTAACTCCTCATATTATAAGCCTCCTGCATGTAACTCCTCATATTATAAGCCTCCTCCATGTAACTCCTCATATTATAAGCCTCCTCCATGTAACTCCTCATATTATAAGCCTCCTCCATGTAACTCCTCATATTATAAGCCTCCACCATGTAACTCCTCATATTATAAGCCTCCTCCATGTAACTCCTCATATTATAAGCCTCCTCCATGTAACTCCTCATATTATAAGCCTCCTGCATGTAACTCCTCATATTATAAGCCTCCTGCATGTAACTCCTCATATTATAAGCCTCCTCCATGTAACTCCTCATATTATAAGCCTCCTCCATGTAACTCCTCATATTATAAGCCTCCTCCATGTAACTCCTCATATTATAAGCCTCCTCCCTGTAACTCCTCATATTATAAGCCCCTCATGTAACTCCTCATATTATAAGCCTCCTGCATGTAACTCCTCATATTATAAGCCTCCTCCATGTAACTCCTCATATTATAAGCCTCCTCCATGTAACTCCTCATATTATAAGCCTCCTGCATGTAACTCCTCATATTATAAGCCTCCTGCATGTAACTCCTCATATTATAAGCCTCCTGCATGTAACTCCTCATATAATAATAATCCTCCATGTAACTCCTCATATTCCTTCCTCATTTACCTTTACCTTATAATTTCACTATACATCTTGTTTTTATCTCTGTATTTATCTATCTTTCTCTTTCTATCTATGTATCTAGTCTGATTTATATATATATTTATCTATCTGTGTTCACAATATCTATCTATCTATCTATCTATCTATCTGTCTATCAACCTACCTATCTATCTATCTATCTATCTATCTATCTATCTATCTATCTATCTATCTATTATATATATATATATCTACCTACCTACCTACCTACCTATTTATCTATCTATCAATCTATCTATCTTTTCCTCCATCATCAGTTATTTCTTCAAGTTCTCCTTTTCCTCCTCCATTTTCCTGCCATACCACATCCTTCAGTATTTTTTCATGCGGGTCTTAATCGCAGGAAGCATCAATATCTTTAAATAGGACAAGTTACGGTAGCAATCTTGGTCCATATTTAGGCTACAGGAGGCTTCAGACTGGCTCTTGTATCTCTGCTTCTTGCTTGCTTTAATAAGGACAATTTAGCTATTAGTTGCAGGCAATTAGCGTACAAGACTACCACTCCTTCGGTTCAATTAGGTGAAAGCCAGATGGTTACCGGGGCGATACAGGTGGAGTTGGGTTCGGTTGGGTCTTGTCTGTTGTGGTTGGGGGTGTGTGGTGGTTGAGGGGAGTTTTGGGCGTGATTGGTTTTTAATTGTGTGTGGTGTGTGTGTATGTGTGTGTGTGTGTGTGCGCGTGCGTGTGTGCGTGGTGTGTGTGTGTGTGTGTGTGTGTGTGTGTGTGTGTGTGTGTGTGTGTGTGTGTGTGTGTATATGTGTGTGTGTGTGTGTGTGTGTGTGTGTGTGTGTGAATTTTGACTCTGGATGTGCGTCTCAGGACTTTCCGTGATAATCCTGTTTTGCATTTGTCCGTTTCAGTTTTTCCTATATTTTTTTGGGGGGGAGGAATATATGTTTTATTAGAGAATTTATAGTCTCCCTTCTCCTTCTCTCTGCCTCTCTCTCTCGTCTCTCTTCTCTCTCTCTCTCTCTCTCTCTCTCTCTCTCTCTCTCTCTCTCTCTCTCTCTCTCTCTCTCTCTCTCTCTCTCTCTCTCTCTTCTCTCTCTCTCTCTCTCTCTCTCTCTCTCTTCTCTCTCTCTCTCTCTCTCTCTCTCTCTCTCTCTCTCTCTCTCTCTCATTATTAGATCTTCAATTATGTTTTTCCTTCCAGTCCTTAGCGTGCCACACTCAAACACTACACAGGCCAAGTGAGGCTTGCGTGGCTAAGGCTGCCGACCCACCATGTGACCCATTAGGCTTATTATGTATAACAAGGAATGTTGAATGACGTGTGTATGTGTGTTGTGTGTGTGTGTGTGTGTGTGTGTGTTGTGTGCGGTGGTGATGTAGTGTGTGTGTGTGCCATACTGTCTGTGTGTCTGCATCTCTCTCTCTATCTCTCTCTCTTTCACACACACACACACACACACACACACACACACACACACACACACACACACACACACACACACACACACACACACACACACACACACACACACACACACACACACACACACACACACAACACACACACACACACACACACACACACACACACACACACACACACACACACACACACACACACACACACACACACACACACACACACTAGCAGAAAGCAGTGGCGTGTTGGGGGTGGAAAGAAATATCGCGTTTCCAAGCACCTTTGTGGCTCGAATGTGTCACGACTTTTCTCAAGCCCTGTGTCTCAATAGGTGTCGTTTGTCAACCTTAAATGAGGAGACGCCGTAACCAGCCTGCCGCGGGGAAGAGAAGGGGGGAAGAGAGAATAGGAGAGAAGAATAGGAGGAAGAGAAGCTAGAGAGAATGGAGAGGCCAGAACAGGGGAGAGAAAATGACGAAAGTAATATTATGTTAAGGGAGGTAAAGATGACATGGGAAAGGAAGGCAAGGAAGGAAAGAGAGAAGGGAAGAGAAGAGGGATAAGAGGAAGGTAGAGATAATGGAGAGGCTAGAAAAGGGGAGAGAAAATGACGAAAAGAATATCAGGTTAAGGGAAGTAAAGGTGAAATGTGGAAGGAAAGGAAAGGCAAGGAAGGAAAGGAGGGAAAGAGAAGGGGGGATAGAGAGAAAATGGAGAGGCGAGAACAGGGGAGAGAAAATGACGAAAAGAATAAGGTTAAGAGAGAGAGAGAGAGAGAGAGAGAGAGAGAGAGAGAGAGAGAGAGAGAGAGAGAGAGAGAGAGAGAGAGAGAGAGGAGAGAAGAAGAGAGAGGAAGAGGAAGGTAGGGATAATGGAGAGGCTAGAAAAGGGGAGAGAAAATGACGTCAAGAAAATCAGGTTAAAAGAGATAAAAGTGTGGAAGGAAAGGGAGGAAAAATAGAAGTAAGTCGAGAAATAGCGGAATTTTATGCAGCATTTGGTGTGTTTTCACTTTTTCTTCCCTGGAGGCGAAGTGACCCGTGGGTGATGCGGCTCCCGGGGGAAAGCCATTACCGGTGGGACCAGACAGTTAGCTGATTGTGTGCTTGACGTGAAAGGTAAAAGTAGTGCAGCGGTTCTCCAATGGCCGCCCGGAAGTGTGGCCTCCTCCGACACCGCCTGGGGAGTCGCCGCCATTACCCGGGTGGTCAGGTCACGGCTGGGGGTCAGACGAAGGACATGGCTTAGTAATAACGTCAAAGAATATAAAAGATAATAAAAAAAAAAGGAAATTGGTCTCTTAAATCTCCCCAATGGAATGCTGTGATCGGCGTGTGTGGAATGTTTGGTGTGTGTGTGTGGGTGTGTGTGGGTGTGGGTGTGTGTGTGTGTGTGAGTGACAGACAGATAGACAGAGATAGAGGGAAGGAGAGATAGAGATTATTTGTAGTAGTGGTGTAAATATAGTTAGTTTTATAGAGAAATGGATGTAGTGTGTGTTTGTGTGCCTGTGTGTGTATGTGTGTGTGTGCCTGTGTGTGTATGTGTGTGTGTGTGTGGGTCACGCCCTATAACAGGACTGCATCGCCTCGTCAGTAAAAATGGACCTTGGGGTTATCGCTTCGTTCTCATGCTTTCTCGCCCTCCTCACTACCTACTTGTGCAACCTCGAAGCCGCCATGACGCGTAATCACTTCCCGCCTCGCCTTTCCATCCGCTAAAAACTGAAATTATGTGACAGTCGATGAGGTTTGACCCGCGCAACACCCGAGGCAAAAGTGCAACACAGTTTTCCCTGATTGCATGTCACCCGAGGCTCCTACAACAATCATGTACCGCGTC
>JACEEZ010006029.1:107500-110000 GCA_016584305.1 Chionoecetes opilio | reverse complement strand
CTCTCTCTCTCTCTCTCTCTCTCTCTCTCTCTCTCTCTCTCTCTCTCTCTCTCTCTTTCTCTCCCGAGGTTATGTAGAGCGGAGAGAAGATTCCCGTCTCTTTAAGATTCAGTGTTTTTTTAGTCCCTCATAGCGGCGAGTGGTGTCGTTAAGTGACTCCCTAGTCTGACCTCAATAATCTATCGGCAGAAAAAAAGTGGTTTAGGAAGCACTTTTTAAAGCAAGAAAATACAATTATGATACTACTTAACTCACTCTGATATATCTATTCTCTTCTTCCTCTTAATATCCTATTCTTTCTTTATCCTACCTTTCCCCTCTTATATCCTCTTATCCTGCCGCGGAGTCTAGGGATTTTTAAAAGGAGTCTGGATAAATCATGGATGGGCAAGAGAGGTGGATGTAGGTAGTGTTAAGTAACAGGAACTATCCTCGTGTAGGTCTCGCGGCCTCTTGTAGCTTCCTTATTTTCTTATGTTCTTATATCTTCTCATATCTAGGTCCATTCTCCTCTTCTTCTTCTTAGTTTCCTATTCTTTCTTACCACCTTTCCCCTCCTCTTACATCCTCTCATCTCTTCCCCTGTTCTTTTCTTCTCTCCTCCTCTCTCCTGCGCTCTTCCTTTCTCCTCTGTACTCTCCTCCTTCTCTCTCCTCTCTCTCCTCTGCTCTCCTCATCCACCCACTCCTCCCTGCCACACTCACGCAATAGAGCAATTAATGGGCCACTCCTTCTGACCCTCACTCTGCTCTGCCCTACCACCACAAACACATAACAACCCTCACACACTCCTAACATAAAGCCCAAACTCCAATAAAACTCCTCCTTGGCGCCAACTTCAGGCCTGGGGAAGATAGATAGGTAACAGCTCATTTGTGTGTGTAGCTGTGATAGTGTCGTAATGATGCATAACCCGCGCTTACGAGGGTGAGACGGATGCAACGAGTAGTAATCAGGTATGGCGGTGCGTTCGTGGTGTGTCGTTGGTGGTGCTACGAATGGACTAACGAGGCACGCAGTGGGTGGTAAGGCTCTGATCCTAATGCGTGTTTTTTTTTTGGGAGGGGGGAGGTGTAAAGGGAAAAAAATTGCCATATGTGTGAGTGTAAAAGCTTCTGGTCTTCCTATTTGGTTTAGATTATGTACGCTCCCAAAGTTTTGCCCAATGATACACTTGTTCCAGTATGAGACGTGAGGTTAATTGTGTAGCATTGAGTGGCTCGTTAAACTTGAAGAATATTATGACAAACGCCGTTCTATCTATTCGCCACACACACCAATTAACCAGCAGCTTATTGGAACTAAACTTGTCACTTGGTCCTTGGCGTGCATTAATCGGTCATCACTCATCCCTCCAAGCTCTCAGGGCGACGCCATCGGCCGATACCACTTGTGAGGACCGATACAACGACATCCCTACCCCCTGCCCCCCCTGCCGTCCCCTGCCCCTGCCCCCCCTGCCGTCCCCTGCTCATGCCCCCCCTGCCGTCCCCTGCTAATCCCCCCCTGCCTACCCCTGTTCATGCCCTCCCTACCGTCCCCTGTCCATGCCCCCCCCCTCTTCGTCCCCTGCTTATGCCCCCCCCCCTCCCTCTTGTCCCCTGCCAGCCATCATTTTACACTCACACCAGACACAATCACCCGTTGAAAAGTCGGCTGATCAACCTAACAGGAATTTACCATTAACTCGGGCTGGTCAGGAGCGCGGCGGGTGACGGCTGCGGCGGCCCAGGCGATGACGGATCACCCTCCTGCGTGTGTTTGTTGTCCATTCGCCGCCGCTAACACCCACGGACGCTCCTCTGACGGCTGCCAATGCTAAACCGCCTTAGTGAACACCACAGCAGCCTGGCGCACCGTTACTGTGATCTCCTTCCACCGCGTCAACATTAGGTAAACAAACTAATGCTACACACTCGACCAAGACTAAGGGATCTCTTGGCCTTGCACTCCACAAACGTTTATTATTGTTTAGGTACGCGTAAAGATGCTGGATTATTGTAGTGGAAGTGAATGTTTGCCTGCGTGTTGAGGGGAGGCCAAAGGCAGTGTGGTATGGGTGAGGAGCTCGAAGTCTGCCTGGTTCTTGTGCCCCTCTAGCGTGGGACAGATAAGAGCTATCAGTGGATGTATCGCGCCGGGTTGGGCACAGACGACCGCCATTGTCACTTAGGAAGGTGTCTCCTACTCCTCCTCCTCCTCCTCCTCCTCCTCCTCCTCCTCCTCCTCCTGTCCTTCTCCATCACCTTCTTCGTCTTCTGTACTCCTAACACCATCACACAAGCTTCTTCTTTTTTATACTCAGCCTCCTCCTCCTCCTATCCTCCTCCTCCTATCCTCCTCCTCTTCCTCCTCCTGCAGCTCCCTTCCTTGCCACGCTATGTATCTTTAAGTATCTTCAACAACAGTAACAACGACAACAACAACAAAAACACGCGTGACCACTACAACTCTTTTCCACACCCTCAAAGTATGTCTCCCGGGCCCTAGCACCACCACC
>JACEEZ010006029.1:80000-102500 GCA_016584305.1 Chionoecetes opilio | reverse complement strand
CCTCTTCCTCCTCTTCCTCTTCTTCCACCCCTTTCTTGCCGTCCTCCTCCTCTTCCTTTTCCTCTTCTTCCACCCCTTTCTCGCCGTCCTCCTCCTCCTCTTCCTCTCTCTTCCTCTTCTTCCACCCCTTTCTTGCCGTCCTCCTCCTCTTCCTTTTCCTCTTCTTCCACCCCTTTCTCGCCGTCCTCCTCCTCCTCTTCCTCCTCCTCCTCTTCTTCCACCCCTTTCTCGCCGTCCTCCTCCTCCTCTTCTTCCACCCCTTTCTCGCCGTCCTCCTCCTCCTCTTCCTCCTTCTCCTCCTCCTCTTCTTCCTCCTCCTCCTCTTCTTCCACCCCTTTCTCGCCGTCCTCCTCCTCTTCCTCCTCTTCCTCTTCTTCCACCCCTTTCTCGCCGTCCTCCTCCTCCTCCTCCTCTTCTTCCACCCCTTTCTCGCCGTCCTCCTCCTCTTCCTCCTCTTCCTCTTCTTCACCAGTCTGCCTCAAGGGGGTGGGGGGGTGAGGGAGAGGGGGGGCAGGTGATCAGTATAGTATCTCCCGCCGGGCTATTTTTTTTTTTTTTTTTTTTTTTTTTTTTTTTTTATATACATCAGGACGTGTGAAATATCTAAGCCAGACATGAGGTTAGAATTAGATATTATTATAACAATGGATTCCGAGGTGATGGTGTGCGAAGTGCGGCCGTAATTTCGTGTTAATAGGTTCGAGAGAAAGGCTCTTAATTGAGGTAAGTTGCAACAAATATGAGCCTCAGGGGGTGACAAGAGACCATTGGGTGTGTTCCTTGGGCGCGTGTGAGGCCCCTGGTGCCCCCTGGATGTAAGGGAGGGTTAGGGGGAGGGAGGGAGGGAAAGGTGATAGGTAAGGTGAGAGAAAGAGGAGGAGGAGGAGGAGGAGAAAGTAAGGAAGGGAAGACATTTTTGTGGGGTTTGGAGGAGGAGGAGGAGGAGGAGGAGGAGGAGAGAGTAAGGAAGGGAAGACATTTTTGTGGGGTTTGGAGGAGGAGGAGGAGGAGGAGGGTTATAAGGAGGAGGAAGAGGATGATGACGAGGCAGAAGAGTGTAATGAAAGTAAGGAAGATGTAGAATAGGAAAGGAAGATGAAGGAGGACCGCGGGAGAAGGAATACATAGGAAGAACAGAAGGAATGCAAAGGAAGAAAGCAATTAGCAACAGACTAATGTAAAAAAGTGTAAATTACAAAAACTTCTCAACATAATGTACTTGCGAGAAAGCGAGGGTAAAGTTTAGAGAGAGAGAGAGAGAGAGAGAGAGAGAGAGAGAGAGAGAGAGAGAGAGAGAGAGAGAGAGAGAGAGAGAGAGAGAGAGAGAGAGAGAGAGAGAGAGAGAGAGAGAGAGAGAGAGAGAGAGAGATAATGATAACAATAATGAAAATACACGTTTATAATCAATGACAAGAATGTGATAAACAGTAATAGAAAAACAGCATGAATAAAAGGAAGACGAGGAGGAGGAGGAGGAGGAGAAGAAGGAAGAGGAGGAGGAGGAGGAGGAATCATTACCCTCCTTTATAGATGCCTTTGCTCGTGTGAAACCTAGGTAATGTTCACCTCATCCTGCTTCGCCTCATTGTCATTCTGCACACACACACACACACAGACACACACACACACACACTCACTCACACCACACACACAGACACACACGCACACACACCACACACACACACACGCCCCGCACGCACGCACGCACGCACGCACGCACGCACGCACGCACGCACGCACGCACGCACACACACACACACACACACACACACACACAACACACACACACACACACACACACACCACACACACACACACACACACACACACACACACACACACCACACACACACACACACACACACACACACACAGGAAGGTAGTGGTGGTGGTGGAACAAGTAGCAAGTATAGTTCCATTTCCACTCAATGATTGTTCTTCTTAATTATTATTGTTGTTATTCGTAGAGAGCGGCGAGTCAGGGAAGACACACACACACACACACACACACACACACACACACACACACACACACACACACACACACACACACACACACACACTCCGAGTACTCCGTAGTGTAGGGGAAGCACGCTCGGTTCACAACCGAGAAGCCCTGGGTTCGATCCCCGGGCGGAGCGGAAACAGATGGGCTGTTTCCTTAAAAAACCTAACCCCTTGTCCACCCAGCAGTGAATGGGTTTGGGTGTTAGCCGGGGTTTGTGGCCTGCTCTCCGGGGTGGTGGCTTCGGCCAACACTAAGCACTAAGGATGAATGATGAAAATGTTGATATGGAGACGGGGCCATACGAGCGTTGCTCAGGCCCTGTAAAATACAACTAGATGAATACACACACACACACACACACACACACACACACACACACACACACACACACACACACACACACACACACACACACACACACACACACACACACAGGAAGGTGGTGGTGGTGTTGCTTGACGGATGGTTTTGAGTCCAAGTGGTGATGTAATGTCGGGTGTGGAGGAAGGAGGAAAGAGTTTTGTGTCAGCGTGTAATTATTATTTCTTCCTGCACGTGACGACATAATGAGATCAGTGTTGACAGTAAGGAGGTAGGAACTATATTGTTCTTTTGTAGTGTGTTATTTCTATCATTACAGTTGTTATTATTATTTCTGTGACTATTGTTGTTGTTATCATTATTATTGTTATTATTTTATCATTATTACTATTATTATTGTTATTGTTATTATTATCATGATCTTATTATTGTTATTATTACCATTAACATCCTTAGCATCGTTATCATTATTATTGTTTATATAATTTTCTTGTTTGTCTCTCGCCTTTCACAACCCGCGTTCTCGTTATTCCCACGTTAATTAAGTAAAGGACGACTTAGAATGACAAAAAGAGTGACGGATTTTTCACCTGACAACATAAACAATTCCAGAAAGGAAAAAAAATGAATGAAACTCATATTATTGCTTTCGTTTTACTTACAAATTTAAAAAGCGAGGCAGACAGGAAGAAGGTCTGACGGCGAGGCAGAAGCAGAACTAATATCTCTCTCTCTCTCTCTCTCTCTCTCTCTCTCTCTCTCTCTCTCTCTCTCTCTCTCTCTCTCTCTCTCTCTCTCTCTCTCTCTCTCTCTCTCTCTCTCTCTCTCTCTCTCTCTCTCTCTCTCATATCCTCCCTCCATCCATCCATCTCTCCATTAATGAAAGCCTTACTAGTTCACTTTTCCTCCCACAACACAAGCTAAGACTAGGCAGGAATGGCAGCCAGGAACTCTCACCCACCTTCTGTCCCTCCTCCAGGCGATACAAGCGGGTTAGAATATCCCAGCTCAAATGACTACTATCTGATAAAAAGTCAGAATGGATAAAAAGTAATGGATTAAAGTCAGTGGATCTAGAGAATATCATGGTTTCCCGCGTCACTCCTCCACTCCGGGCGGGGATAAGAGAGAGAGAGAGAGTGCGAGGAGTGAGGAGTGATCGCGGAGTTATCTTTTTACACCTGTGATGATAGGGATTAGCAGGGACAGGGAACTACCGTGTAAGGCGGCGCCACTATATAAATGGGCAGAGGTAATGCTGGGTTGGGTAGTGGAGGGCGAGAGGATGGCAGGGGCGAGGAGGGTGGGTGTTGGGTTAAGAGGATGGGTTGAGGGTGGGTTAGAGGGGGTGAGTGAAGGGGTGTCAGGGGGTTGGGGGACTGGGGGTGGGTAGATGAAGGGTGGAAGTTGGGGGATGGTTGGTTGCAAGGATGTTGGGGGTGGGTTGAGGGCGTCGATGAGGAATGGAAGGTAGAGGTTGGTTGCGAGGGGGTTAGGGGTGGGTGGAAGGTGGAGGATGGTGGGTTAGCATTACCTGATTCTTCCACTGTAGATCGTGTGCTGCGTGTTCGTAGATTATAGTTTATTTTTTCCTTCGTAATGGTGTTAGTTGCGTAGATCAAGTTTTTCTTCTTTTTCCTATCTGTCTGTTTTTATTGTTTCAGAGCAAGTTTGTAAGACGAGCGTATGGAAAGTGAGAATGTGAAAAGTGGAAATGTTATAGTTATTAGATTAAACATGAAATATATTGGAAAAAAATATATTCACACACACACTCATTACAAAAATTACCATTCTCGTAAACATTCTCAAACATACCAAACATTCCCAAATACGTGATTCAGTTAAGAGGAAATTAGAATTGATATTGTGTTCATATCTCCAAAAAAAAGCATGATATTAAGTATACCTTACCTTAAAGTAACTTTTTTTTATCGGCAATTAATTAAGTCTTCGATATGGATACTGCCTGCTATCAACACAAATCCTTCACTAACATCATTAACACCACAAATATAAGATCGGAATCGCTATCTAGACTCCTCGTCCTCATAGTTTTAGAGGAAGATTAGGAGGAGGAGGAATACATAGGAATAACAGACACCAGGAGACCTATTGGTCCATAACTAAGGTATCTGCTTAACTACATACTACTAACTATCAACTACATATAAGAAGAACAGTTGGAAAATGATACCATGTCCCTAAAGAAGATAGGAACATGGAAGTTTCGTAGTGAAGAATGATAGGATATGAAGTATGCTAACTACAACTACCCACTAACACTAATTTTCCGGGGGACTATAATATGAATTCACAGGACAATATCAAAACCCATTTACTTTACAGTGCGCATCAAGTCTGTTTATAAATGAAGTTATTGTGCTGGCTTCGACAACATTTGCTGTTAATTTGTTCCATCGATCAACAACTCTAACATTGAAATAATTTTTACGGAGATCTGTGATGCAACGTTGACCATTCAGTTTTAGACCGTTGTTTCTTGTTGTCACTTGAGGAGAACGCTCGAATAGGTTCTCTTGATTAATGACATCAAATCCTTTAAGGATCTTAAAGGTTTCTATCAAGTCCCCACGGATTCTACGATCCTTTAAGGAAAACATATTAAGTTTCCGCAGTCTCTCTTCATAAGATGAATTTCGCAGAGATGGAATTTGTTTGGTTGCTCTTCTTTGAACTGATTCCAATTTGGCTTGATCTTTTACGAAACAAGGCGACCAGAATTGAACGGCATATTCTAAGTGTGGCCTAACCAAAGACGTGTATAATCGTGTCATTACTTTCGGAGTTTTATGTTCAAAGTTGCGTTTGATGAAGCCCAACATCATATTCGCCTTTTTACTGGCAGCCAGGCAATGCGTACTGGTTTTAAGATCATTACTAATGATGACACCTAAATCCTTTTCCTGCTGTACTTCAGTTAACGATTTATTTTGCATTTGATAGTTATATTTGAAGTTATCATTGCCTATATATGCATTACTTTACATTTATCGGAATTGAATTGTAATAGCCATTTATCACTCCAATCTGATAGTTTGTCTAGATCACGTTGTATCGTGACTCAAACCGTGGTATGTATAGCATACGTGTATAGTAATTTAAGTTCTTTAGTAGTTTTGGTAACCTAGCGTGAGGGTTTACCAGCAGGGTGTCTAGGGTCCACTGTAACAGAGCACTTGTAGGAAGAGAAGGAGGAGCAGGAGAAGGAGGAGCAGGAGGGGGAAGAGAAGGAGGAGGAGGAGCAGGAGGGGAACGAGCAGGAGAAGGAGGAGCAGGAGAAGGAGGAGCAGGAGAAGGAGCAGGAGAAGGAACAGGAGATGCAGGAGCAGGAGGAGAAGGAGCAGCAGAAGGAGGAGCAGGGGAAGGAGGAGCAGGAGGAGGACGAGCAGGAGAAGGAGGAGCAGGAGAAGGAGAAGCAGGAGGAGGACGAGCAGGAGGAGGAGGAGCAGGAGGGGGAGGAGCAGGAGGAGAGGAGGAGGAGGGCAGGAGAAGGAGGAGCAGGAGAAGGAGGAGCAGGAGAAGGAGCAGGAGATGGAGGAGCAGGAGAAGGAGGAGCAAGAGGGGGAGGAGGACAATTGATTGAAAATTGAAAATAGAAAAATGAGATTGGAACTTAATGAGGTTGGAGCTGATTCTTGGCGGAGACTCTCCACCAATGAGCGAGGAGAAACACTTTGAGGTTGGAGTTAAGAAGAATAGAACCAAACACCACATATCCAAATAAGGACATGTTGATAGCGGATTAACTCCAAGCTGTTCATCCCATTTTGAGGCTGCCTGTCCTGGCGCGTCCTTGCTTCAGTCAAAGAGAGCCAAGGGATGGAACGCTAGGTGGGAGAAGACTGTGTTGTTACTCAAGGCACAAAGATGCCTCGACGGGTCCACAAGAAGGATAAGACCTCCAAGGGACACCACCGATGCCCTGCGATGCCCGAGAAAGCGAAAGACTCGCTGACTCACGGCCACCTTTATAACACTTCAAGACAAGACATACTTCGCAAATGGGCCAAAAAGGAACGGCTCGCCGAGCCACAATCCATCAAGAGGAAGCGTCCTCTAGGGGAGTACCCTTACGTGTATCGCCGGTACCGGCTGCCCACCGTGCAGCAGAGAAGAGTGGCGCTCTGCAGCGGCAGGGAGCTGAAGGGCGAGGAGCGGCGCACCCAGCCCGTCATGAGCAAGTTTGACGTGCAGCTGCTCCTGCAGAACCGCCTAAAGCAGCTGTGGGGAGGTGACGCCCAACACCCGGCCTGTCCGCCCCACCTCACCAAGCTCACCAAGATCACCGAGTGGGAGCTCTTCAACGGCAAACTCCAAGGCGAGGTCGTCCGTAAACACCCCAACGGCGACTACGAGCGGTGGCAGGTGGGCGAGCTGCGGCTGCCCAAGGACCACTGAGGCGGCACCGCCCCTGCCGCGCCAAGGAGCCAGCTAGCCACAAACACATCCGAATACATTGAAAAGGATGACCAATTCTTATGAATGATTCACTCTGCTTTACCAATGACGCAAATATTTGCATGTCAGAAAACATGAATACGTGAAAATTATGTCTGTCATCCTTTCTTCTCACCTCACCTTAAAAAAGAAGAGAAATAAATAAAAAACCCGGCTCACTGTTTCTTGTTCTTTGCACTATCATGATTGTTATCATCATACTTATTACCATCATTATTATTACTGTAATTATTACTATATGTTATCATCCATTTATATTATTATTACTATATTATAAGTATATATTACTATTTCTTATAGTAGTATAAGTAGTAGTAATAACTCGTCATCGGTAGCAGTAACCCCAACAAAAGATACGTAAATAACACCAGTAACAAAAATAATTGCAAACACACACACACACACACACACACACACACACACACACACACACACACACACACACACACACACACACACCACACACACCAAAAAACACATCACTAACACAAACATATATCATTCCAGACCACAAACACAAAAAGCCAAAAAAAAAACCTAGTGATAAACTGAAAAATAAACAAAAACAAAAATTATAATATAAGAGTGACCTCGTATTGACCTCAAACTACCCGCTCCTTAGAGCACAAAAAGCCGAATTCAAAAAAAAACAACCTTCTAGTATGATAACCATGTCATATAATACCTCTAGAGCACAGGTCTTTCTTCTTCTGAGTTCTAGCTGAAGTGTAGCCTTTGTCTCTCTCTCTCTATATCGTCTGCCTTCTCTCTCTCCTCTCTCTCTCTCTCTCTCTCTCTCTCTCTCTCTCCTCTCTCTCTCTCTCTCTCTCTCTCTCCTCTCTCTCTCTCTCTCTCAGTTACTTCAGTCTTACAGAACTTTCTTTCCCCATGTTGAACCAGTCTCCATTACTCAATCCTTCTCCTCCTCTTAACCCCTTGAGACCCAGACCGTAATTTCCATTGTAATATGACCACCATTAGACGATTTTTAGTGAATATAAGCAATATTTTATAGATATAACCTGTATAGTATCCATATCGACTAACTAATTTGGTATATTCGGTGACTTTTCGTAATTTTATGGCTAAAAACAGACGATTTTATATAACAATGGAAAGATTTGGGTGTGGAGGGGTTAAGAAGCCAAAAGTCAGAGTGCAATCCATAGCTCAGTCAGTCATGGCAGGGTCGTCAGGCAGGTGTTAGCGGCTGGCCAAGGCAACCCGGAAGTGAGATATCCTTCCTTAAGGTGGGAAATACCTGGGCATGAAAGGGGATTCCAGAGAGAGAGAGAGAGAGAGAGAGAGAGAGAGAGAGAGAGAGAGAGAGAGAGAGAGAGAGAGAGAGAGAGAGAAAAAGAAAAAAGAAAAGCAACAAAACGTAAATATTTCAGGGTTTTTTCAGCTAACCCCAACACAAGGAGGAGAAAATGTAATGAGTTAAAGTGGCGTTGAAATGACGATGAACAAGGTTTACGAGAAAGGCAATGAAATGGAACCTTGTATCAATATAGTTCAATTATGATTCTTAAATTGTGTAGGTGTGTTTGGTCCTCTCTTAGTCATCTCCCTTTCTCCTCCATTATCCTCCTTTCCTCCTCCTTCCTTCCTTCGTCATCTTCCTTCCTTCCTTCCTTCCTTCCTTCCTTCCTTCCTTCCTTCCTACCTTCCTTTCCTCCCTTAATCTCCGTGCCTCATCTCCCTCCAAATCTCCTCTCCTCTTCTTCCCCTTTGCCCTTTGTAGGTGTTAGAAAAATTACCTGAAAACTTATGTGAGTCGCCAGGTGTGTTGCAGAATCATGTTTTTGTCATGTTTTGAGAGAGAGAGAGAGAGAGAGAGAGAGAGAAGAGAGAAAAGAAAAATAGCGACGAGGAAAGGAGCAAGCCAGAGGATAGTAATGTGCTCAGACGGATGAGAGAGAGAGAGAGAGGAGAGAGAGAGAGAGAGAGAGAGAGAGAGAGAGAGAGAGAGAGAGAGAGAGAAAGAGAAAAAAAAAAAAAAACCCCAGAAAATAAAAGATAAGATAGAAAAAGAAAAAAAGAGAGAGAGAAAGAAGGAGAGTTAATGGAAGATATTATGGATGAAAAAAAGAGTAGATATACATTACAAGACACAAAGGTACGTATATACGCTCATCTCTATGAAGAAACAAGAAGAAGCTATCATTGGTCACCTGGAAGCAGCTTGTCATTCTCTGCCAATCAGCGATGAAGAAGACTTGTCACCCACCGGAGTGCATTGTGCTGACCTTGGTTATTTTAGATTTATTTTAGGGTATTAATTTTTTTTATTTTTTTATTTTAGGTTATTTTATATTTATTTTAGGTTTATTTTAGGTAATTTTAGGTTATGTTCGGGTATTTTAGGTTATTTTAGATTTATTTTAGGTTATTTTAGATTTATTTTAGGTTATTTTAGATTTATTTTAGGGTATTAGGTTATTTTAGATTTATTTTAGGTTATTTTAGATTTATTTTAGGGTATTTTATATTTATTTTAGGTTGTTTTAGATTTATTTTAGGTTATTTTTTATTTATTTTAGGGTATTTTAGGTTATTTTAGATTTATTTTAGGTTGTTTTAGATTCATTTTAGGGTATTTTAGGTTATTTTAGATTTATTTTAGGGTATTTTAGGTTATTTTAGATTTATTTTAGGGTATTTTATAATTTTTTTTAAAGATTTATTTAAGGTTATTTTATATTTATTTTAGGTTTATTTTAGATTATTTTAGGTTTATTTTAGGTTATTTTAGAATTATTTTAGGGTATTTTAGGTTAGGTTTGGTTATTTTAGGTTTATTTTAGGTTTATTTTAGGTTATTTTAGATTTATTTTAGGGTATACTTGGTTAGATTTGGTTATTTTAGGTTTATTTTAGGTTATTTTAGGTTATTTAGGTTTATTTTAGGTTTAGTCCACGTCGTATCATTAATGCCATTTTCTTTCAGCCATTTGACAGTTCATTGAGCTTATGATAACTTAACCTTTTCCTCCTCAAACCACAAGCCATGTCCACGTCTAGAATATTACTCGAAAAAACGTGAATTTCATAATGCTATATCGATTCCTTTTAATTTTCGTCATTGTTTCGCATATTTCGTTATGGTGACAGGTAACTTAATTTATTTTATGTGTGTGTGTGTGTGTGTTTGTGCGTCTACTTTTTGTGTGGTCTAACTTTTTTGTGTGTTTGTGTGTTTGGCTTTCTTTGTGGTCTTGATAACTTTTTGTGTGTTTGTGTGTATCTTTTTTGTGGTTTTGATAACTTTTTGTGTGTTTGTGTGTATCTTTTTTGTGGTCTTGATAACTTTTTTGTGTGTTTGTGTGTATCTTTTTTGTGGTTTTGATAACTTTTTGTGTGTTTGTGTGTATCTTTTTTGTGGTTTTGATAACTTTTTTGTGTGTTTGTGTCTATCTTTTTTGTGATTTTGAGAACTTTTTTTTTTTGTGTGTATGATGTTTGTGTCTGGCTTTCATTGTGACCTTGATTTATATGCATCATGACCTGGTTCCCCGCGTCCTGGCCCTACCTTGTGACCCGTGTGACCCGACGCCACCTCCTGCGGTCACCTCTTTTTTGGGTCTCATTCTTCCTCCTACGGTCACCTTTTTTCGGGTCTCATTCTTGTCTACCTTTGTGACCCGTCTCGGCCGCAACAACACTGGCACGATATGTCTCCCATCAAACAATCCTCTTCTAATTCTTCCTGATTCTCATTTCATTCCAGGCTTTCTAACGTTGCTATTTCCTTCCTCATTCACTGCCTTGTTCATCCCTTCATTATTTATTCGCTTCTAATCGTTAACCCTTCCTTTCTCTCGTCATTACGTTATTATTCGTTGTATCGTGGGTTAATGTGTCAAAACTACCGAACTTATTATTTCTCACAGGTTGACACACACACACACACACACTGAGGATAAGAGGAAGTGGAAGAAGAGAAAGATGAGGAAGAGGAGGAGATGAAGTAAAAATGAAATTGTATACATTGAAGAAGTTGGAATATATGATAAATCGTTCTTTTTTTAACATTTCCTTCGTAGTTATGAAAGAAATTACAGTAAATACATAGAAAATACAATATATTCGCATTTTATACACACACACATACACATACACCTCGCTCTCTCTCTCTCTCTCTCTCTCTCTCTCTCTCTCTCTCTCTCTCTCTCTCTCTCTCTCTCTCTCTCTCTCTCTCTCTCATAATCACTTTTTCTGTCTCTTTCTTACTCTTTGTTCTTTATCCTCTTTCTCTTATCCTTCCCTCTATTCACATCCTTCATAACCTTTCCTACTTCTTTTCTCTCCTTCGTTTCACCTCTTCCATTTAATCCACTGTCATTTTTTTACATTTATACAAGAAATATACAAAGATGCTCTCTCTCTCTCTCTCTCTCTCTCTCTCTCTCTCTCTCTTCTCTCTCTCTCTCTCTCTCTCTCTCTCTCTCTCTCTCTCTCTCTCTCTCTCTCTCGGCATTGGAAATTTGAGCTCTAATGGAGTGAGGAACAACCAGTGGGCGTTTGTGGGCGGGGAGGAGACAGGTAGAGGTGGGCGGGGAGGAGAGGAGCAGATGGGCGGAGACAAAAACAAGGGGGCGGGACGGGACAGGTAAGGATGGGCGGGCTAGGTATTTGTGGGCAGGTGATCGGCGCAGGTGGGAGGGACAAATAGAGAAAGAGAGAGAGAGAGAGAGAGAGAGAAGAGAAAAAGAGAGAGAGAGAGAGAGAGAGAGAGAGAGAGAGAGAGAGAGAGAGAGAGAGAGAGAGAGAGAGAGAGAGCATCTATGTTCATTTCTTCTATAAAGGTGAGAAAAGACAGTGGATTAAATAGAAGAGGTCAAACGAAGGACTGAAAAGAACTAGGAAAGACAGTAGGGGAGAGAGAGAGAGAGAGAGAGAGAGAGAGAGAGAGAGAGAGAGAGAGAGAGAGAGAGAGAGAGAGAGAGAGAGAGAGAGAGAATGTGTTAATTTCTTATATTAAGCAAAAAAAGACTAGATTAAATGGATGAGTTCAAACGAAGGACTGAAAAGAAGTATGAAAGGTTGAGAAGGAAATTAATAGAGGGAAGGATAAGAGAAAGAGGGTATGGAATAAAGAGTAAAGAAGGGAGATAGGAGGAATCAAAGAGACATGATTTGGTGGTCAGACGAGGACGAAAAGAAGATGAAAGGTGAGAGAGAGAGAGAGAGAGGAAGGAAGAGAGAGAGAGAGGAGGAAATTATGCATATGTAAATGGAAATGATGATACGAGAAGACTTCAGGCATACTTTTATAGTCAACAACACACACGACAACAAACACGAACACAGACACACAGACACAACACACAAAGCAGCAGAACAAGAAAACAACAAGCAGCAATGCTAATGCAGTACGGAGCGCGCGCAACTAACACACACACACACACACACACACACACACACACACACAACACACACACACACACACACACACACACACACACACACACACATCCACATCAGTTCAATAAACATAAAATACGAAGACGATACAACGAATAATAACGTAATTACGAGAGAAAGGAAAGGTTGATGATTAGGAGAATAATGAAGGAGCTGAATAATGAAGTGAATGGTGAAAGGAAATGGCAACGTCAGAAAGCCTGGAATGAAGAGAGAATCAGAAAGAATTAGGAGGAGAAGAAGGAAGTGGAGAAAGAGGAGGAAGAGGAGATTAAATATAAATGAAATAGTATGCATTAAATAATTTAGAATACATGATAAATTGTTTTTTATTTAATATTTCATTCGTAATCATGAACTAAATTACAGGAAATACGTAGAAGATACAATATATTCGCATTTTACACACACACACACACACACACACACACACACACACACACACACACACACACACAACACAACACACACACACACACACACACCACACACACACACACACACACACACACACACACACACACACACACAACACACACACACACACCACACACACACACACACACACACACACACACACACACACACACACACACACACACACACACACACACACACACACACACACCAAAGCACAACGCTATGGATCATGACTGTTCTTCACATCCTCTCTGTTATACAGCACAAGATTATTCCGACCACAGCCTGAAGGAGGAGGAGGAGGAGGAGGACGAGGAGGAGGAGTAAGAGGAGAGAGGAGGTAGGAGAGGAGAGGAGGCAGGGCGGAGGGGAGGAGAGAGAGAGGAGAGAGGAGGAAGAGAAGAGGAGGAGGAGGATAAGGAGAGGGAGTGAGTAGGATGGAAGAGGAAGAGAGCGCGGAGCGGAGGACACCTGGAACAGAAGAAGTACGAGCGAGAGGAAATGGTAGAGTGTGTATATATGAACACAAGCGAACTTACACCTTCTGCAATCGTCGCCGGGCACATGTATACGTGTCAGACGCTGCTGTATCATCCTCCTGACACTAAAACTTAACCATTTGCACACTCCCGGAATATTTGCACGAGAAACTGCACTCAGGCAAATATTGGGTCAAACAGTTCATTTTCTCCCTCCCGTATTTAAGGATCATCACACTTATGTTTCCTGGGTGACATATGTTGTTCCTTTTGTCCCCTCTCTCTTTTGCCTACTGTATTCATTTCCACCGCCGCGCTCGTCCCTCTAATCCGAAGCAATTTACAACACGATGCACCTCACACCTCGTGGAATGGAAGCGAGAGAGTATTTCCAACAGGCGAGTGTGAGCTGATAAACTGTATGATTAGAGAGAGAGAAGAGAGAGAGAGAGAGAGAGAGAGAGAGAGAGAGAGGAGAGAGAGAGAGAGAGAGAGAGAGAGAGAGAGAGAGAGAGAGAGACACAGACATAGACATAGACAGACATAAACAGACAAACAGACATAGACAGAGAGGGAAATGAACAAAGACAGACAGACAGACAGATATCGACAGAGAGAGAGAGAGAGAGAGAGAGAGAGAGAGAGAGAGAGAGAGAGAGAGAGAGAGAGAGAGAGAGAGAGAGAGAGAGAGAGAGGAGAGAGAGAGGAGAGAAGGGGGGGGAGAAAATATGAAGAAAATAACAGAGGCAAGTTCCTTATAGGTGTGGGCCATCTCATCCGAATCCTATTACGAAGAGTCCTCCGATGCCCAACTTAGATAGCTTTGCCGCCGACACTTCCAGGTGCGAAAATGACCACCTGGCGAAGCGCGTAAGTGGGTGTTTGTGGGGCAAGTGTCGGAGGCTTCTGCGAGGAGTAATTTGAGCTCCGGTGAGATTGAAATAAACCTGGACCTTTGTAGAGCTTCCAGACACGCGAGGGGGGGGGGAGGAGAGAGAGAGAGAGAGAGAGAGAGAGAGAGAGAGAGAGAGAGAGAGGAGAGAGAGAGAGAGAGAGAGAGAGAGAGAGAGAGAGAGAGAGAGGAGAGAGAGAGGAAGGGGGGGTAGAGAGAGAGAGAGATTTTGTGTTCATTTTTTTCTGTTTTAGTTGTGCTGGGGATGTGAGAGATTTTGGTTCATTCTTTTAGTTTTTTAGTTGTGCTGACATAGAGAGAGAGAGAGAATTTGTGTTCATTTCTTTCAGTGTTTTCTTTGTGCTGGGATGAGAGAGAGAGAATTTGTGTTAATTTCTTTCAGTGTTTTCTTTGTGCTGGGATGAGAGAGAGAGAGAGAATTTGTGTTCATTTCTTTCAGTGTTTTCTTTGTGCTGGGATGAGAGAGAGAGAATTTGTGTTAATTTCTTTCAGTGTTTCTTTGTGCTGGGATGAGGAGAGAGAGAGAGAGAGAGAGAGAGAGAGAGAGAGAGAGGAGAGAGAGAGAGAGAGAATGGAGGGGGAGAGAGAGAGAGAAGAGAGGAGATGGTTATTCAGGTTCTTGTGAGGAGAGATGAGAAGGAGAGAGAGAGAGGAGAGAGAGAGAATTTGTGTTAATTTCTTTCAGTGTTTTTCTTTGTGCTGGGATGATAGAGAGAGAGAGAGAGAGAGAGAGAGAGAGAGAGAGAGAGATTTGTGTTCATTTCTTTCAGTGTTTTCTTTGTCTAGGGATGGAAGAGAGAGAAGAGAGAGAGAGAGGGAGCGGAGAGAGAGAGAGAGAGAGAGGAGAGAGAGAGAGGAAGAGTTTTGTGCTGAGAGAGAGAGAGAGAGAGAGAGAATTTGTGTTCATTTCTTTCAGTGTTTTCTTTGTGCTGGGGAGAGGGATAGAGAGAGAGAGAGAGAGAGAGAATTGTAATTAGGTTCTTGTGCTGAGGGAGAGAGGAGAGAGAGAGAGAGAGAGAGAGAGAGAGAGAGGAGAGAGAGAGAGAGAGAGGAGAGAGAGGAGAGAGAGAGAGAGAATTGGACGCAGGGATGAGAGAGAGAGAGAGAGAAGAGAGAGAGAGGAGAGAGAGAGAGAGAGAGAGAGAATTTGTGTTCATTTCTTTCAGTGTTTTCTTTGTGCTAGGGATGAGAGAGAGAGAATTTGTGTTCATTTCTTTCAGTGTTTTCTTTGTGCTGGGGATGAGAGAGAGAGAGAGAGAGAGAGAGAGAGAGAGAGAGAGAGAGAGAGAGAGAGAGAGAGAGAGAGAGAGAGAGAGAGAGAGAGAGAGAGGAGAGAGAGAGAGAGAGAGGTGATGAAACGTGCTGGAAAAAGTAGTCCTTCCGTATACTATTTCTGAGCATTACTTTTTTCCTTCAAAGAATAATTATTGACATGAGCCACCCATTGTACTTCAGCCTTGACAAAACCTTCCTGAACCACTTCTTCCATCTGAGGTCCATTTGCACGGCCGTGGGATAGAAATGTGAGTTACCGTAATCTTATGCACGCTTGTTTAATACCCAAAATATGGTAAGAATGCGGGGATATTTTGTTTTAGGTTAGGGTTAGATAAGGTTAGGTTCGGTTTATGTTAGGTATAGGTTTGGTTTAGGTTTAGGTTTGGTTTAGGTTAGGTTTAGGTTTAGGTTAGGTTAGGTTTAGGTTGGGTTTAGGTTTGGTTTAGGTTTAGGTTTGGTATAGGGTAGGTTAGGTTTAGGATAGGTTTAGGTTAGGTTAGGTTTAGGTTAGATTAGGTTAGGTTAGGTTTAGTTTAGGTTAGGTTAGGTTTAGGTTAGATTAGGTTAGGTTTAGGTTATGCTAGGTTAGGTTTAGGTTTGGTTAGTTTAGCGTTTTGAGCGAGAGAGATGGTGGTTCAGGAGGCTCGTAGGTGACGGGAGGAGCGAGGCGAATATAAAGTAAAGGTAAATATAGTCAAGGAGGATGGTAAAAGTAAAGGAGTGAAGTAAAGTTATAGTAAAGGAGAGGGTGGATAGAAAAGGATGATGAAAGGATATAAAAGATAAAAGGTCAAATATAGAAAGTTAGACTAGTTAGGCCTATTATTTTGTTTTTTTTAAGTGATATTCATTGAGAGAGAGAGAGAGAGAGAGAGAGAGAGAGAGAGAGAGAGAGAGAGAGAGAGAGAGAGAGAGAGAGAGAGAGAGAGAGAGAGAGAGAGAGAGAGAGAGAGAGAGGTAAGAACAACATTAAAAAATAGTCTCACTCATATTTTTTTCCTATTCTAACTGATTACTAACAACACATAGCAGAGAGGGAATTACTGATCTGTGTCGCTCTCAAGTTTCGTCATTAACACGACCCGACTAATGACTTTACGGATTAAATGACGCCTCACCATCACGAGAGGGGGGAGGGGGGGCAGGGGGGGCGTAGGGACCAACACACAAGGAGGTGAAAAGAAAACGTGAAGGGGGGGGGGGAGGAGACGAGAGAAAGCGAAGAAACAATGACTCGAAAAAATAAGTTCAAATTCCGCGGTTACCTTTTCACATGAGGACGAGATTTAGCCACCGTCGATGCCTCTCAGGGTAGAACAAGAAGTAACGGAGTCAAGCTGGAAAAGCGTAGATTTAAAAAGAAAATAGGGAAAAACTGGTTCACAAATAGGATGGTAAATGATTGGAATGGACTCAGTCGTCAGGTAGTTAGTGCTATAGGAGTCAATAGGGAGCTTTAATTAAATGGAGGCTGGATTAATTCATGGATGGGGATGAAAGGTGGATGTAGGTAGTGTTAAGTAACAGGAACTACCACGTGTAGGTCTCGCGGCCTCTTGTAGCTTCCTTATTTTCTTATGTTCTTATGTTCTTATGCCTCCTTCACCTCCCTTTATCCCCTTCACGCCCAGATATTTCCTTTGCTATATAAAATCGTTCGTTGGTAGCTCATAAAATTACGATAAGTAACTAAATATACCAAATTAGTTAGTGGACAAGGATACTAAACAGGTTATATCTATTAAAATATTGCTTATATTAGTTAAAATCGTATTATGGGACCCAAATTACAATGGAGATTACGTTGTGGGCCTCAAGGGGTTAACATGTCGAATAACCGTAAGTCGATGTGCATTTCTCAGATCTTGTTGTGTAAGCCTAAGAGAAGTGAGTCGAGGCTGCGGTAACTTGAGCCTCACCTACCCTTGGCGAACCTGTGTCCTTCCATCCCTCGCCGCCGCAACACATGTCTCGGGGAATAGAGGAACGGAATGAGAGACTTCGCAGGTGAAAAGTGCCCCGCCATCAGACAGGTTCTCCCGGCTCACCCACACCCCGCCAGCCACTCCGATCTCGTTCCGTCATACTATAGCCGACTCATATTTTCATCATTATTGAACATAACAAAGCACTCAGGGCTGTTGTAAGGGAGGGAGGGGGAGTGTTAGGTTAAGTTTATTTATTTTTTAGGCTTATATTTTAGCCTCTTTTACGATACTGTTTCCAGATGGATTTGTGTTTATGTGTTATGTCTTATTCGAATTTTTTTTTTTATTTCCCTTCGTTTTGCTTGATGGAATTTACTTTTTTATATATATTTTTATTTAATGGCATATTTTATTTTAGTGGATGCGCGTCTTTCCTCTGTCCTCATTGTGTTTTTTTGTTGCTGCGGTATTAGTTTGTTGTTGTCTTAGGCAGTTAGTTGTATTAGTATATGCATTTGTAATTGTAGAAGCAGTATCAGTAGTAGTAGTAGTAGTATGCAATAGTGTAGTTTAGTAGCAGTAGTAGCAGCCAGTATCAGTAAGAATAGTAAAAAGTAGTAAAATAATCTTGATAATGATAATGAAAAAAATAGTAATTATGATGATAACATTAAAGCAATAATAAAAATATGATAAACCATAAAACAACAAGAAAAACAACAACGACAAAAAACAGAACGAAACAACATCACCACAAAGCGATATAAAAGCAAAAATTAAGCACAAAAATTCAGTCCACTAGTAAAAAAACATGATTCAAAACACGATCAACCACACACATTCTCACACACACACACACACACAACACACACACACACACACACACACACACACCACACACACACAAACCACACACACACACACACACACACACACACACACACACACCACACACACACACACACACACACACACACACACACACACGCACACATACACACACACACACACACACACACACACACACACAACATAACACAGCTTTTCTAACTAACACAACACATCCTGCTGCTTCCTCCTGTCTTCCATCCTCTCGTTACCCTCGACAGCTGCACCTCAAAGGAATCCAAACGTGTCATTACAGCGGTAGGATTACAGCCGTAGGATTCCAGGCATTCCCACGTCTTATTACAATAGCGCTTCACGGTGTGTTGGAAAGCTATCCGACTCTATTTACGTGTTCTGAGTCGAGGCTTAATTTCTGCTTTGCTGGCTTCATTACTTCACTTGGAAATGCCGGAACGTGATGGATTGTGTGTGTGTGTGTGTGTGTGTGTGTGTGTGATTTCTATCTTTAAATGTAATAATAATGATATATGATGATAATTGTGATTCATTCTCTCTCTACATTATCTCTCTCTCTCTTCTCTCTTCTCTCTCTCTCTCTCTCTCTCTCTCTCTCTCTCTCTCTCTCTCTCTCCTCTCTCTCTTCCTCTCTCTCTCTCTCTCTCTCCTTTCTCCTCTCCTTCTCTCTCTCTCTCTCTCTCTCTCTCTCTCTCCTCTCTCCTCTTCCCCTCTCTCTCTCTCTCTCTCTCTCTCTCTCTCTCCCCTCTCCCCTCTCTCTCTCTCTCTCTCTTCTCTCTCTCTCTCTCTCTCTCTCTCTCTCTCTCTCTCCCTTTAATGACATAGCTACTTGGACTTTCATGCTTTTGTTGCGACTCATTTTTTTTTTTCTCATTATTTCTCTTCATTATAACAGACTTGATGGCGATGAAAAAAGACAATGGACGAATCACTTGTCTATAGATTGTTAGAAGAGTCATTAAACTTCTTTTTTTTCGAGGGGGGAAGGAGTTTAATGAACGATCTTATTTATTTATACGTTTTCTATTTTATGTTGAACTCAGAAATTCACTTAACTTCACTTTTTCTATTTTTTTTTATTTTTTTTATTCGGATAGACAGGTGCTAACGACCCCAAGAATTAACTATTGTAATCAACCTCAAGACAAGAAAAAGACAAAGAGAAACTAGACCCCAAAAAATACGAGAAGGTTGAAATAGCGATGTATCTTGTGAATAAGAAACAAAAAAAAGGGGAAGGTTAGTTAGAGAGTGAAACAAAAGCGGTGAATAAACTCTGCCTTTGAGGGGGTAACAAAAGCGCGACAACCTTGAAGCCGATACAAAAGTGGGGTCGTCTCCACCTTCTTAGCCTCCCTGAACACCTCGCCTTCCTACTAAAGACCTGGCCACTTCCAGGGAATCGCCGGCGCCTTCCTGGACCTGTTACTCCTCTGCGTCCTCCACACACGCACCGCCGAGACAAGAGGGGAAAAAAAGGAATCAGAAAAAATCCCATGTCGTGAAAAGTGGTTAAAAATGTTTGGCGAGTCTCGGAGGAGGAGGAGGAGGAGGAGGGGGGGGGGGGGTGAGGAGGAGGTGACCCCTATCTGAACGGCGCCACCACTGGAACGCTTCTGAGAAAATAGCGTTTCTTTCAGCGAACTGCTACGCCGATTCTGGTCCATAATGAGAAGAGGTAATTGTCTCCTTTACTACCCTGATGGCGATTAGCACAGGCGTCTTCACCTCCTCAGCGCGCTTTAAATAGCCTCCCGAGCCACAGAGCCACGTGTAGGGCGGGGCGTTGAGGTGATAGTGGTGGGCGTGAGGGCGTGAGTTTCAACCTTCCATCATTACCGTAGGAAGGCCGCCCACTGCCGCCCATTGAGCCTCACGAGACGCGGTCAAGGGTGTCAGGGCGGGCATGGGTGTAAATCAGGGTTGCCAGGCGTGAGCGAGTCTCCAGTTCCACCTTGAAGCTTAACCCTCAAGGGAAAGTGACGCTCAGCAGGACAGGTTAAGGTCACTCTAGAGGGAAACATTAACATTTCCTACTGGTAACTGAGACGCCTTGAGGAACGCGGCAGATAGTAAAGGAGAGGATGGGAAGAAAGCAGTGGATGGAATAGGACGTCGAGGCTTCACTCTATCCTTCCTCGCTCGCTGGCAACACTGTCATGACATTCTCCAGCGACGTGAAGGAAAATAGGAAATAATTCACGTAGAAGACAAAAAAATCCGGTTTTATCATACCATAGTTTGATAGTGGTTGGCAGCTACTATGTTTAACTTTAAAATGCCTCTTTGACGGGAGCACAGCGACGGGAAAAAAGAGGAAAAGACAAAAATTGAAAAGCCTCACAGCTCATCAACTCCCGCCATGACGTCAGCACCGCCATTATGCAGCGTAAACTGTAAAATCACGTGAATATTGAAATGGCCGCGGCGGGACCTTAGCGATCGGCGGCCACCTTAAAAACTGCCTTTTGTCGCCCGCATCAGGAGCACAAAGGGTGTGCTGCGGCCCCGGACAGGCGGTGTGACGAGGCGCGTGATTGGCGGATGATTAATAGTCTCCTGAAGATGCCCGAGTGAAGGGTGTGAGGCGGTGTGAAGGAAGGAAAGGAAGGAAGGGGGGAGGGAAAGGAAGGAATGGGGGAAGGGAAGGGAATAAGGAAGGGGGTAGGGAAGGGAAGGGAGGAAGGAAGGGGAAGGGAAGGCAGGAAGGGGGTAGGGAAGGGAAGGGAAGAAAACGAAGGGGAAGGGGGAAGGGAAGGAAAGGAAGGAGGAAGGGGAAGGAAGAAGAAGGGGGAAGGGAAAGGAAGGAACGGGGAAGGGATAGGAAGGAAGGGGGAAGGAACGGGAAGAGAAAGGAAGGAAGGGGGGGGAAGGGAAGGAAGGAGAAGGAAGGGGGAAGGAAGAAAACGAAGGGGAAGGGAAGGGTGGAAGGAAGGAAGGAAGGAGGGAAGGGAAAGGAAGGAAGGGGGGAAGGGAAGGGAAGGAACGCGAAGAGAAAGGAAGGAAGTGGTGAAGGGAAGGAAGGAAGGGGGAAGGGAAGGGAAGAAGGGGTAGGGAAGGGAAGGAACGAGGAAGGAAGGGGGAAGGGAAAGGAAGGAAGGGGGGAAGGGAAGGGAAGGTCGAGGGTGATGACTGAGGTGTAAGGTATAAGGGAGATTTGTGAAGAATAACGGCAAAGCGATGGCTAAACACACACACACACACACAACACACACACACACACACACACAACACACACACACACACACACACACACACACACACACACACACACACACACACACCGCGCGATGGTCACACACCGCGCGATGGTCAGGTTGATAACGTTCTGGTCTCACTCTGTGGGTAGGCGGTTCGAATCCTCGCGCTCCCGGGGATTTTTCACTTGACAAATTCGGGCGGTTACTGTCCCCCTTGAGCAAGGGGATGGGGGGGTGTGGTGTGTGAGGTCCCAGCATTGCCCAAAAAGATCGGTAATAATGAGCTCCAAGCTCGCACTGAGAGGGTGAAACTGGCGATCGCGAGCCAGCTCGCGTGGACAAGACCATGGGTGAATGACACACACACATAAGTAAGGTATTCAAACACACATACAACAGACACGAAAAATGATAAGAATTAGTTTGCATTTAAGATTTTTTTTTAGTAGAACTAGAAAAAAATAACACCAGATAAAAGCCAGATAAGACAAGTAGGATCTGGAGGTGTTGATGGTGGTGGCGATAAAGATTGTGTTGGTGGTGTGGTGGTGGTGGCGATAAAGATTGTGTTGGTGGTGGTGGTGGTGGTGGCGATAAAGATTGTGGTGTGTGGTGGTGGTGGTGGTGGTGGTGGCGGTGGTGGTCCTTCCTCAACACCTTCAGAAAGTCACGTATCTTGGCTTCCCTTCGTCCTCCAGTCTGCTTTCATCTGTTGCAAATGTTCAAACAAGGTCGTTAGGGAAGTTGCAGGAATTACAGAACGATGGTAATGCCAGAAGTGGAGGAACGAGAAGGAGAATGATGATGATGAGAGGAAGAAAAAGAATAAGTACCAATGGAGGAGGAGGAGGAGGAGGAGGGAGGAATCAGAAGCAAGGGAATTCTAAGAGCACTCATTACATGGCAAGTACATCAACTAATCTCATTCAGTTTATTTTTCTATCTACTAAATCACATCAAACCACATCATTCAACGCATGGCAGTAGATGATGTTACTCCCTCACACCTCGCAGCACCGAACAGACAAGAATGTGAAGCCAGGACATGAGGTGTATAAATGTGTAAAGCCCACATGTTCCCATCAACCCACCAGAAATGTTGTTGAATGTCATAAACGCCAATTCAAAAGAAGAAAAGATGATAAAATAGAGATAAACATAAGGTGAAGAGAGATGGAAA
>JACEEZ010006029.1:70000-72500 GCA_016584305.1 Chionoecetes opilio | reverse complement strand
TTTTTGGTTTATTTTATTTTGTTTTAGGTTATTTGAGGTTTATTTTTGTTTATTTTAGTTTACTTTATTTTGTTTTAGGTTATTTGAGGTTATTTTGAGGTTTATTTTTGTTTATTTGAGGTTATTTGAGGTCTTATGTTTTCTCCTCCACTGCGCCACCCTGTCATCGCACTAATACTAACAGCTGCAGGATACAGTCAGGTACACTCAGCTTATTTAATGTGTAAGTTGTGTTGTTGCTTCTGCCGTGCTGTTAGTAGAGGTCATTGTACAATTATGTTTGAAAAATAAGGTTTTCCTTAATGACTCAAAAACTATGACAGTTACGTAATTCCTGTCTAAATTAATTAATATAGAATAGGTCAAGGCCTTTCATTTGAGCTATAGTAAAAGGAAATCGGGTTATAGTTTACTACTACTACTACTACTACTACTACTACTACTACTACTACTACTATACTATACTACTACTACTACTACTACTACTACTACTACTACTACTACTACTACTATTACTACTACTACTACTACTACTACTGCTACTACTACTACTACTACTACTACTACTATACTATACTATACTATACTGCTCTTACTATCACTATATTTCTATTACTAATCATTCTACTACTACTTTCAATACTACTTCTACCACCACCACCACCACTACTACCACCACCACTACAACCCCCCCCCCCCCCACACACACACACTATCAGCACCTCAAACACACAGGCACAATATTACGAACGCCTCACTGCGCAACGCCACTAAGCTCACACCCCCACAATGGAACTCTCTCTCTCTCTTTCCCTCTCTCTCTCTCTCTCTCTCTCTCTCTCTCTCTCTCTCTCTCTCTCTCTCTCTCTCTCTCTCTCTCTCTCTCTCTCTCTCTCTCTCTCTCTCTCTCTCTCTCTCTCTCTCTCTCTCTCTCTCTCTCTCTCTCTCTCTCTCTCTCTCTCTCTCTCTCTCTCTCACCTCGCTAATGACTCACCTGTCCTCTGTGTCGCCCGAGTGTTTGCGTTGCCTCGGTCTGATTGTTTACCTGCTATTACCGGGAGACTAATGTGCCGCGCTGAGTTCCTGGGTGAAATTTGCCTCACCTGTGTCCCGCCCCTACCTGTTAATTGCACTGCACGCCCCCAGGTGAACGGTTTGCTAGACTGACACTTTGCGATTTCACTGTGACTTGCTGTAGGTGAGAAATGTGGAATTAGGAAAGGGCAGGAGTTGTGGAGTAGAGATAGGTTTTTAAAGGGAGTGGGAGATGGAGTAGGTAAGAGGAGTAGTGTTGTTAGATCGAGGGAGGACGAGAGTTGTGGAGTGGAGAAAGGTTGTTATAGGGAGTGGATAAAGGAGTGGGAAATGGGAGTAGTAGTAGACCGAAGGAGTGGGAAAGGAGAGTTGTAGTAGACCGAAGGAGTGAGAAAGGAGAGCTGTAGTAGACCGAAGGAGTGAAAAAGGGAGTAGTAGCAGACCGAAGGAGTGAGAAAGGAGAGTTGTAGTAGACCGAAGGAGTGAGAAAGGAGAGTTGTAGTAGACCGAAGGAGTGAGAAAGGAGAGCTGTAGTAGACCGAAGGAGTGAGAAAGGAGAGTTGTAGTAGACCGAAGGAGTGAGAAAGGAGAGTTGTAGTAGACCGAAGGAGTGAGAAAGGAGAGTTGTAGTAGACCGAAGGAGTGAGAAAGGAGAGTTGTAGTAGACCGAAGGAGTGAGAAAGGAGAGTTGTAGCAGACCGAAGGAGTGAAAGGAGTGGAAAAGGAGAGTTGTAGTAGACCGAAGGAGTGGAAAGGAGAGTTGTAGTAGACCGAAGGAGTGAGAAAGGAGAGTTGTTGTAGACCGAAGGAGTGACATAAGGAGTGGGAAAGGGAGTATTAGTAGACCGAGGGAGAATGAGAAGAGGAAAGGAATTGAGTGTTACGTGGGAAGGGAATAAGAGCCGAGGAAGACAGGTTAGAAAGATTAAGTGAAAATGGAAAAGGAAAAAAGGAAAGGAAATATAAGGAAAGGAAATATAAGGAAAAATAAAGGAAAGAGATATATAGGATATTGAGAAAGGAAGAAGAGAGAGAAAAAAATGGGTTGTTACGTGAATATTCTCATGGAAATCATTCAGTCATATAAAAAAAAAAGGTCATATGAGTTTTTTTTCTTATTAACTTTTTCATATTTTGTTCTTATCTTTTTTTATTCGTTAGTTTGTTCTTATTTCTCTTTTTTTCTTCTTATTTTTTTCTGATTTCTTATTTTTTTTTTTTTTTTCTTATATTTATCTTTTTTTTTTTTTTCTTTTTTTTCTTCTTATTTTTTTTCTAATCTTTTATTCATTAGTTTCTTTTTTCTTATATTTATCTTTTTTTTCTTATCTCTTTTTTATCTGCTTATTGTTTCTTTTCATATTATTTTTTCTGATTCTTATTTGTATTTATGAAGAGAAATAAATAAGAAGACTCATTGAAGACTCAGGAAATGACAGATATTTTCATCATACATATAAATTTG
>JACEEZ010006029.1:55000-65000 GCA_016584305.1 Chionoecetes opilio | reverse complement strand
CGACTCTGGGTTTACCGAAGCTGAGGAATCGCTGAATAAATGTCCCAAGCCCGTGATGGTCGGCCTCGCTTCATTAGACTTGCCTTCCCCCCCCCCGCCTCCTCCCCAGTGGCAAATGTGTTTTTGATGATACTTTACCCTGTCGGTCAACGTCATCACCACCTTCATCACCACCACCTTCATCACCGCGTCTGTTACTCACTATTCGACACCAACACCATCTGCATTACCTCCTCCCTCACTTTTAAGCTTACTTTTAACAAATACGATCTTTTTGCAGTAAAGGAAGAGTGAGTGAAGTGTTTAAGTCTAGAAAAGGAAAGTTAGAGTTCCAAAACTTGTAAGTCGAGATGTTGTGTTCGAAGTGTCCTGATAATTTCCTCTTTCAACAGGATTCAATTGCACAAAAAATCATTAATTCACTAAAATCACCATCATGACCATCAACACCACACCCATTCCTCCCTTACCGCCACCACCACCACCACCACCACCACCACCACCACCACCACCACCACCACCACCACCACCATACCACCCCCCCCACCACCACCATCACCACCACTACCACCACCACCACCACCACCACCACCACCACCACCACCACCACCACCACTGCACCACCACCAACATCACCACCACCGCCACCACCAACACCACCACCACCACTCACCACCACCACACCACCACCACCACACCACCACCACCACCACCACCACCCACCACCACCACACCCATTCCTCCCTTACCGCCACCACCACCACCACCACCACCATCACTGCCACCGCCGCCATGTAAACAGAGACTAATTGCAGGTGGAGGTCGAGTAAAGCCCAGGTACACCTTTGCCCTGACTCACCTGTGTGGATGGGAAGGTGGAGTGATGGCACGGCTCACAGACACACCTGGAGAGGACGTCGTTTCAGCAATACTTCAAAATGTCCTGCTTAACCCCTTCACGCCCATATCTTTCCTTTGCTATATAAAATTGTCTGTTGTTAGCCATAAAATTCCGAAAAAGTAGCTGAATATACCAAGTTAGTTAGTCGAGAAGGATACTAAACAGGTCACATCTATAAAAACATTGCTTAGATTCATTAAAAATCATCTAATGGGGGTCAAATTACAATGAATATTACGTTCTGGGCCTCAAGGGGTTAAGTTGGATCAAAATTAGACAATTGAGTGAGAGTTTCGTTTGATCAAAATTAAACAAGAGAGTGAGTGAGGTATTTTTTTTGTGTATCTCGAATGGCTGTTACGTATGTCTGTTTGGCTGGTTACCTCCGCCAACGAAGTTGGAGGGGTTATGTTTTCACCCCGATCTGTCTGTCTGTCTGTCTGTCTGTTAGTGTACAGGATTTCTCAAAAAGCTACCAATAGATTTGGACCAAACTCAGTATACCAAGTCTATTTGGTATAAGGAAGAACTGATTTAATTTTGGATGAAATCTATTGACAACTGTTGCCATGGCAACCAATTGATGAAATATTCGGCCGGAGGTATGCGCTCATACTGAGTGCAATATATATATATATATATATATATATACTATATATATATATATATATATATATATATATATATATATATATATATATATATATATATAATATACATATATATATTATATATATATATAATATATTATATATATATATAATATATATATATATTATAATATATTAATATTAATCACAACTGTTGCCATAGCAACCAATTGATGAAATACTCGGCGGAGGTATGCGCTCTACTGAGTGCCCCCCCTAGTTTTTGTTGTTGCTCTCTCTCTCTCTCTCTCTCTCTCTCTCTCTCTCTCTCTCTCTCTCTCTCTCTCTCTCTCTCTCTCTCTCTCTCTCTCTCTCTCTCTCATTCTATTATTCAGTACACCAAATAAGTAAAGGTCATGCATGAAGAAATACGTACACACACACACACACAAACATCACACACACACACACACACACACACACACACACACACACTACACACCACACACACACACATACAATTACACAACACATAAACACACACACACACACTACACACACACACACACACACACACAGTACACACAACACACAACACAATCAACACACTACATCACCACACGCACACAGTCACACACACTACACAGATCTCACACATACCAACACACACACAACACACACACCAACACACACACACAACACACAGATCACATGCACACACACACACACACTCAGCACACACACACACACACACATCGACACACACACACATCACACACACACACACACACACACACACACAGACACACAGACAACACACACACACACACACACACACACACACACACACACACACAACAGACACACACACACACATCACACACACACACACACACACACACACACACACACATCACACACACACACTACACAACACCACACACACAACACACACACACACACATCCACAGACACACAAGACACACACACCACACACAGCACCACACACACACACACACACACAGACACATCACATGCCACACTACACACACATCACACACACACACACACACACACACACCACACCACACACACCACACACATCACACACACTACCACTACACCACACACACACACACACACAGACACCACCCACACACACACATCACACACACACACAACAAACACACACCAAAACACACACACACACACACACAGACAGACACAACACACACACACACACACACACACACAACACACACAACAACACACACACACACACACACACACACACGGTAGCATACAATTAACTTAAACGTTGAGTATTTTGCATTTATTATCCGGCAACCTGGCTTCTGGTTATAATACTGCCTGACGAATTTATACATGTAGTTTACAGTGTCTTTGAATAAGTTAGAACTAAAAGAAATATCAAGGAGAATGAAATGAAGGAAGTGAATATTGAAGGTTAACCCCTTGAGGCCCAGAACGTAATTTCCATTGTAATTTGGGTGCCATTAGACTATTTTCAGTGAATTATCAGCAATATTCTTTAGATTTGACCTGTTTAGTATTTTTCTTCACTCGTTATTTTAGTATTTCAGTTACTTTTCGTAATTTTCTGGATAACAACAGACGATTTTATACAGCCAAGGAAAGATCTAGGCGTGAAGGGGTTAGACAAGGAAGACTGTACTTGTAGATAAAACAAATAAAGACTCCTGGTATATTTCAGACTGCTTTGAATAATAGCACAGTATGTACCGTCCTGGCGTTGGATATGGTCCGCGCTAACCACCACACCACCACCACCACCACCACCACCACCACCACCACTATTACAATGTTTGTTTAGCGTACACCTGCAATTATCCATATAGAATATTCATGTAGGAATTATGCAGGCGAGGAGTGTTTAGCATATCACCTCCAGACGGTTCTCATCTCCCCCTCCCCCCTCGCCCCTCCTATTACATCCCCCCTCCACCTCACCACCCCTAACAGCCACCCTCCACCTCACCACCCCTAACATCCACCCTCCACCTCACCACCCCTAACATCCACCCTCCACCTCACCACCCCTAACAGCCACCCTCCACCTCACCACCCCTAACAGCCACCCTCCACCTCACCACCCCTAACATCACCCTCCACCTCACCACCCCTAACATCCACCCTCCCCCTCACCACCCCTAACATCCACCCTCCACCTCACCACCCCTAACAGCCACCCTCCACCCACCTCACCACCCCTAACATGCCACCCTCCACCTCACCACCCCTAACAGCCACCCTCCACCTCACCACCCCTAACAGCCACCCTTCTCTCCCCCTCCTCCATCCCACCCCCAACTTCCCCCCTTCTCTCCCCTCTTCCTACATCTACCTTTCCCACCTACATCCACCCGCCCTGCCACATCCCCAACAATCTCCCTCTTCCCACCTCCTTCACCCCCCTCCCCGCCTTCCTCCTACATCTCCCATCTCGCCCACCCCCAGCATCCTCCTCCCCGCCCCCCTTCCTACGTACAACCCCCCTCCCCTACAACGCCACTCCCGCCCCCCCTTCCCCTCCCAGATGATGTACGGCAGACACGTTGCAGGGATCAGCCTTCCTTTTTTCCATGAGTGTGGGCCATAAAGAGAGAAAATTGAGGCTGTGAAAATTAAATAATGATAGTTGTTTTAGTGGTGGTGTGTAACTAGGGGGGCGAGGGAGCGGCCGGTGGCTTCTGAACGGCGCCCATTCGTCTCCCTCACCGCGGGTCACGATAATTTTCTACTTAAGGATGTTAACAGTATTCCGGCAGGAGTTTTGCGGCGGAGGTTTAGCGGCCGTTGGGAGGCATAGAGAGCCTGATGTATTCCTCTGTTTATGTATTTTTTCTCTTCTCTTTTTTTTATTTTTTAGCGAAGTGGAGTGAGGAGGCGAAGGTTTGTTAGTGGGCTGTGTGATGCGTTGACTGGCAGTCTCGTGGCTGAAGCGTGGAATCTACTGCATGGGGGAAATGTATAAAGAGTTTTTTTGTGTGTGTGTGTGTGGTATGTGTTGTGTGTGTTGTGTGTGTGTGTGTGTGTGTGCGTCTATATGTGTGTGTTTCAATGGTGCAGCCTTGCTTTTAAGGTAATCAGAAAGTATCAGGAAAAATAAAGTATCAGTAAATAAGTTAGTATAACGTTAATGACAAGTGATAATGCTAACAATAATAATGCAGATAATAACACTAACAATAATAATGCAGATAATAATACTAATGATAATAATATCAAAAATAATAACAACAATAACAATGAAATAAGGATCACAATCATAAAGAAAATTAGTTATGTAGGCGAGCACTCCACGACGGCCTCGCGTGCCCGCCACGCGGCAAACAATTCCTTAACTGCGGCATAACACTCCAGCACGCGGGTCTTGGCGCCCTTGATGTGCAGCCTGCGGCGTACAGGGTCCTGGAGGACCTGGACGGAGTAGCGGCCTTCCAGGTAGTAGAGGAAAACCTTCCGAGGTCCCGCCAGCCGCTCCATATATTTTTGAGGCACGATGAGGCTTCGCCGCACTAGGCGGTTGGCCTCGTCCTCCTCTCCGTCATGACTTGGCTCCCTCACGGGGTCTGCGTCAACCCTCTGTGAGGTCCTGGCCTGCACTGCGCCGCCTGGTGCGGGCCAGGGCAGTGCCTTGCGTGTCCCATGACCGTCGAAGTGGACGTACCTGCCCTGCCGGGTCATCAGGCCGTCACTGGTCATCACCTGGAACACCACGACGAGGACGCGTCGCTGCAGTGGGAAAAAAGGTGTTTCCAGGCAGTGTTGTGCCTCACTGAGACACAGGTGACGGTCTGCTTCCTTCAGCAACAAGGCGTTGCTTGTCTTCTCTTCCCGGCGGTGGTGCCGCGCCAGGGTGTGCCGGGCCCAGGAGCACGCCGCCACCAGAGCCACAGACACACCCACCAGTGGTGTCTGTCCCACCACCATCACACACACGGTCAACACGAAGCACAACACAAACATCTTGTGCTCTTGTTCGGCCTGCTGAACCTGCTTCTCCAGGCAGGCCAGACGTTCCTTGCTGCCCACCACCAGGGGCAGCACCTCCCCCCAGCTGTCGCCCAGGGGGAAGCCGCACTCTGTCAGGGGCTCCCTTGGGGAGGTCAGGCACGAGGCGGCGACCAGGCGCTCCCGCACCTTCCCCAGCAGGGTGGTGTGGGGCCCCGCGTCCCGCCACGCCCTCATCGCCTGGCGCAGCTTGTCGCCCTCCAGCACCAAGCCCCGCAGCACGAGGGCTCTCTACAGGGGCCTTATCCGCCCATATATGGAGTATGTCTCACATGTTTGGGGAGGATCCACTCATACAGCTCTCCTAAACAGGGTTGAGTCAAAAGCTTTTCGTCTCATCAACTCCTCTCCTCTGACTGACTGTCTTCAATCTTTAAATCACCGCCGCAATGTTGCTTCTCTTGCTCTCTTCTATCGTTATTTTCATGCTCACTGCTCTTCTGAACTTGCTAACTGCATGCCTCCCCCCCTCCCGCGGCCTTGCTGCACAAGACTTTCTACTCATTCTCATCCCTATTCTGTCCATCTTCCTAATGCAAGAGTTAATCAGTATCTTTACACTTTCATCCCTTTCACTCGTAAACTCTGGAACTCTCTTCCTGTTTCTATTTTTCTACTTTCCTATGACTTAAATCTTTTCAAAAGAAGAGTAACAAGACACCTCCCGAACTAAATTGGCTCACCCCTCTTTTTTATATTATTCTCTTACTGTCTTCTTTATAGGGACTGGCAACTAAGCGGGCTTTGTGTTACCCATTTTTTGTGTGCCCTTGGCCAGTCCTTTGTGATGTATAAAAAAAAACTAAAAAAACAAAAAAACAACTAGGGTGATCCCCACCCCCATCACCAACACCAGCGCCAGGCAGAAGCATCGCATGCTGACAAAGTTTTGCATTTTTATATGAAATTATAATTGTTGGGAAAGGAGTGAAACGAGCCGCGGTGAGGTTGATCCTCAAAAGGGGATGGTAGTGGAGGGCGACCTCCCCTGAAACAAAGGTCACCACCTTGCCCATACAGGGTCACGCTGTTTGTGTCTTGCTGCACCTAATAATATAAATCTAAGTAACAATACCATCTGTAAGATATCTAACACTGTAATACTGTTACCCTCATGTATTGATATTATCTGTCGACACCCACTGACCAGCCTCACCAAATCACAACCAAAACATAATCTTCTGTTCACACTTCACACACTAAACCATCAGCCATTAACTAGTGATTCATGATAATTTTACATGGTGTTGGTGTGGTTGTTGTTGTTCGCTGTCTTCCCAGTCCAGCCTGCATGCCAGCCTGGTTGTTGGGTGTTGTGCTTCTCTGTCTTGTGAGTCATTCCCTCGTTTAACCACTGTTTCCCGCCCTCCAGCCGCTCACTGGTAACGTCGCCATCCCGTTTTCTGCTGTTGATGAAATAAGAAATGTGTGCACGTGGGACTGTGGTATTTTTTTTTCCTTTTGATTTATGAGAGAGAGAGAGAGAGAGAGAGAGAGAGAGAGAGAGAGAGAGAGAGAGAGCGCACCTTTGTGTCTTTCTTACCACAAAGGTCATGGTAGTCAGCGCTTGGGAGATATGAAACTCTCTCTCTCTCTCTCTCTCTCTCTCTCTCTCTCTCTCTCTCTCTCTCTCTCTCTCCTCTCTCTCTCTCTCTCTAATCCTTCATTAATATATACATCACCTTCAAATACTCTCATTAATCATATAATTACATTTTCTTTTAGCTCAGTTTGTCTATTGTGCTGGTTTGCATCATTCCAGTGGGTGGATTTCCTTTGTGTAATCACCAACTAATCATAACCTGTAATCATTGTAATATTTGGGAGTCATTTTGTAATTATGTAAATGACCCGGAAATGGAACGAAGTGATAATAATTTTGCGTCTTTCAATTCTGCGTCTTTTTTTATGACATTCAATTGTAAGAATAAGAGTGTAATTGTAAGAGTTATTTAATGAGTTGTAAGTAGTTGTAAGAGTTGTTTTATTGTAAGAGTAAGCATTGTGTATATAATAACCATGTTTTATCCCCGTGTGTGTAAATATACTAAGAGATAATAGAACAAATATTTATTAAGCAAACATAATTATTTTTTGGTACATTTGCAGTATAATCAACACACGTAAATAATCTACTTAATAAAAGGTGTACTATTATTTATGCCTGGTTAAGGAAAATATAAGTTGAGATTTTGAAGATGGAGAAAAATATCAGTAAATTTTGGTCGTTTAATTATTATATATTTTGTCAATAATGGAGAGGAAACAAACTCAAAAATAAATAAAGAAAGAAAGAAAGAGGGAATTAAGAAAGAAAAGAAAGATAGGGAAAGCAAAGAAATAGAGAAATAGAGAAAATAAAGATAATATAAGTTAAGATGTAGAAGATGGAAAAAATATCAGTAAATTTTGCGCGTTTAATTATTATATATTTTGTCAATAATGGAGAGGAAACAAACAATATTTAAAGATAGTCTAATATTATTTTTGCATGTAAAGAAAAAAATATAAGTTGTGCAATATAAAAAGTAAGAAAATATCAATAAACTTTGCTTGTTTAATTAAATATTTTGTCAATAATGGAGAGGAAACAAACTCAAAAATAAATAAATAAGAGAAAAAAGAAGAAAAAAGAAAAAATATATTAGGGAAAAATTTGCAGAATAATACGAAAAACTAAAGAAACTACTAAATAAAAGGTGTAAACAAAGAAATAGAGAATGATAGGAAAAAAGAAATTAAGATAATTGAAGATGGAAACAAAGAAATAGATTAAAGATAGAACTAAATTAAATAGAGAAAATAAGGGATAGGGAAAGCAAAATCAAAAAATAAATGGGAAAACAAAGAAATAGAGATAAAAAGAAAAAGAAAAAAAAAAAGATAGGGAAACAAAGAAATGAGAAATAAAAGGAAAAAAAAGAAATTTAAGAAAATGAAAGATGGGAAAAAAAGAAATAAGTAAATTTGGGAATAATTAAGATATTGAGTCAATAATGAGGGAAACAAAAGAAATTTTTAAAAATATCTAATATAGGGCATGAAAAAGAAAAATAAAGTAGGCAAAAAAAGTAAGAAAATAAAGATAACGGAATAAAGAATTGAATAATGAAAAGGAACAAACCAAAAATAAATAAATAAAGAAGAAAGAAAGAAAGAATAAAAGAGGAAAAATAAAGATAGGGAAAGCAAAGAAATAGAGAAAATAAAGATAGAGAAAGCAAATAAAGATAGAGAAAGCAGAGAAATAAAATAAAGATAGAGAGAAAATAAAGATAGGGAAAGCAAAGAAATAGAGAAAATAAAGATAGGGAAAGCAAAGAAATAGAGAAAATAAAGATAGGGAAAACAAAGAAATAGAGAAAATAAAGATAGGGAAAGCAAAGAAATAGAGATAATAAAGATAGGGAAAGCAGCTCATGACTCACTTGGCTCGAGGCTTCACATTTCACACTCCCTGACGCATATGAAGCAATTAGGTTCACTGGGAGGGTTCAGGCAGTGTTTCGCCTGCATCTTGACCCTCGTGACCTGACCCCCCCTTCCTGACGCCACCCCCTTAGCTACGGGGGCTACCTCACCCCCTTACCACCACACCCATCCCCTTAGCTCCTCCACCCCCTTACCACCACACCCACCCCCTTGTATCATGAAGTGTTATGATAGTTAGGTAGTCGGACAGTGAACAGGATTCGAACCTGGGTTATTGTGGTTCGGTGTCGTCATCCGTTTCCGTGTTGACTTAGCGTTTAGGGGATAACCGCTGCAGACGTTTTTTTTTTTTTTTTTTTTTTTTTTTTTTTTTGCCATACGAAGTTTTCAAGGCCAGCTGACATGTGTTATTTCTTTTAGGTTGAATATATGGTGAATACAGCACTGCCATATTTCTCCTGATCAAGCTTACACCCTTTACCTCCATACTCACCTCTTACCACCACACCCATCCCCTTACCACCACATCCATCCCCTTACCACCACACCCATCCCCTTACCACCACACCCATCCCCTTACCACCACACCCATCCCCTTACCACCACACCCATCCCCTTACCACCACATCCATCCCCTTACCACCACATCCATCCCCTTACCACCACACCCATCCCCTTACCACCACACCCATTCCCCTTACCACCACAACCCATCCCCCTTACCCCCAACACCCATCCCCCTTAAACCCCACCACACCCATCCCCTTACCACCACATCATCCCCTTACCACCATACCCATCCCCTTACCACCACACCCATCCCCTTCCCAAACCACACCCATCCCCTTACCACCACATCCATCCCCCTTACCACCATATCCATCCCCTTACCACTAAAACCCATCCCCTTCCCACCACACCCATCCCCTTACCACTACACCCATCCCCTTACCACCACACCCATCCCCTTACCACTACACCCATCCCCTTACCACCACACCCATCCCCTCACCACCACACC
>JACEEZ010006029.1:45000-50000 GCA_016584305.1 Chionoecetes opilio | reverse complement strand
TCCCTATCTTTCCCTCCCTCCTATATTTCCCTCCCTCTCCCTCTCTACCTCCCTACCTCTTTCCCCCACTACCTCACTCTCCCTCCCCTCCCCTTCCCTCTCTTCCCTTCTCCCTCTACCTCCCTCCCTCTCTTCCCTCCCCCTCCCCCCCTTTCCTGTCCTCTCTTAACCCACGTGACACCGCAGCTTCCTCCTATTCACGCTTAACATCATCGATTGCAAGTTTTTCATGGAACACTTATTGAGTCTGTACCCTTCCACCACCTCACCCCTTCCCCCTTCACACACACACACCTGCCCTCCCCCTTAGCTTCCCTCCCACTCCCTGCCCCCCTTCCCTTAACAGCACCTGCAAGCCATACATCACGCCCTCACGCCCCTTTCCCGAGCACGCGTGAGTGTCAGGGCAAGGCAGAGGTCAATAAAGGAAGGGGGGAAGCTTGATGAGTATTTGATGTGTTTTGTGATGGGGTCGTGAATGCACAACAATACGTAACCAAGTGTTCTATTCCCATCAGTCCCATCACTATTATAGCAGCCCCTTCCTCTGTATAGTAACACCTGCCCTATAATGGTGATTAGCTTGTTATTACTCTTGATTGTTCGCACCTGGTCACCGGTAAGTACTGATGTCACCTGCGTAAAGGTAGGAAGGAAGGAAAATGTGGGTGTTGGGAGATAATGGTGATGGGGGAAGATAGGGTGATTTGGGTGGTAAAAGTATGAGTTTAGGGAATTAAGTGTGGTTGATTGTTGGTTGATTGGGGTTGATTTATGTTGTAATTGCGTTTCGTTTACGTATTGATGAAATTGAAGTTTTGTCTATTTTTTTCGTTATTGATTTGTGTCTGTGTGGTTTTGGCTTATTTTGGTTTGATTCATGTGATTGCACACACACCACCCACCACACACACACACAGCCCACGCACACGCACACCCACACCCACACACACCACCACACACGCACACACACCACACACACACCCACCACCACCCGACACACACAGGCAGCACACACACACAACACAAAAAGGGAACTACACACACAGGGGAGGCACACGCACGCACACACAACGCACACACAAGCACACACACGCACACACACACACACACCACCACGCACACGACACCACACCACAACGACCACCAACCACACACACCACCACCTGACACACACACACACACCCGCCAACACACAACAACAATGGGTGGCAAACACTGAAACACAAAACACAATGACGACACACACTACACACACGAACACGCACTACACTACTCGGCACATCAGTCACACACCACGCTCACTGGCAGCACGAACACACCTTTCACACGCACGCACGCTCGGCACACACACAACATGGGATACACACACACACACACCACACGCACACCACACACATACCACCACACCCACACAACCCACACACACACACACCACACACACACACACACGACACACACACACAGACACCACACACACACACACGCACGCACACACAAACACGCACACACACACACACACACACACACACACACACAAACACACACACACACACACACACACACACACACACACCTTCACGATGGTCTGTTGATTGTGATAGTTTTGAGTATTTCAGTGAGGTTAACCCTTTACACCCAGATCTTTCCTTTGCTATAAAAAAAAATTATGTTGTCGAGCCATAAAAATACGAAAAGTAACTGAATATACCAAATTAGTTAGTGGTCCAGGATACTAAACAGGTCATAGCTATAACCTATTGCTTATAGTCACTAAAAATCGTCTAATGGTACCCAAATTACAATGGAAATTACGTTTTGGGTCTCAAGGGGTTAATAACTTCCATCTTATTGACGTTATTTATCATGTCTTAATTAGGTAAGTAGTATAGTGGTCCAGTGTGCTTTTTCTCCATTATTAAAGTTGTCGAAATATTCCTCATAAATCTCAAGGTTTTACGGTGTACTTAAGTAATGTTTATGTAGAGAAAGTGTAGCTGGCGAGGAGGGTTTGCATCATACCAGACTGTCGTGAGGTAGATCAGAGTGAGTGTGTGAGTGAGTGTGTGTGTGAGTGTGTGAGTGTCGCGGGGTTACCTGTACGCGCTGTGACCGGAAGATTATGTTGCAGTAAAGCTATTTTCTTATGCTATTCACCGTGGAAACTCTGGCAGTAAATATACTCTTACGATTCCCTGGGCTTGTCATTCTTCCTGGTGACTTTCTCTGGAATACTGAACTGTCATTCTTGTACTTATTTATGGAGGCGAGTGTACATACGTTACCTGTCATTTTCCTGCTTGTCTCAGTGATAAGCAGAATGTGATGATTGAGCTGCATATTATTGTAATGGTCATTGATATAGTTTTTTCCTCCTCTCAGTTTTTACTAACCTTATTTCTCTCAGTGATAAGCAGAATGTGTTGATTGGGGGTTGATACTTTGTTATTGTAATGGTCATTGATATAGAGTGTTTTCCAAGATTAATAAACATGCTATATTTTATCTATCTATCTCTATCTATCTATATCTATCTCTACTTTTCTATATATCTACTTATCTATCTATCTATCTATCGCTATCTCTATCTCTATCTATATCTATATCTATATACTATACTTTAAAAGTCTATAGATCTTGTTTTTTTCCTTTTTTCCAGTTCGTGACACAGTTGGAGACAGGCTTTGAGGTGTGGGAGGGAGGGGGGGGGTTTACATGGGTCGAAACTGCTAGTAAGTTGTCGTACCTTGTTTTTAGGACAAGGCACGATGGTGTTATGGCACTGTGACTTAATGTGACCTCCTCAACGCCTCCACCACCACCACCACCACCACCACCACCACCACCACCACCACCACCACCACCACCACCACCACCACCACCACCACCACCACCACCGCCGCCACCACTACTACCACCACATGGCTCAGTCTCCATCACTTAAGGACAAAGGTAAGTCAAGTTTTATTTTATTTTGTACAAGAATTTGCCTGTACTTATTTTTATTTTTTTAGGAAACTGTTGATAAGGGATGTGAAAGAGAGGTGTATTTTATGGGTCATCACACTGGATTGAAATTATAAGGGCAGTCTAATCCCTCTTCATCAAGAATTCACCTATGTGTAAAAAAAAATTTACATGCACTATTGAAAAAAAAAACCTTTGAAAAGATATATAAAAGAGACCTATTTTATGGGTCATCACACCAGATTGAAGTTCTAAGGGCATTTTAGTTCTTCTGTCAGCGTCAATTCACGGCTGAAGAGTGTGGAGTACCGCATGAATATTTAGTCATTATTTATTAGTTAGTCATAATTATTAGTATCATTAGTTAGTCATAATTATTAGTACTCATTAGTTAGTCATAATTATTAGTATCATTAGTTAGTCATAATTATTAGTATCATTAGTTAGTCATAATTATTAGTATCATTAGTTAGTCATAATTATTAGTATCATTAGTTAGTCATAATTATTAGTATCATTAGTTAGTCATAATTATTAGTATCATTAGTTAGTCATATTTCAATACACCTGGAAATCCACCACACATATTCACTGCAACTTAAAAAAACAAACCTGCGGAGGGCCATATATTGAAGAATAAAAGACAGGCGCTTGATGTTCAAATAAAAAATTAGAGAGAAAAAAAAATAATATATAGAGATAATTAAATGAATGAATATATAAGTACATAAAAATAAGAAAAATAGTGTTAATTATGTTCAGGACACTATTCACAATCATACAAAGGACACTATTCACAATCACATCACAGGACACTATTCACAATCAACAAAACTCAATACAAAGGCACTATTCACAAATAAAAGACACTATTAGAATGAAAGAAGGAGCATCAGAGAGAGAAGAGGAAATAAAAGAGATAAGAGAGAGATTCACAAAGAGAAGACTGAGAGAGAGAGAGAGAGAGAGAGAGAGTTCACCATCAATCATACATACATGCCTTACACCATTCCGTCGTCCCTCAATACAATGGAGATATTCACAAAATTTAAAGTAAGAAATTAAAAGAAAAGAAAATCTAGCACTACAATAATTCACCCTCAATCCTACATGCCCCACACACACTACTTTCCCTCGTCCCTCCTCCCTCGGTCTTGAGTTGCTCTCCTCTTCTCTCATCTCTCTCTCACTCATCTCCTCTCTTCTCCTCTTCTCATCTCTCTCCATTCTCCCCCGATCCTCGTCATCTCTCTCATCATCTCTCTCTCTCTCACTCCTCCTCTCCCTCTACAACTATTTCTTCTCCTCTCCTCTCCTTAGTTTTTTCTCATCTTTTTTCGTCTTCTCTCTCTTCTCTCTCTCTCTCTCTCTCTCTCTCTCTCGTTCTCTCTCTTCTCTTTTTCTCTCTCTCTTCTCTCTACTCTCTCTCTTCTCTCTCTCTCTCTTCCTCTCTCTCTCTCTCTCTCTCTCTCCCTCATCTCTGTCTCTCTCTCTCTCTCTTCATCCTCTCTCTCTCTCTCTCTCTCTCTCTCTCTCTCCTCCTCTCTCTCTCTTCTCTCTCTTTCTCTTCTCCTCTCTCTCTCTCTCTCTCTCCTCCTCCTCTCTCTCTTCTCTCTCTCTCCTCTCTCTCTCTCTCCTCTCTCTCTCTCTCCTCTCTCTCTCTCTCTCTCTCTCCTCTCTCCTCTCTCTCTCCTCCTTCTCTCTCTCTCTCTCTCTCAACTCGTAACCTGGACGTCGTGGCCTCGCTTCGGAAACGCCTTTGTCACTGTCATAAATTTGGTCTGAAACGTCTTACTTTCCGGCTATTTCCACCATTAAACTCGACGTGAAATTTGAGTGAAGGTTTTGGAAATTGGAGGAATGGAGAACAATAATTGAAGGAAGAGGAAGAGAAGGAGGGTAGATAGAAATAATGGGGTGCCACAGACTTCCCATTATCTATAGTAATATACAAAGGTTTCCCCTCACCCGTACCAGCCCCCGTGTAAGCTGGTCTGTCTCTATATTATTCTGTCACCCAAGGCCCAGGGGTC
>JACEEZ010006029.1:37500-40000 GCA_016584305.1 Chionoecetes opilio | reverse complement strand
ACCTCACTATCTCCTTTTTTTTTTTTTATATATATATATTCATTTTTTTATTTTATTTTTTTTAGGTGCCATACGACCTCTGGTGTCTGGCACATTTCCCCTTTTTGGGCATTACAATCAATCCGTTTTTTTTTAGTATTGCGTATTATTGTAAATTTTCAGCGCCGTTTTCCATATTGCGTATTATTGATATCCTATTTTCCTTGACTTTGTAAATTTTTTCAACCTGTATTTTTTTTCTCCACCTTTTTATTGCTGTATTTTTATAATCTTAAATATCCTTTTTTTTTTATCTTGACTATTTTTTTCCAGCCTTTATTGATTTTTTTCATTTTCTATCATTTTTTTTATTTTCTATCAATTTTTTTTATTATCTATCAATTTTTTTATTTGTTTTATTATATATTTTCTTGAGTTTTGTATTTCTTTATTATTTTATTCTTTGTTGTAAGGCGCATTGAGATCCTCGCGATAAAAAGAAATAACGTTTACCTATAATTAGTGAAGTGTCTTTTTTTTTTTTTTTTTTACCAATTTATTACTTTTTTCTTACCTGGCCCACAACCCTAGGCCTCCTTTATCTCCTCTCTCCTCCCTCCTACCTCCCTATGACCCCTCCTTCTTCCTCCTCTCCTCCTCCTTCCTTCTTACCTTCTCTCTTCCTTCTTTCCTTCCTATCACCACTCCTCCACTCTCCTTCCTCTTCCTTCTTTCCTCCCTATGACCCCTCCTCCTTCCTCCTCTCCTCCTCCTTCCTTCTTACCTTCTCTCTTCCTTCTTTCCTTCCTATCACCACTCCTCCTTCCTCCTCTCCTCCTCCTTCCTTCTTACCTTCTCTTCCTTCTTTCCTTCCTATGACCCCTCCTTCTTCCTCCTCTCCTCCTCCTTCCTTCCTTCTAACCTTCTCTCTTCCTTCTTTCCTTTCTATCACCTCTCCTCCACCCCTCTCTTTCCTCTACTTCTTCCTCATTTTCTTCCCATATTTTCTCTTCTCTCCATCTCTTCTTTCATTCTTTTTTTCTCTATTCACCTCTTCAGTCCGAGTCCGCCTAGTTCGTGCTGACGTGGCGGCGCTTTGTATAGTCAATAACCTTGTAGTTGGTACTTGCAAAGTGTCTAGATAGGATGAAAATCTTATCTTATCTTCACCTCTTCACTATTTTCCTCTTCTCTACCCTATTACCTCCTCTCCTCTCCCTCTCACCTCCTCTCCCTCTCTCCTCCTCTCCCTGTTACCTCCTCTCCTCACCTCTCACCTTCTCTCCTCCTCTCTTTACTCCTCTCTCTTACATCCTCCTTCCTCCTCTCCTCACTCTTACCTCCTCTCCCTCTCACCTCTTCTCCCTCTCACCTCCTCTCCCTCTTACCTCCTCTCCCTCTCACCTCCTCTCCCTCTCAGCTCTCTCTCCCTCTCACCTCTCCCTCTCACCTCCTCTCCTCTTACCTCCTCTCCCTCTCACCTCCTCTCCCTCTCAGCTCCTCTCCCTCTCACCTCCTCTCCCTCTCAGCTCCTCCCTCTCACCTCCTCTCCCTCTCACCTCCTCTCCCTCTCACCTCCTCTCCCTCTCTCCTCCTCTCCCTCTCACCTCCTCTCCCTCTCACCTCCTCTCCCTCTCACCTCATCTCCCTCTCACCTCCTCTCCTCCCTACTATAATATACTACTACTACAATCTCCCTTACTACTCCCTACTACTACTTATACCACTCCTATTTCCTTCTCTCTTTCCTCCTTTCCTCCCTCTGACTTTCTCTTTATTTTCTCTCCTCCCTCTTTCATACAGTCTTTCTTTACCTTTTGTTTACTTTCTTACTTTATTTGTTCTACTTTTTTAACCTTTTTACTTTACTTCTTTTCTTTCATACCTTTCTTCTTCTCCCTCTAACCTTCTTTCCTGATCTCCTCCCTCTCACTTTCTCTCCTCTCTCTCACCACCCTCTTTCCTCCTCTCTTTCCTCCTCTTTACTCTCTTACTGTCTCTCCTCCCTCTTACTGTCTCTCCTCCCTCTCACTGTCTCTCCTCCCTCTCACCACCCTATGACCACTCTTTCCTCCTCTCTTTCCTCCTCTTTTCCCTCTCACCTTCTCTCTCTTACCTGCCTATGACCATCCCTCTTTCCTTCTCTCTCACCTCCTCTCTTCCCTCTCACCTCCTCTCTTCCCTCTCACCTCCTCTCCTCTCTCTTAACTCCCTATAACCACTCTTAATTCCTTCTCTTTTTCCTCCTCTCCTATTTATTTGCTTTTCTCCTCCCTTTTATCTCTCCTCTCTCTCCCTCTCTATACCTCCTTCTCCTCCTCTTAACCTCCCTCTATTCCTCCTCTTATAACTCCCTTCTCTCCTCTTTACTCTCCTCTCCTCTTTATACTCTTTTCTCTCTTAACTCTCCCTCTTTCCTCCTCTTATAACTCTCCCTTCTCCTCCTCTTATAACTCTCCCTTCTCCTCCTCTTATAACTTTCCCTCTTTCCTCCTCTTATAACTCTCCCTTCTCCTCCTCT
>JACEEZ010006029.1:17500-25000 GCA_016584305.1 Chionoecetes opilio | reverse complement strand
CACATTATTCACTCAGTCACTCCATTTTTATCCACATTATTCACTCAGTCACTCCACTTTTATCCACATTACTCACTCAGTCACTCCACTTTTATCCACATTACTCACTCAGTCACTCCACTTTTATCCACATTACTCACTCAGTCACTCCACTTTTATCCACATTACTCACTCAGTCACTCCACTTTTATCCACATTACTCACTCAGTCACTCCACTTTTATCCACATTACTCACTCAGTCACTCCACTTTTATCCACATTACTCACTCAGTCACACGCGGAAAGTCAAGTCAGAACAGTTACTCCAGTTAGTCCATTTTTTTCTTCTTTTTCGCTTGACCTCTTATACTATTGCTCCAAATATTACGTGTTGGGGGTTTAGGGGTCAAGGGGTCAAGGGTCACTGGAGGGGGTAGGGGAGGGTAAGTAATAGGTACTAAGCCCCCCTCTTTCATTTCTTCCCTAACCCACTTTTCCCCCTTCCATCATGCAGTCCTTCTTTCCCTCTACCCTCCCCTTCCCTCTTTCCCTCTCCCCTCCTTTTTTCCTTCCATCTTCCCCTCCCTCTACCACTCCTTCCATCCCTCTTTCCCTCCTTCACTCCCTCTCTCCCTCCCTCTACCCCTCCCTCTTTCCTTCCCTCCCTCTTCCCCTCCCTCCCTTCCCTTTTTCCCTCCCTCCTACCCCTCCCTCACCACTCTTACCAAAATCAGTAATCGAATTATGCTAATGATACCGTGATTGGTCGACGTTGGGTTTCCGGTGATTAGAGGTCTGACCCTGGCCCTGTCTTGCCCTAACCCCCCTAACCCCGCCTTTGTGTCACGGGGGGGTGGGGGAGCAGAGGGGGTTGGAGTTGTCGGCCGGTACTTCCAGCCCCGCCCGACGATCACCAAGGGACGGCGTGACAGCTGAGAAAAGACAGGAAGGAAGGAAGACAGACAGGCAAGATAGACAGCCCTTCCGCCGCCCTGACCTCCTTGCGGGCGTGTGGGTGTCAGGGGGCTGCGGGGGGGGTCTCTAAGGGGCTGCTGGGGGGTCACTAGGGGGCTGTTGGGAGGTCTTTAAGGGGGCTACTGGGAGTCTTTAGGAGGGCTACTGGGGGTCTTTAGGGGGGCTACTGGGGGTCTTTAGGGGGGGCTACTGGGGAGTCTTTAAGGGGGGCTTGTTGGAGGTCTCTAAGGGGCTTCCAGGAGCGTCTCTGGGGTGGCTGTGGAAGGCGGTGAAGAGGTTGTGGTGGTTGGTGATTGTCCTCCTTCGCCTTACTCCCTAGGAATCCGGATCTTACCCAGGGAACACACACACACACACACACACACACACACACACCACACACACACACACACACACAGACACACAGACACACACACACACACACACACACACACACACACACACACACACAACGGAACAGGCGTCATTTAGGTCTGCTTCTGTGTGCCGTTATCGAGGGCTGCACGGGTTTGTCTTCTTGGGAGAACACGTGGCTTCTTGGAGAGGTGTTTGGGGGAGTGTGGGTTTGTTGGTGTTAAAGGGATTATATATTTTTTTATTTGATTTAATTTATTGTGCACAAGGCGTCATTCGAGTACATAAAAAAACATCTTAATATAAATGAGACAATAAAGACAGCAAAATATCATGAATCTAAAACTTTACCATACATAGAATACCTTGACATAGAATACCTTGACATAGAATACCTTGACATAGAATACCTTGACATAGAATACCTTGACATAGAATACCTTTACATAGAATACCTTGACATAGAATACCTTGACATAGAATACCTTGACATAGAATACCTTGACATAGAATACCTTGACATAGAATACCTTGACATAGAATACCTTGACATAGAATACCTTGACATAGAATACCTTGACATAGAATACCTTGACATAGAATACCTTGACACAGAATACCTTGACATAGAATACCTTGACATAGAATACCTTGACATAGAATACCTTGACGTAGAATACCTTGACATAGAATACCTTGACATAGAATACCTTGACATAGAAGACATAGAATAACAAACAAAATTTAATATATCAAAGAACAGACAAAATGAAAAATGTGCGACGACTAAACAATATAGGTAACATAGTATAGGTGGGAGGGATGTGTAGGGTGTATCCTTTGCTTTTCTTTATAATGTAAAAGCATCCATTTATAGTAGTTATTCATTTATACGGACTTTATAGTTTTGTATAGTTAACTTGTATAATAGGAGCCACGATTTTTCTTATTGTTATTATTAGTATTTTTATTGTTATCATTATTATCAACGTTATCGGTAATGGCACGTAGACTTAAGCTCGTGGATAGAGGACATGAGGGCTCAGTGCATCCAGACTGTCAAAGCAAGGCCTATACAAACAAGCAAGAAACGAGAAAGAAGAAAGAGAGATCAGAAATAATTGATAAGATATAATAAGATAAAGGGAGATAGAATAAGAGAATAGATAAGATAGATAGAGAACAGATGATAGAATAAGATAAAGAGAATAAAGATAGCATTATAAGAGACTAGATAATATATAATAAGATAAAGAGAGATAGAATAAGATAGATAGAGAACAGATAAGATATAATAAGATAAAGAGAATAAAGATTACATTAAGAGAATAGATAAGATATAATAAGATAAAGGGAGATAGAATAAGATAATAGATAAGATAGATAGAGAACAGATAGGATATAATAAGATAAAGAGAATAAAGATAATAAGATAAAGTGAATAGATAAATAAGATAAAGAATAAAGATAACATTAAGAGAATAGATAAGATATAAGATAAAGAGAATAAAAATAATAAGATAAAGTGAATAGATAAGATATAATAAGATAAAGAGAGATAAAAAATAATAGCTAAGATAAGAAACTAGGCACTGAAGATAACTAGCCGCGCGGTACCGTATTAGGCCATAAAGTATTCACGAAGCAATAACAGCAATAATAATGAGTGTGTTTAGCCCGGCTTGTTTATGTCCACCCACACGGTTTCTCAGGCGGTCGGGGGGGCTGGGGGGGGGGCGTAGCGGCTGTTTGTCTTGTCACGTCCTGCGCCAACCACCCAATTGTCTCACTCGATGCGGTTTGGTATTTACCTTCAATTATCTTCCTGCCGGCGTTCATAATTTAGCAAGGTAAGCAGCGCGCGGGAATTGTATCGATCGTAAACTATAGCTATCAGCCGCGTCGCCTTGTTTTAGGGAGAAGAAGCCGCGATTCTTTCAAGGATTTACACTTACACGCCTCACTTACTTTGCTTTATTAACTATCATTATAATACATTGAAGAGCTTTACTTTATTCTTCATTCTTCTTATTCTTCTTATTATTTACTTCATTCTTTACATTATTCTTCATTATTCTTGTTCTTCATATTATTATTTACTTCATTTTTTACATTCAAGAGCTTTACTTACTTTATTCTTCATTATTCTTATTCACATTCTTATTATTTACTTCATTCTTTACATTATTCTTCATTATTCTTATTCACATTCTTATTATTTACTTCATTCTTTACATTATTCTTCATTATTCTTGTTCTTCATATTATTTACTTCATTCTTTACATTCAAGAGCTTTACTTTATTCGTCGTATTATTATTCTTATTATTATTCTTACTTCATTTTTTACATTCAAGAGCTTTACTTTATTCTTCATTATGCTTATTACTATTATTATTATTGACTTCATTCTTTACCTTCAAGAGCTTTACCTTATATATTACTTTAGTGTTCGCTTTCCAGGTAGCAAAGATCATAAGGTTTAATTAAGTAGCGTAAAGGTTTATTTTTTTGCCACCACTTACAGACCACTCATAAAAAAAAACTTAAGGTGGATGGTAGTAAAGCAAAATAATTAGTTCATGCTCACCTGCCCTTCCCTCCCCTTCCCTCTCCCTCCCCCCTTCCCCCTTCCCTTCCCTCCCTCCCCCTTCCCTCCCCCCTCCCTCCCTCCCCTTCCCTCTCCCCTTCCTCCCTCCTACTCGTAAGTAATAACATCTGAACTTAATAGAAGCGATTTGAACGATGATTTTTCTTACTGAAACATTACCTAGAACATTTTACGGTTGCTGAATTAGCTCTGTTTTTATTCTTTCGTCTTGTATCGCTCTATTTGATCCCTTTTAGTAATCATTGTTTTGTTTTATGTATGTATGTATGTATGTATGTATGTAGGTATGTATGTATTATATTATGTATGTATTTGTGTTCCTACTTATGTTACCTACTGTTCCTACTGTGTTCCTACTATTATATTCCTGCACTGTATCTTCACTGTATGTTTTATGTATGTGTTCTTTTATTGCTTATGGTTATTGTTCAAAGTGTTCTCGGAGCCTTGGAAGTCGCTGGCAAGTGCGTGTTTTTTCCTGTCAGCCGTTCATAGAGAGTAAATCAAGGGTAATTTTCCTTTCTTATGCTGGCTGTTGACCTTCTCTAACCTCGCCACATACACACACACACACACACACACACACACACACACACACACACACACACACTATCTTTTTATCTTTTTTTTCTTTCTGTGTGTGTGTGTGTGTGTGTGTGGCGAGACAATAATACCAGTCCGTGTCAACGACACGGACTGGTATTATGAATAAACTGGATGTATTGCGCATTTTTTGTTATGAGTATGGTATGAAAGTGAATGTTGGCAAGACTACATTTTTTGTCATAAATGGTGAGGCTGGTGACAGGGAACCGCTGTGTGTGGGTGACATAGTGGTGGAGCACTGTGGCAGTTATGTATATCTGGGTTCCCCCTTTACATGTGATGGCTCTGTTTCATCAGCAGTGAAAGAACATGCCAAGGTAAAGATCTGCCAAGTTTTGAAATTTGTTTCTTTTATAGAAAAAAACAATTGTGTTCCGTTCATCGTTAAACGTCGAGTGTTTGATGCAGCCCTCACGTCGTCACTTTTGTATGGATGTGAATCGTGGTTCGGTGCCGACACGAAACCTGTTATTAAACTGTACCACTGGGCTATGAAAGCGTTGTTAGGGGTAAGAAAGAACACATCTAATCTTGTCTGTTATGCTGAACTGGGGTACCCGACTTTGTCAGACTTTTTACAACATAAACAGCACAATTTTTTCATAGGTTATGGCTAGAAAGGTCTGGCATGGAGGATGATCCCTTTTCTTTTGTTGTTAGAATTTCTATTGCAATGAATACACCTGTTGCCAAGATTATAAATAGATATACACGAGATGAAGTCACGGACATGTCCTTATTGGTAGGAAATGTACATAGGGCTATTTTGTCGTCAGATACGTCGAGATGTAATGTATATATGGACATTAATCTTACGATGAGAGTGCATGATGTTTATAAACAAAGACATACAGTAAATGATCTGCACAGAGTCTCGTTCACGAGGTTCAGAGTTTCAGGGCATTCACTGGCTATTGAGACGGGACGGTGGAACAGGCGGGGGCGTGGTCGCCTTCCTGTGGAGGAGCGTGTGTGTGTGTGTGGCTCAGTCCAGACGGAGAGGCATGTCGTGGAGAGTTGTCCTGTGACTCAATATTTGAAAGATAGTTACACATTCAACACTTTGGATGATTTGTTTTGCAATTTTAGTAATGATGTTATGTGCAAGATTGTTCATGATATATTGCGGGCGTATGATTAGTTGTGTAGTTGTTAAGGTGTGTTTCGGAGTATATTATGTGTATTGTAATCGTACCCAATAATGTAATGGTTTGTTCATGATATTATAGTTGTTAGGGTTTGTTTCGGAGTAAGATTAACCTTCTTGGACTACAACTAGTTGTTATATGTATAATGATAGGTACCATTGTATATTTTACTGTAATCTTAAATTATAAATGTGATTCTGTTTTCTTGTAGTCAATAAACTAAACTAAACTAAACTGTGTGAGTGTGAGTGTGTGTGTATGTTATAGTGTATTAACCAAAAAATACAGCTAGGTGAATACACACACACACACACACACACACACACACACACACACACACACACACACACACACACACACACACACACACACACACACACACACACACACACACTAACACTAACACTAACACACGGACACACACACACAAATACAAAGAGAGATAATTTTCATTTTTTTTAACATGCTACACCATAGATAAAGTCAACTCACCATAGAAAAAAACATCACTGCAACAACAGTGACCACCACCACCACTCCTTACAGCCCCCTTCCCCCCTCCCCCCCTTTCCCCCTTACCCCCCCTCCCCCCTCCCCCCTCCCCTTGGCCCTGGGAGCAGTTGCAAGCCACGAATCAATGCACAGGTTAATTAGCCTGTACGTGGCTAGAAATGACCCCCCTCGTCACCACATAATGGGAGCCACTTCGGTAGAATGGGAGAGGTGAGAGGGGGCAGGTGCGCGCCTCTCCCATTACAACCCATTACAATAGGAAAGCCGTTCGTGGTCTGTTTTAGTTTTTATTTATCTTTTTTTGTTGTTGTCTCCCCTGTTGTTTGTGTCCGGGGAAAGGCAATTGGTGTCCCGTTTTCTTTGTGGAGTCCGGTAATAGAGGAGGCATTAGTGGTGTTATGAGGTGATGCATGGCGGTGGGGCATGCAAAGTGGCGGTGTGGTGGTGGGGGTGTGGTGGTGGTGTGGTGGTGGTGGGTGGGGTGTGGTGGTGGGGGGGTGGTGGTGGTGGGGGTGTGGTGGTGGGGGGACGGCTGAAGGGGGTTAAGGGCCGGGGTTAAGGGGAGGACCAGGGTTTGTTTATCCTATTATTGTTGTTATTATTATTATTATTATTATTATTATTATTATTATTATTATTACTATTATATTTATTATTATTATTATTATTATTATTACCACCATACTACAACTACTACTTTTACTACTACTATTACTATTACTACTTCTACTACTACTACTACTACTACTACTTTTACTACTAGTACTTCTACTACTACTACGACTTTTACTACTGTATTTTTATTTTTATTCTTCTACTACATCTACTATTACTACTACCTATACAACTGCTTCTACCACTAATTCTACTACTGTTACTACTACTACTACTTCTATCTTTTGCTACTACCACGATCATTAATTTCATAACTTTACTACAGTGGCTCAACTAATCCAGTAAAGGAAATGAATACACGTAGAAATCCCTACATCAACACTTGCCATTATTTTGAGTACTACAAAGATTATTATTATGTAGAACTAGATTATCATAGAATTACTAGAACTAGATTATCATAGAATTACTAGAACTAGGTTATCATAGAATTACTAGAACTAGATTATCATAGAATTACTAGAACTAGAGTATCATAGAATTACTAGAACTAGATTATCATAGAATTACTAGAACTAGATTATCATAGAATTACTAGAACTAGATTATCATAGAATTACTAGAACTAGAGTATCATAGAATTACTAGAACTAGATTATCATAGAATTACTAGAACTAGATTATCATAGAATTACTAGA
>JACEEZ010006029.1:0-12500 GCA_016584305.1 Chionoecetes opilio | reverse complement strand
CCTTTGTGTCGGTTCTCCCATTTTTTAGTTATTTATTTCTCTTTCTTCGCTTTTTTATCTATCATTCTCTCTCTCTCTCTCTCTCTCTCTCTCTCTCTCTCTCTCTCTCTCTCTCTCTCTCTCTCTCTCTCTCTCTCTCTCTCTCTCCTCTCTCTCTCTCTCTCTCTCTCTCTCTCTCCTCTCTTTTCTCTCTCTCTCTCTCTCTCTCTCTCCCCCCCCCTACCCTCCCTCTCTCCCTCTCCATCATATCAACTAATGGTAAAATATTCAGTCCCCAAAAAGAAATCAAACAGCAGGGCTAATGAGACACGCCCCCCTGCCACCTAAACACACACCAGGACGCAGCCAATCGCCACCACCTACCTAGAGTTAAGGGAGGCAAAGCACATTACCTATTAGCTAAGGTCCTCTCGCCCTCAGGTAATGGAACTAAGAGCCATGGGAGACAAAAAAGTTGAGCCCAGTGTGTGGTCCTCGTGGGTAAGAATGTGAGTAATTGGAGGTACATACAGAGAGAGAGAGAGAGAGAGAGAGAGAGAGAGAGAGAGAGAGAGAGAGAGAGAGAGAGAGAGAGAGAGAGAGAGAGAGAGAGAGAGAGAGAGAGAGAGAGAGAGAGAGAGAGAGAGAGAGAGAACTGTAAATAATGAGAGATTGGACACTTACCACGACGAAAACTTAAAAAAAAATATGTAACAAATAGATGGAAAAGAAAGAGGGGAGCGAGAGAGAGAGAGAGAGGAAGGGAGAGAGAGAGAGAGAGAGAGAGAGAGAGAGGAGAGAGAGAGAGAGAGAGAATATTATAGATAGACAGGTGAATAAAGGCAAATACATAACTAGAAAATGGGAAAATGGACACAAACCACCACGAAAACTAACAAATAAAGGTATGCAAAAGAAATATATTGATGGAAAAGATTGAAGTAGAAATGAAAGAGATGAAAAAAACATGAAAACAAAAATTTATGAAAAAAAAACGAGATGGAAAACAAAAACGTTCCAGTCGCAATTTTTTTCAGTTTTGACCCTTAACCTCACAAACCTCACAGACCTCACAAACCAAACCTGCACAGCCTCGCCTCACCTGTGCTCAGCCTCGACAGGTGCTCATCAACCCCCATTTAAGGCGCTGGGAGTGTTTAAGAAGCAGTGGGTAATTGTAACGTGTAAGGGTGTTTAACTTGATTTATATCCCTTTATCATCCCTTAGTGTATCTTTTGAAGGTCAGAGAGAGAGAGAGAGAGAGAGAGAGAGAGAGAGAGAATATAATAGATAGACAAGTGAAGAAAGGGTAGACGCATGTTGTCTTTATTTTTTTGTTATAGTTTGATGAGTTTGTTATTGGAGCGATTTTGTGTTGTTATTGTTGTGTATTCCTTGTTATTTTCTATTTATTATTGTACTGAGAGAGAGAGAGAGAGAGAGAGAGAGAGAGAGAGAGAGAGAGAGAGAGAGAGAGAGAGAGAGAGAGACAGACAGACAGACAGACAGACAGACAGACAGACAGACAGACAGACAGACAGACAGACAGACAGACAGACAAACGCTACTTCCTTCTTACGCCTCATGCTCTTTGCCTGCCGATGATAATGACATGTGATACAATGATATTTCTGGGACACGAGAGTACAAGATGACAGGGCCGTCAGTCTGGGTGCGGGGAAGCGGGGAAATAAGAAGAGACAGCAGCAGGTGACTGACTGACAAGTGACTGACCGAACTGTGAGAACGCGGCGGCTGAGACACGTGGAGAGAGTGACTTATATTGAATTATTGTGACTTATAGTGACTTAGTAAAATATGAACCTAAGAGGTGGAGACGAAAGGGAAAGTTATGAATAGGTGGAGAGGGAGAGAGAGAGAGAGAGAGAGAGAGAGAGAGAGAGAGAGAGAGAGAGAGAGAGAGAGAGAGAGAGAGAGAGAGAGAGAGAGAGAGAGAGAGAGAGAGAGAGAGAGAGAGAGAGAGAGAGAGAGAGAGAGCGAGAGAGAGAGACGTTTGTTTGATAGATATTTTAAATGACGATGACTTTAAATATGAAGAGATGATGATGGTGGTGATGGAGAGATGGATGTAGATGAGATATTATGTAGCTTTTTATAATGTGTTGTGAATGCACGCTATCACGGCTTGTTTGACAAATTACAATGATAGTGTTGGCTGTAAGATTAATATGTGTGTGTGTGTGTGTGTGTGTGTGTGTGTGTGTGTGTGTGTGTGTGTGTGTGTGTGTGTGTGTGTGTGTGTGTGTGATGCAGTATTTATGTATTTATTCACCCAATTCACTCGTCTTTTGCTTTCTATTATTCATCTTATACATTTTTTTCTTCTTTCTCTGTGCATGACATCAGTTGCTGTTTTCAGGGTCGTAGATTTTAATATATTCTATCCTTGCAGATAATTCATATTAGGAAGCACATGCAGCAAGGGTAATTACGGTCTTTTATATATGTTTGTATATTTTTAAGTTAAGTATATTATTTAACATATGGTGGTGGTCGTAAGTTAAGTCAATAGATCTACCTCCTCTTCCTCCAGTTTTGATGACCTTCCTAAGATACCTATAATACCATAAAGCCGGCAACCTCGTGTTTACAGACAGACAGACAAACTCGATGTCATATAATAGTAACACAGCCAGATAATTAACAAGACTTACAGTGGATAGAAGCAAGATAGAGCAAATGTATTCAGCTTTTATAATATGTATCGAAACCTGAACTAATTCGTATGTTAATTAATTAATGTGTGCAATTGGAAAGTTTTTATTCTTCTTATTGATTACTTGTTTTGAATGTTGTGTTTGTGCTGTCTCTATGTGGCTGTAGATAGCGAGTTGCCTTTGTGATGCGTAATTATGATATTAACTATTCTACTACTACCACTACTACTGCTACTACTACTACTACTACTACTACTACTACTACTACTACTACTACTACTACTACTACTACTACTACTACTACTACTACTACTACTACTACTACTACTACTACTACTATACCACCACTACCACTACTACTACCACTACTATACCACCACTACCACTACTACTACCACTACTACTACCACTACCACTACTACTACTGATACATAATATAATACTATATAAGTACTGATTACTATAATCCAATAATACTAATGACTAATACATAAAATAATGATAACAACTATACTCATTACATACTTTTATGATTATAATGATATATTGTAGAAATAGGTTGTTATAATGCGGGGTTTATTTATCTTTGCGTGTTAATGGTCAATGAGTAAGGAAGTAATTAGAGGAGTTAGTGTTAGTGCGGGGCGAGGCTGATAAGAGGGTAGTGACAGTCAGGAGTCGCAGGTAATCACTTCATTCTCCAAGACCAGATACGTAAAGTTTAATATCTTGTGTTGGTGCAAATGTTAGAAGGTCAGACGCAGATAAAGGAAGAGGAAAAAGTGCATCTGTGTGTCTGGGAATTAATTAGTTCTGTGTTACGTTGAATTAACATGTTGGATATATTTTCTCTACTTGATAATTAGCTATAAGAAAACTATAATAAGTAAATTCATTAGTTTTACGTTAATTAACATGTTGGGTATATTTTTCTCTACTTGATAATTAGCTATAAGATAAACTATAGTAAGTAAGTTAATTAGTTTTACGTTGATTAACATGTTGGATATATATTTCTACTTGATAATTAGCTATAAGTAAACTATGGTAAGTTAGTAATATGAGATAAAGTTATAGTAAATATTAGTGGAAAATGGAATAGTTTATCTTTGTTTTCCTATGAAGGTAACATCTACTACTACTACTGCTACTACTACTACAACTACTACTAACTGTTCAATAAGTTATAAGTTACGCAAATACGCCTCATTATTTCTACTGCACTTCATTTTGTTACTTTTTTTTGGTAGTTTTCTCATAAATTTCAGTGTTACATTTTTCCTTCAATGCAACAATGTTCCCCTTTCCTTCCCTTCCTCCCTTACCACTACTCTTCCCTTCCCTCCATTCCTTTGTTCTTCTATCCCTACCATCCCTCCATCCCTTTATTATTCTATCCCTCCTTCCCTCCATCCCTTTATCCTTCTATCCATCCATCACTTTATTCTTCTCTCCCTCCTTCCCTCCAGCCCTTTATCCTTCTATCCCTCCGTCCCTCCATCCCTTTATTCTTCTATCCCTCCATCCCTTTATTCTTCTATCCCTCCAACCCTTGATCCTTCTATCCCTCCATCCCTTGATCCTTCTATCCCTCCGTCCTCCATCCCTTTATTCTTCTATCCCTCCATCCCTTTATTCTTCTATCCCTCCATCCCTGTATCCTTCTATCCCTCCGTCCCTCCATCCCTTTATCCTATCTCTCCTTCCCTCCATCCCTTTATTCTTCTATCTTACCTTCCCTCCATCCCTCCATTTCTGTATCCTTCTACCCCCCTCCATCCCCTCCCTAAGATGTGGTATGTTCCCCCCCCCCTCCCACAACCTCCCACCTTCCCACCCTTACATAGACACACCCCTTAATCCTCCCCCATTTTCCTCCCTCTCTTAACCCATTCCTGCACCCTCGCAACTTTTTCCTCCTATGCATTTTATCTCACTTTCCTACACATTTCCAAATTATGCGCCTCTTCACTCTCCTCCTTCCCCTCCTCCTCCTCTTCCTCCTCTCCTCTCCTCCTCCTCCTCCTCCTCCTCCTCCTCCTCCTCCTCCTCCTCCTCCTCCTCCTCCTCCTCCTCCTCCTACTACTACTACTACTACTATCTTCCCTGTCCTCCTCCTCCTCCTCCCTCCTATCTTCCCTGTCCTCCTCCTCCTCTCTCCTATCTTCCGGCCTCTATGTCTATCCCTTTCTTTGTATTCCTCCTTCCCTCCTTCTCCTCCTCCTCCTCCTCCTTCACCCTCTTCGTTCTCGTCTAACCTCCTTTGTTGAGGTGTGTGTGTGTGTGTGTGTGTGTGTTTATGTGTGTGTGTGTTTAGAGTGTTCCATCAGATACAATAATACACAACATGAACCAAACCAGAGAAAATGAGAGAAAAAATACCTTATCACCATTCCCTTTGATTTTTTTCCTGGTTCTCCTCATCGTCATTTCCCTCCACACACTTGTCCAACCTTTCCCCTCGTTCCTGTCACACACTGCCGGGGGCCAAGTGGCAGTTTGTTGGCAGTTTGTTCCTACACGCAGAGACAAGACGACGCCAGGTGACCCTTCCCTTAATTACGACCAACTATTTCATTGATGAGAGGAACACTTGTCTTCATTCTCCCTGTCTTTAATCTTTCTTCCTTGTATTTTTCCTCCACCTGTCTCTGTGTTGTCCTCCCTCCTGTGTTTTCCTCTCCTTCCATCTGCTGTTTTCATTTCCTCCTGTCCTTCCTCAGTGCTTTTTTCACCTGTTATTTTCTTTTATTCTTGAGCTTATATTTTTTTATTCGACTTATATATTATTATTCTTTTCTTTGTTATTTCCTTTCTATCTCTGTTGTTTTCTTTTTCTCCTGTTTTTCATCTGTTTTTTACCGGTTCTCTTTTCCTTTATCCCTCTTGTTTTCTTTTTCTCTTGTCCTTCCTCAGTGCTTTTTATTTTACCTGGTTTTTTCTTTTCCTTTATCTCTCTGCTGTTTTCTTTTCCTCCTGTTCTTCATCAGTGCTTTCTTACCTGCTATTCTCTCTTCCTTTATCTCCTCCTCCTCCTCCTCCTCCTTTGCGGGTTTTACTATTGGTCTGGCACCGTTTATTAATAAATTTAGTCTGGAAGTATTACCGGTAGGGATATTTTTGTAACCTTTTTTTACGTCGTTCTTATAAAAAAGTATCCCTGCAGGTTTTCCATATTGCACGGATCTAACCCCCCTTTAAGACCCCCCCTGCTCTTAACCCCCCTTTAAGACCCCCCCCTGCTCTTAACCCCCCTTTAAGACCCCCCCCTGTTCTTAACCCCCCTTTAAGACCCCCCCCTGCTCTTAACCCCCCTTTAAGACCCCCCCCTGCTCTTAAACCCCCTTTAAGACCCCCCCTGCTCCTAACCCCCCTTTAAGACCCCCTCTGCTCCTAACCCCCCTTTAAGAACCCCCTCCTTTAGGTACAAAAAACACCTAGCCAATAACTTTATACCTCAGATTAATCACCACCTTTACCATCACCAACACCAAAACCAGCATCATCACCATTCAAACACACATAAACCGTTTTTAAACCACCAACACCACCACCACCACTAAGTAAATAAAACCTATCCAATAACTTCATACCTCAGATTAATCACCACCATTACCATCACTACCATTACCAACACCACAGCCATCACCACCACCATTACCCACTCTGCTACTCTATTCACAAGCACACACCTTTACACAAACACGCAAGCTATCACTCACACCTCACTTCCTTCAGTCCACCAGATAAGCGTTAATCCCTGTCATCCTACGTCTTCTCTTTTACAAACTAACTATTTTTCCATCTTGAGGATATTACAATTATCTCTCATCACACCTTTTACTCTTTTTGTTTTGGCTATCATGTGACTTGTTCGTGCCAGTTATTTATGCCCACGACTATTTTCCTTTCTTGGGGGGCTTATTATTGGAGTCGTGGTCTTTTTTGTCTTTTTTTGTTTTGCTACAATGCGCCTTTTTTTGTCGGTTATAACACCCACTATTTTTTTCCTTTTTTTTGTGGGGGGGGTGGGGTATAATATGAGTCTTCTTAAACCACATTTATTTTATAAGTAGTGGTAAACATTGACTGCTAGATGGCTTGTCTGCACGCACTAGTATTTTTTTTTTTTTTTAGGAGTCTTGAAAACCTTAAATGCTTATCAGAAAACATCTCATCTTGATATAGAATGTAATGCAGCATTTTGTGGTTATCAGACAACGCGAGGCGCAGTTCTTCTAAGATGGCTGGCTTCCGCTCCATCTGATGCGCAAATATTAATCTTATCTTTGATCTAAATATCACGATGAAAATAATGGAGGAGGAAACTGCCCTACCATGATTTTCTTCTAACAAGCCAATTACTATAATGGTGAACGAGGCCCAGTAAACCACAGCAGATAAGAAAAGACCTAAAAAACAATACTGAAGGAAACCACTTTTAGAAACTTGTGATTACCGTGTGCATGCTGAACATAATAATAGTTTCCATAATAATAATAATGGGAGAAGGAGAAGGAGAAGGAGGAAGAGGAGGTGGAGGAGGAGGAATACATAGGAGGAGGAGGAGGAGGTGGAGGAAGAGGAGGTGGAGGAGGAGGAATACATGGGAGGAGAAGGAGGAGGAATACATACGAGGAGGAGGACGAGGAGGACGAGGAGGAGGTGGAGGAGGAATACATACATAGAAAATAGTAATACATAGGAGGAGGAGGTGGAGGAGGAATGCATACATAGGAATACATAGGAGGAGGTGGAGGAGGAATACATACATAGAAAATAGTAATACATAGGAGGAGGAGGTGGAGGAGGAATGCATACATAGGAATACATAGGAGGTGGAGGAGGAATACATACATAGAAATACATAGGAGGAGGAAGTGGAGGTGGAGGAGGACAAAAGAACACAAAGGTCCTGACGAGGCTGTCTGTGATAAACTGTAACATCTAATCTAAAGCCAGATGCGTAATATAGTAAAGGCGAAGGATCCTCCCCATCCTCCAATCCCTCAATTCAGACTGACAGGAGGAAAAAATCCGAAAGGGGGGGTTATTAAAAGAGGGGTTTTAAAGGGGGGTTAGGAGGAGCCGGTTTTTAAAAGGGGGGTTAGGAGGAAAAAATATAATTACGGTGTAATTATATTTTATCTTACGTATATTTTCCCCTTATCAGTATAAAGTTATTGGCTAGGTGTTTTTTACGTAGTGGTGGTGGTGGTGGTTTAAAAAGTGTTCCTGTGTGATTGAATGGTGGTGATTGTGGTGCACGTGATGGTAATTGAAGAGTTATAGTTAATGGGGTGGTAATGATGTGTTAGTGGTGGTGAGTTACAAGCATTGCTGTGGAGGAAGTGGAAGTGATGAAGTGGAAGATTGTTATAAATAGCAGGACAAAAAAATAAAGAAAAGAGAAAACACTTCCTTGCGTCAATACGTAATTATATTTTTTTGTGTGAATGATAGACACAGCATGACTATTACACACACACACACACACACACACACACACACACACACACACACACACACACACACACACACACACACACACACACACACACACACACACACACACACACACACACGTATAACTTACATACGAAATCAGATTGGTAAGAGATAACCGGATGCAGTAAACATGAGCCCTAAGTACAGTATAAATAAGTTGATAAGTAACATAACTACAGTGTAGTTTATCACAAATTGCCTTGTTAGGAGGAGCAAGTCTGTTGGTGGTTATTATTCCTTTGTTTACCTTTGTAATTTTTTCCCTCCTTCTCCTCTTCCTCCTCTTTCTTCACCTCCTTCTACTCCTCCTCCTCCTACTTTCCTATCCATTCTCTCTTATTATCTAGTTAGTGTAGTGTTGTTAAATCAAACAGCCATGTAAGGACATAATGGTCTGTTGTTTGTGTTTCCTTTGTATTCCTCCTCCTCCTCCTCCTCCTCCTCCTCCTCCTCCTCCTCCTCCTCCTCGTTCTCCTCCTCGTCCTTCATAAACGAGTCATTGCGGTGGGCTGTGATCGGCGAAAGCAAAGCGGATGTGACGCATAATATGTTCCCTCCGCCTCGCCGTTTGACAGGGACGAATGGGCTCGCGTTGTGACTCCATGCCGTGTTGACCTCTCGCTGTATCGATGCTCCTTTGCGGTGGTGTCTTGTAGATGGCGCTGTAGGCATGGTACGTGAAGACAATGGAGATTTTTAATGGGTACAAATCATACACAATGGAAAATTTGTATGTTATGTTGGTATTTTTTCAGATATGTTTATGACAGTACAGGACTAGAAATGAAATAAGCAGGGAAGGAATTAAGTAAGGCGTGAATGTATGTCGTGGTAGGTGAAGACAATAGGGTTGTAGTGGGTGTGTAATGGTGTGTATCTGTCACACGTAACCCTCAGTGCGCGGCAGAGGCAGGAGTCAGTAAGGTTCAATAGATAATGAATAACTTGGTGATTTTGAGCCACTTAACCCCTTCACGCCCAGATCTTTCCTTTGCTATAAAAATGTGTATGTTGTTTAAAGAACATGTTTTCCTTGATACAGGTAATGAGATATACACTTTAACCACCTTAGAAGTAAATAATATTGTTATCAGGAGTGTTTGGGGTAATGCCTACACTTGTTTGCGAGGCTCTGCGTTAAGTGGAGCATCTAATGAACACGCGAGAACATTGTTTATACGTGTACCAGACAGCGAAAATCCCTTTTTTGTTGAGGCTGTCCAGAATTAAGGAAGACAAATCAGGTGGTTTGGCTTTTAACTGTTTGGCTGTTTGAACTTTAAGGCTTTCTTCTACGATTAAGGAATTAAGGAACTAACTAAACTAAACTATTTTAACTAGATTAAGGAAGATAAATCAGGTGGTTTGACTTCAATTTAAGGATTTCTTCTACGATTCCAATTTTGGCTCTACTGATTATAAAGTTTAATGACGCCAGATTAGGGGTACGCCTGCCTCCTGCTTTAGATATATATATATTATATATATTATATATTACTATCATATATATATCACTATTATATCATATATATATATATTATATATATATATATTATATATATATATTAAAAATGCATGAAAAGAAATTACATAATATACCAAATCACTCATGGACCAGAAATGTACTCTGATCAGTAGTCCTTTCTCTCTTCTCTCCACCTTTCTCTCCATTCATCCACCTTTCTCTCCCTCCTCTCCATTCATCCACCTTTCTCTCCCTCCTCTCCATTCATCCACCTTTCTCTCCCTCCTCTCCATTCATCCACCTTTCTCTCCCTCCTCTCCATTCATCCACCTTTCTCTCCCTCCTCTCCATTCATCCACCTTTCTTTCCATTCACCCACCTTTCTCTCCATTCATCCACCTTTCTCTCCATTCATCCACCTTTCACTCCCTTCTCTCCATTCATCCACCTTTCTCTCCCTCCTCTCCATTCATCCACCTTTCTCTCCCTTCCCTTAATCATCACCCTTTCTCTCCCTTCCCTCAATCATCACCCTTTCCTTCCCCTTTCCCCCTGATGGCGTAATTTATTAAAAGTTTCAAGTATATATATATTTTTTATAAGAAACGTTGTGGCGCCTCAGTGAATGAATGAGACATGGAGGTTTATCAACCCCATCAGATGACCTGCCAGACTAACTAACCTTCGTGGGAGTAATTAACCTCTAATTGGACACCCTGACTTAGCACCTCGCATCATTAAACGGACAGATAGCAACTCACACACACACCCACACACACACACACACACACACACACACACAGACCACACACACACAACACACACCACACACACACACACCACACACACACACACACACACACACACACACACACACACACACACACACACACACACACACACACACACACACACACACACACACACACACACACACACACACACACACACACACACACACACACACACACACACACACACACACACCAGGCGTCCAGTGTGTAAATAAACCTGCTAAACTTATCCAACTAATTCTTGATGGTAATGTTGAGACGCCGATGATTTTATAGTGTTGTGAGAAACCTGACAACACTCTTTATGTTGGAGGCGATTTTGTGTTGTTTTCGGGTTCGTTTAGTTAGATATTAAGTAGTGTTACACATGTTTGGGTTATTTACTGTGTGTGTGTGTGTGTGTGTGCGTGCGTGTGTGTGTGTGTGTGTGTCCGTGTGTGTATGTATGTGTGTGTGTGTATGTATGTGTGTGTGAAGAGGAAGAAAAAAAGAGGAACGCAAATGATGGAATGTAATGAAAGAGAGAGAGAGAGAGAGAGAGAGAGAGAGAGAGAGAGAGAGAGAGAGAGAGAGAGAGAGAGAGAGAGAGAGAGAGAGAGAGAGAGAGAGAGAGGGAGAGAGAGAGAGTCAGAAAATGAGAAAGAGTCAGAAAATGAGAAAGAGAAGGTCAGTAAAACAAAATAAAAATATGAATATCACGACGAATAGATGAATAAGCGAACATGAAGGACGCAAATAACTCTTATCTCCCGCTCAGTGCCTCCCTCTCCTCCTTCATCCTTCCCCCACTCCCTCTCTCCTTCTCCTTCCTTCACTCCCTCCCTCTCTCTCTCCCTCTTTTCCATCTCTCCCTCCCTGTACTCCTCCTCTCCCTCCCTGTATATATCTCCCTCTCCTCCTCCTCTCCCTCCCTGTATATACCTCTCTCTCCTTCTTCATCATTCTCTCCCTCTCTCCCCCTCTCCTTCTCCTTCCTTCTCTCCCCTTCTCCCTCTCCTTCCCTCCCTTCCTCCTTCTCTCCCTCCCTCTCTCTCTCCCTGTACACACCTCCCTCTCCTTCTCCTTCTCTCCCTCCCTGTATATATCTCCTCTCCTTCTCTCCCTCCCTCCCTCTCTCCCTCCCTCCGTCCCCTTCCCTCTCCCCCTCCCCCCCCCCCCCCTCTCCCCCCCTCCCTTCCCTCCCCCCCACCCTCCCGCACCAGACTGGAGGCCACTGACTGCACTCGGAGGCACAACCGCGGCTCATAAGACGAACCATTAACGCGATCACAATCAACGATAATGTTTGGAAAAGCAACGAACAATGCTGGAGTGATCGCCGGTCCATAATGGGGTGACGGCTTATTGCTGCTCCCATTCCTGTGGTCTTCGTTCACTCTCCTAACCTTTTCGTTCACTGGATGTGTTTATATGCACACACGTACACACACACACACACACACACACACACACACACACACACACACACACACACACACACACACCAAACACAAACCACACACACACACACACACACACACACACACCAACACCACACAGATAATTCACCGAAGACTGAGCACATAAAAAGCGTTTAAATATGTAAGAAGACTTTGGGGGAAATTAAAATTTAGTCACCGTTTCTGACGCTTAGTGTACACCTTCATTATTTAAGAGAGGAGAGAGAGAGAGGGAAGAGAGAGGGAAGGAAGAGAGAGAGAGGAGAGAGAGGAGAGAGAGAGAGAGAGAGAGAGAGAGAGACGAGACGAGAGAGAGGAGAGAGAGAGAGAGAGAGAGAGAGAGAGAGAGAGAGAGAGAGAGAGTCAAAGTTGAGATCATGACAAATTGAACACTACCATTCAGCGCAATAAAAAGAAAAACAACGATAAGACAATGTCAATCAAAGGAATTTAATGCAACCGGAATGTTTGAAGAGACGAAAACCTTGAAAAAAAGAAATGTGAAAATTATAAAATCTGGACAAAATGTTCTGTCAAAGGTCAATGTTATTTTGATGAAAAAATCACACTGGAGGAGGAGGAGGAGGAGGAGGAGGAGGAAGAGGAAAAGGAGGAGGAAAAGGAGGAGGGGGAGGA
>JACEEZ010006028.1:0-14335 GCA_016584305.1 Chionoecetes opilio | reverse complement strand
GGGGAGAAACTCCCTGCCCAGTAATTTGAAGGCACGCGGGGGTGGGTGAGTCCCTCCCTGCCCAGTGCCGTGAATGCAGGCGGGGGAGGGTGAGGCTCTCCATGCCGCGTGCCGTGAAGGCACGCGGGGGAGGGTGTGGCCCTCCCTTCCCCATGCCGTGAAGGCACGCGGGGGTGGGTGAGGCCCTCCCTGCCCCTTGCCTTGATGGCACATGGGGGCGGGTGTGGCCCTCCCTGCCCCGTGCCTTGAAGGCACGCGGGGGTGGTTGAGGCCCTCCGTGCCCCGTGCCGTGAAGGCACGCGGGGGTGGGTTAGGCCCTCTCTGCCCCGTGCCTTGAAGGCACGCGGCGGTGGGGGAGGCCCTCCCTGTCCCTTGCCGTGATGGCACGCGGGGGTGGGTTTGGCCCTCCCTTCCCCTTACCGTGAACACACGCGAGGGTGGGTGAGCCCATCCCTGCCCCGTGCCTTGAAGGCACTTGGGGGTTGTTGAGGCCCTCCCTGCCCCGTGCCCTGAAGACACGCGGGGGTGGTTGAGGCCCTCCCTGCCCCGTGCTTTAAAGGCACGCGGGGGTGGGTGAAGCCCTCCCTGCCCCTTGCCGTGAAGGCACACAGGGTAGGGTGAGGCCATCCTTGCCCCGTGCTGTGAAGGCACGCGAAGGCGGGTGAGGCCCTCCCTGCCCCGTGCCGTGAAGGCTAGCAAGGGCGGGTGAGGCCCTCCCTGCTCCGTGCTGTGAAGGCACGCGGGGGCGGGTGAGGCCCTCCCTGCCCCTTGCCTTGAAGGCACGCAGGGTCGGGTGAGGCCCTGCCTGCCCCGTGCTGTAAAGGCACGCGGCGGCGGATTAGGCCCTCCCTGCCCCTTGCCTTGAAGACACGCGGGGGCGGGTGAGGCCCTCCCTGCCCCTTGCCGTGAACGCATGCGGGGCCGGGTGAGGCCCTCCATACCCCTTGCCTTGAAGGCACGCGCGGGCGGGTGAGGCCCTCCCTGCCTCTTGCCTTGAAGGCACGCGGGGTTGGGTGAGGCCCTCCCTGCCCCGTGCTGTGAAGGCACGCGGGGACGGGTGAGGCCCTCCCTGCCCCATGCCTTGAAGGTACGCGGGGTCGGGTGAGGCCCTGCCTGCCCCGTGCTGTGCAGGCACGCGGGGGTGGGTGAGGCGCACTCCGGCCCCTTGCCTTGAAGGCATGCGCGGGTGGGTGTAGCCTTCCCTGGCCCGTGCCGTGAAGGCACGTGGGGGCGGGTGAGGCCCTCCCTGCCCCCCGCCTTGTAGGCACGCGTTGGTGGTAGAGGCCTCCCTGCCCTCGTGCTCTGAAGGCACGCGGGGGCGGGTGAGGTCCTACCTGACCCTTGCCTTGAAGTCACGCGGGGCAGGTGAAGCATTTCCTGCCCCTTGCCTTGAAGTCACGCGGGGGTGGGTGAGGCCCTCCCTGCCCCGTGCAGTTAAGGCACGCGGAGGCAGTTGAGGCATTCCCTGCCCCTTATCGTGAAGGCACGCGGTAGTGGGTGAGGCCATCCCTGCTCCGTGCTGTGAAGGCACGCAGGGGTGGATGAGGCCCTCCTTGCCCCATGCCGTGAAGGCACGCGGGGGTGGGTGAGGCCCTCCATGCCCCGTGCTGTGAAGGGACGCGGGGGCGGGTGAGGCCCTCCCTGCCCCTTGCCTTGAAGGCACGCTAGGGCAGGTGAGGGCTTCCCTGCCCCGTGCTGCAAAGGCACGCGGGGGCGGGTGAGGCTCTCCCTGCCCCTTGCCGTAAAGGCACGAGGGGGTGGGTGAGGCCCTCCCTGCCACTTGCCTTGAAGGCACGCGGGTTTGGGTGAGGCCCTTCCGTCCCCGTGCTGTGAAGGCACGCGGGGGCGGGTGAGGCCCTCCCTGCCCCTTGCCTTACAGGCACGCGGGTGCGGTTGAGACCCTGCCTGCCCCGTGCTGTGAAGGTACGCGGGTGCGGGTGAGGCCCTCCCTGCCCCATGCGTTGAAGGCACGCGGGGGCGGATGAGGCCCTCCCTGCCCCTTGCCGTGAAGGCAGTTGGGGGTGGGTGAGGCCCTCCCTGTCCCTTGCCGTGAAGGCACGCGGGGGTGGGTAAGGCCCTCCATTCCCCTTGCCGTGAACGCATGCGGGGTCGGGTGAGGCCCTCATTGCCCCTTGCCTTGAACGTACGCGTGTGCGGGTGAGGCCCTCCCTGCCTCTTGCCGTGAAGGCACGCGGGGCGGGTGAGGCCCTCCCTGCTCCTTGCCTTGAAGGCAGGCGGGGGTGGGTGAGGCACTCCCTGCCCCGTGCCTTGCAGGCAAGCGGGGTGGGTGATGCCCTCCCTGACCCCTGCCGTGAAGGCACGCAGGGTAGGGTGAGGCCTTCCCTGCCCCGTGTTGTGAAGGCACGCGAAGGCGGGTGAGACCCTCCCTGCCCCGTGCCGTGAAGGCACACAAGGGCGGGTGAGGCCCTCCCTGCTCCGTGCTGTGAAGGCACGCGGGGGCGGGTGAGGCCCTCCCTGCCCCTTGCCTTGAAGGCACGCGGGGTCGGGTGAGGCCCTGCCTGCCCCGTGCTGTGAAGGCACGCGGGGGCGGGTGAGGCCCTCCCTGCCCCTTGCCTTGAAGAAACGCGGGGATGGGTGAGGCCCTCCCTGCCCCTTGCCGTGAACGCATGCGGGGCCGGGTGAGGCCCTCCCTGCCCCTTCCCTTGAAAGCACGCTCGGGCGGGTGAGGCCCTCCATGCCTCTTGCCTTGAAGGCACGCGGGTTTGGGTGAGGCCCTCCCTGCCCCGTGCTGTGAAGGTACGCGGGGTCGGGTGAGTCCCTGCCTATCCCGTGCTGTGAAGGCACGCGGGGGTTGGTGATGCGCAACCCGGCCCCTTGCCTTGAAGGTATGCGCGGGCGGGTGTGGCCTTCCCTGTCCCGTGCCGTGAAGGCACGAGGGGGCGGGTGAGGCCTTCCCTGCCCCGTGTCTTGAAGGCACGCGATGGTGGTAGAGGCCTCCCTGCCCCGTTCTGTGAAGGCACGCGGGGCGGATGAGGCCCTCCCTGCCTCGTGCTCTGAAGGCACGCGCGGGCGGGTGAGGCCCTCCCTGCCCCTTGCCTTGAAGTCACGCGGGGGCGGGTGAGGCCCTTCCTGCCCCTTGCCTTGAAGTCACGCGGGGGTGGGTGAGGCCCTCCCTGCCCCGTGCAGTTAATACACGCGGAGGCGGTTGAGGCATTCCCTGCCCCTTACCGTGAAGGCACGCGGTGGTGGGTGAGGCCATCCCTGCCCCGTGCTGTGAAGGCACGCAGGGGCGGATGAGGTCCTCTTTGCCCCATGCCGTGAAGGCACGCGGGGGTGGGTGAGGCCCTCCATGCCCCGTGCTGTGAAGGGACGTGGGGGCGGGTGAGGCCCTCCCTGCCCCTTGCCTTGAAGGCACGCGGGGGCAGGTGAGGGCTTCCCTGCCCCGTGCTGCAAAGGCACGCGGGGGCGGGTGAGGCTCTCCCTGCCCCTTGCCGTAAAGGCACGAGGGGATGGGTGATGACCTCCCTGCCTCTTGCCGTGAAGGCACGCGGGGGTGGGTGAGGCCCTCTCTGTCTCTTGCCTTGAAGGCACGCGGGGGCAGGTGAGGGCTTCCCTGCCCCGTGCTGCAAAGGCACGCGAGGGCGGGTGAGGCTCTCCCTGCCCCTTGCCGTAAAGGCACGAGGGGGTGGGTGATGACCTCCCTGCCTCCTGCCGTGAAAGCACGCGGGGGTGGGTGAGGCTCTCTCTGCCTCTTGCCGTGAAGACAAACGTGGCTGGGTGAGGCCCTCCCTGACCCTTGTCGTGAAGGTATGCAGGGATTGGTGAGGCCCTCCCTGCCCTGTGCTGTGAAGGCATGCGAGGGCCGGGTGAGGCCCTCCATACCCCTTGCCTTGAAGGCACGCGCGGGCGGGTGAGGCCCTCCCTGCCTCTTGCCTTGAAGGCACGCGGGTTGGGTGAGGCCCTCCTGCCCCGTGCTGTGAAGGCACGCGGGGACGGGTGAGGCCCTCCCTGCCCCATGCCTTGAAGGTACGCGGGGTCGGGTGAGGCCCTGCCTGCCCCGTGCTGTGCAGGCACGCGGGGGTGGGTGAGGCGCACTCCGGCCCCTTGCCTTGAAGGTACGCGGGTTCGGGTGAGGCCCTGCCTGCCTCGTGCTGTGAAGGCACGCGGGGGTGGGTGAGGCGCACCCCGGCCCCTTGCCTTGAAGGCATGCGCGGGTGGGTGTAGCCTTCCCTGGCCCGTGTCGTGAAGGCACGTGGGGGCGGGTGAGGCCCTCCCTACCCCCTGCCTTGTAGGCACGCGTTGGTGGTAGAGGCCTCCCTGCCCTCGTGCTCTGAAGGCACGTGGGGGCGGCTGAGGTCCTCCCTGACCCTTGCCTTGAAGTCACGCGGGGCAGGTGAAGCATTTCCTGCCCCTTGTCTTGAAGTCACGCAGGGGTGGGTGAGGCCCTCCCTGCCCGTGCAGTTAAGGCACGCGGAGGCCTTGAGGCATTCCCTGCCCCCCCCTTTTCGTGAAGGCCGCGTAGTGGGGGAGGCCATTTCCCTGCCCCGTGCTGTGAAGGGACGCGGGGCGGATGAGGCCCTCTTTGCCCCGGTAAGGACGCGGGGGTGGGGGAGGCCCCAGCCCCGTGCTGTGAGGGACGGGGGGCGGGTGAGGCCCCCCCCTGCCCCTTGCCTTGAAGGGCACGCGGGGGCAGGGGGGGGGGGTTCCTGCCCCGTGCTGCAAAGGCACGCGGGGGGCGGGGTAGGCTCTCCCTTCCCCTTTCCCTAAAAGCCGTTGGGGGGGGGTGAGGCCCTCCCTCCCTTTGCCTTTAAGGGACGCGGGTTTGGGTGAGCCCCTTCCCTCCCCGTGCTTGAAGGCACGCGGGGGGGGGGTGGGCCCCCCCCCTGCCCCCTTTTCCCTTAAAAACACGCGGGGGGGGTTAGCCCCCGCCTGCCCCTTGCTGTGAAGGGACGCGGGGCGGTTTAGGCCCTCCCTGCCCATGCGTTGCGGGGCCCCGGGGGGGGATGAGGGCCCCCCCTGCCCCCTTTCCGTGAAGGCATTGGGGGTGGGTGAGGCCCTCCCTGTCCCCTTTCCGTGAAGGCACGGGGGATGGGAAGTCCCTCCATTCCCCTTGCCGTGAAACGCTCCGGGGGGCGGGTGAGGCCCCCCCATTGCCCCCTTTCCTTTGAACGTACGCGCGGCGGGTGAGGCCCTCCCTGCCCATGCCGTGAAGGGACGCGGGGCGGTGAGGCCCCCCCTGCCCTTGCCTTTAAGGCAGGCGGGGTGGGTAGGGACTCCCCGCCCCGTTCCATGCAGGGAAAACGGGGCTGGGTGTGCCTCCCTGACCCCTGCCGTGAAGGCACGCAGGGTAGGGTGAGGCCTTTCCTGCCCCGTGTTGTGAAGGCACGCGAAGGCGGGTGAGACCCTCCCTGCCCCGTGCCGTGAAGGCACACAAGGGCTGGTGAGGCCCTCCCTGCTCCGTGCTGTGAAGGCACGCGGGGGCGGGTGAGGCCCTCCCTGCCCCTTGCCTTGAAGGCACGCGGGGTCGGGTGAGGCCCTGCCTGCCCCGTGCTGTGAAGGCACGCGGTGGCGGGTGAGGCCCTCCCTGCCCCTTGCCTTGAAGAAACGCGGGGATGGGTGAGGCCCTCCCTGCCCCTTGCCGTGAACGCATGCGGGGCCGGGTGAGGCCCTCCCTGCCCCTTCCCTTGAAAGCACGCGCGGGCGGGTCAGGCCATCCATGCCTCTTGCCTTGAAGGCACGCGGGGCTGGATGAGGCCCTCCCTGCCCCGTGCTGTGAAGGTACGCGGGGTCGGGTGAGTCCCTGCCTATCCCGTGCTGTGAAGGCACGCGGGGGTGTGTGATGCGCACCCCGGCCCCTTGCCTTGAAGGTATGCGCGGGCGGGTGTGGCCTTCCCTGTCCCGTGCCGTGAAGGCACGCGGGGGCGGGTGAGGCCCTCCCTGCCCCGTGTCTTGAAGGCACGCGATGGTGGTAGAAGCCTCCCTGCCCCGTGCTGTGAAGGCACGCGGGGGCGGATGAGGCCCTCCCTGCCTCGTGCTCTGAAGGCAAGCGCGGGCGGGTGAGGCCCTCCCTGCCCCTTGCCTTGAAGTCATGCGGGGGCGGGTGAGGCCCTTCCTGCCCCTTGCCTTGAAGTCACGCGGGGGTGGGTGAGGCCCTCCCTGCCCCGTGCAGTTAATACACGCGGAGGCGGTTGAGGCATTCCCTGCCCCTTACCGTGAAGGCACGCGGTGGTGGGTGAGGCCATCCCTGCCCCGTGCTGTGAAGGCACGCAGGGGCGGATGAGGCCCTCTTTGCCCCATGCCGTGAAGGCACGCGGGGGTGGGTGAGGCCCTCCATGCCCCGTGCTGTGAAGGGACGTGGGGGCGGGTGAGGCCCTCCCTGCCCCTTGCCTTGAAGGCACGCGGGGGCAGGTGAGGGCTTCCCTGCCCCGTGCTGCAAAGGCACGCGGGGGCGGGTGAGGCTCTCCCTGCCCCTTGCCGTAAAGGCACGAGGGGATGGGTGATGACCTCCCTGCCTCTTGCCGTGAAGGCACGCGGGGGTGGGTGAGGCCCTCTCTGTCTCTTGCCTTGAAGGCACGCGGGGGCAGGTGAGGGCTTCCCTGCCCCGTGCTGCAAAGGCACGCGAGGGCGGGTGAGGCTCTCCCTGCCCCTTGCCGTAAAGGCACGAGGGGGTGGGTGATGACCTCCCTGCCTCCTGCCGTGAAGGCACGCGGGGGTGGGTGAGGCCCTCTCTGCCTCTTGCCGTGAAGACAAACGTGGCTGGGTGAGGCCCTCCCTGACCCTTGTCGTGAAGGCATGCAGGGATTGGTGAGGCCCTCCTTGCCCCGTGCTGTGAAGGCACGCAGGGGCGGGTGAGGCCCTCCCTGCCCCTTGCCTTGAAGGCACGCGGGGGTGGTTGCAGCCCTCCCTGCCCCTTGCCGTGAAGGCATGCTGGGACGGGTGAGGCCTTTCCTGCCCTTTGCCATGAAGACAAGCGGGGGTGGATGAGGCCCTCACTGCCCCTTTCCGTGAAGGCACGCGGGGGCGGGGGAGGCCCTCCCTGCCCGTGTTGTGAAGGCAGGCGGGGTCGGTTATGGCCCTCCCTGCCTCGTGCTGTGAAGGCACGCGGAGGCGGGTGAGGCCCTCCCTGCCCCTTGCTTTGAAGGCACGCGGGTTTGGGTGAGGCCCTTCCGTCCCCGTGCTGTGAAGGCACGCGGGGGCGGGTGAGGCCCTCCCTGCCCCTTGCCTTAAACGCACGCGGGTGCAGGTGACACCCTGCCTGCCCCGTGCTGTGAAGGTACGCGGGTGCGGGTGAGGCCCTCCCTGCCCCTTGTGTTGAAGGCACGCGGGGTGCGGATGAGGCCCTCCCTGCCCCTTGCCGTGAAGGCAGGCGGGGGTGGGTGAGGCCCTCCCTGCTCCTTGCCGTGAAGGCACGCGGGGGTGGGTAAGGCCCTCCCTTCCCCTTGCCGTGAACGCACGCGGGGTCGGGTGAGGCCCTCATTGCCCCTTGCCTTGAACGTACGCACGGGCGGGTGAGGCCCTCCCTGCTTCTTGCCGTGAAGGCACGCGGGGCGGGTGAGGCCCTCCCTGCTCCTTGCCTTGAAGGCACGCCGGGGTGGGTGAGGCCCTCCCTGCCCCTTGCTGTGAAGGCACGCGGGGGTGGGTGAGGCCCTCTCTGCCCCATGAAGTGAAGGCACGCGGGGGTGGGTGAGGCCCTCCCTGCCCCTTGCCGTGAAGGCACGCGGGTGTGGGTCAAGCCGTCCCTGTCCCGTGCCTGGAAAGCACGCGGGGGTGGGGGAGGCCTTCCATGCCCCTTGCCGTGAAGGCACGCGGGGTTGGGTGAGGCCCTCCCTGCCCCTTGCCTTGAAGGAAAGCGTTGGTAGGTGTGGCCCTCCCTGTCCCCTGCCGTGAAGGCACGAGGGGGCGGGTGAGGCCCTCACTGCCCCTTGCTGTGAATGCACGCGGGGGCGGGTGAGGCCCTCCCTGCCCCTTGCCATGAAGTCACTAGGGGGTGGGTGAGGCACTCCCTGCCCCGTGCTGTGAAGGCACGCGGGGGTGGGTGAGGCCCTCCCTGCCCCTTGCCGTGGAGGCACGCAGGGGTGGGTGTGGCCCTCCCTGCCCCTTGCCGTGAAGGCACGCGGGGGTGGGTGAGGCCATCCCTGCCCCGTGCCGTGAAGGCACGCGGGGGTGGATGAGGCCCTCCCTGCTCCTTGACGTGAAGGCACGCGGGGGTGGGTGAGGCCCTCCCTACCCCGTGCCTTGAAGGCACGCGGGGGCGCGTGTGGCCCTCCCTGCCCCGTGCCTTGAAGGTACGCGGGTAAGAGTGAGGCCCTCCCTGCCCCGTGTCCTGAAGGCACGCGGGGGTGGGTGAGGCGGTCCCTGACCCGTGCCTCGAAGGCACGCGGGGGTGGTGAGGATGGTGCATAAACGTTTTAAGTGGATTTATGGGTCTCACTCGGGATCGAACTCGGATCTTCGAGAACGCCACCTGGTGACGCTAACCACTCTGCTACCCCTGCCCCAATATAGCCAGAGGAAGAATTCTTAGATGTAAAGCCGGAGTAGATAATGGTGAAAATAGTGTTGCAGGAGTAAAACAAGGTATACGTACAATATGTCTTAATGTATGTGGTCTTAAAAGTAAATTGTGTACATTAGAAGTTAGCGACTTGTGTAGGGCTCATGATATTCTATGTTTCAGTGAAATTGAATGTGATGAAGTTGACATGCATTATGTCAAAGAAACTTTTGCTAAAATTTGGGTTTACTGTCATTTGTCGTGTTAGGAAGCCCCTCAGTACATATAAGTCAGGGGTAATCTTGATTGCTGTGAATAACGTAGTAAACAGCTGGAAACTTATTACGGGTAGATCAGAGGCTCTTATATTTTTTGTCTTGGATAAGTCATGTTTAAGATTAGAGAACCATATCATAGTATCATCAGTATATATACCACCATGTAGCTCGAAATATACAGGTGTTGAACTGTTTGAAGAGCTTGATCATTTGTTCTTGGATTATAAAGATGATGACTATGTATTACCATATTGTGTGTGGTGATTTAAATGCGCACACGGGTGTTACTGCTGACGTGGTAGTGTTACATGCGTATGTTTTAGGGGAACTTGATGATAATACCAGGAAAATTGTTGATATAAGTGACAGTATGTTACAGCATGGTATTCCAACATAAAGGTATTCAAGAGATACAACGAGTGTTAATGCGTACGGTAAGAAACTAATGGAAATTTGTAAAATTATATGGTGTGTATATTTAATGGTAGAGTAGGAAATGATCATATGATTGGTAAAGAAACTACGAATATTAAAATTATAATCAATTATGTCATTGGATCGCCATTTCTCTTAACTAAGGCACTTATCTTTGAGAATCTGGATTTTAATCCGCTCTTTTCAGATGTCTATTGTAGTGTATCTATTGATATTAGGAACTTTACTGAGTGTATGGAAAATAAGTGTTTGTCAGAGGAAAGTGAAACCATAAGATGTATGGGAGACATAAAACGATCTCCTGAGGGAATCAATAAACCAGGAAATGAGATATACAAAAAGTTAATGAATATGTTCAGAAAATAGACCATTAATTTGTGGCTCATGTATTAGAGAACGCTGATTATAAGTCTGTAACATATTTAAAAGATGATCTGAAGAATATACTTATTGAACCAGCTGTAAAAGTATTTCCACAGAAAAGCAAGTTTATTAAGAAAAGCAGTAATAACAACATGAGTGGTTATTATAAGCAATGTTCCTTATGTAGGAAAAGTATCATAAGGCAAAACATATATATAAAAATAATAAAGTTTTAGTAGCTATAAACATTATAACAAGAAGTGCAAACAAGAACTGAAGCAAATTAAAGTGAAGGGAAAACACAATTTCATTGCAAATCTGCGAAATGCAAAAACTAAGGATTCAAAATTATATTGGCAAATTATACAGGGAACAAAGAAACAATCTGACATATTAATTTTGATAGTAGAATTTGTGAATCACTTTAAGAGATTAGCACAAGATAACAATGATTCTGCCATTAGTACGGACATTGATATTCATGATAAATGTGTGTTGAATGACAAGGTTATATTGGATGAAGTTTACACGTGTATACTTAAGCTTAAAAACAATAAGGCTGCTGGTAGAGACAATGTAATTAATGAATTTATTAATAATACGAACCTGATATTTTGTCCGCTATACATAAAACTCTTTAATGCAATTTTGGAAACTGGGAACATCCCAGAACACTGGTTGATAGGCATTATTGCTCCTATTTATAAAAATGCGGGTGATGTAAAGGATAAAATAACTACAGGGGCATAACATAATTAAGCTGTCTGGGTAAGCTGTTTACAACAATATCTAATGTAGGGTTGACAAAATTATTTGATGATAATTCTGTTATTAAAGAAATGCAAGCAGGTTTTAGGCAGGGTCACTATACTGTTGACCATATTGGTCTTATTAAAAGCTTAATTGATCAGTTTCAGTATAAAAATAAAGTTGTTTGTTTGTACATTGATTACAAAAAAGCATTTGACCTTGTGTGGAGAGATGGTTTATGGTACAATTTACTGAAGGTAGGGACAAATGGTAAGATCAATCGAGTAATAAAAAAATTGCATAATAACGTAAAATCTTGTGTCGCAGTTAATCAGGAGCTTTCAGACTATTTTGTATCTTTCCTTGGAGTTAGGCAGGGAAAAAATTTGTCACCACGACTTTTTTCTTTGTATGTGAATGACCTTGAAAATTATTTGTTGGAAAGTAACTGAACTTATAACAAGGTAGATGATAAATTGATAGAAGATGTGCTTAGGGTTCTTGTCTTAATGTATGCAAATGACACTGTTGTACTGGCTTAAAACGAGGCAGGTCTTTGTAATGCACTGAGAGCTCTATAACTGTACTGTGACAAATGGAAATTAAATAATAATGCAAAAAGACATAAATTACTATATTTTCCAAGGAAAAATGTATAGCAGATAATTATAACTTTCTGTTTGAAGTGGAAAAAATCGACGTTGTTGAGGATTATAAGTACTTCGGCGTAAATGTGAGTTAAATTGAAGCTTTAAAACATGTCAGGAACAGATTTGTCAGCAAGGAAAAAGAACAATGTATAGCTTAGTCGCAAAGTGTAGCAAATTGGATCTTCCTAATAACCTGCAATTAAATGTTTTGACGCGATGGTATTGCCTGTTATTACATATGGTTGTGATATTTGGGGTTGCATACCGATTAATGACAGAAAATGTGCATGTTACATATCTAAAGCATATACTTAATGTACGCAAGACTACATGTAATGCTATAGTACATGGGGAAATGGGTACATTTCCTATCAGTACTCATGTAGAAATTAGAATGCTAAATTACTGGTCAAAAACTATCTCTGGTAAGGAAGATAAACTTATTTGTTTAATGTATCGATGTCTATTTAAATTGCATAACGAAAATACCTTCAAATCACCGTGGCTGAATTATATAAAAATGTTGTTGAACAATTCGGGTATGTCTGGAATGTAGTTAAGTCAAGAAGTACGTAATCCTCTTTGGTTGAAGCTTGCTTTTGAAAGAAATATTAAGGATCAGTGGATCAGTGAGTGGCTTTCAGACCTAAATTGTAAATCATCATGTAGTACATCGGGGAGGCGGTAGCAGAGTGGTTACCGTCTCCGACTGGCGTTCTCGGTGACCCGAGTTCGATTCCCGACGAAAAACAAAACCTTTCTGCACCGTCGAGTGGCCTAAGAACACCCAAATGCCCTGCCCATTAACTCCACCTTTCGATTTAGAGTGCATCGAAGGACACAGGGTGGCGGCATGAGCCTCTAAACACAGGCGTCACAATAAAAATCCTGCCTGTGCAACCAAGGGCGAGGACCAACCATCACAGCCCCCAAGTGAACCTCCAGAGCCTACCATCCGAGTCCTGGGTCACCACTGCCTACAGGTTCACTTGGGGGCTGTGATGGTTGGTCCTCGCCCTTGGTTGCACAGGCAGGATTTTTATTGTGACGCCTGTGTTCTCTAATACATGAGCCACAAATTAATGGTCTATTTTCTGAACATATTCATTAACTTTTTGTATATCTCATTTCCTGGTTTATTGATTCCCTCAGGAGATCGTTTTATGTCTCCCATACATCTTATGGTTTCACTTTCCTCTGACAAACACTTATTTTCCATACACTCAGTAAAGTTCCTAATATCAATAGATACACTACAATAGACATCTGAAAAGAGCGGATTAAAATCCAGATTCTCAAAGATAAATGCCTTAGTTAAGAGAAATGGCGATCCAATGACATAATTGATTATAATTTTAATATTCGTAGTTTCTTTACCAATCATATGATCATTTCCTACTCTACCATTAAATATACACACCATATAATTTTACAAATTTCCATTAGTTTCTTACCGTACGCATTAACACTCGTTGTATCTCTTGAATACCTTTATGTTGGAATACCATGCTGTAACATACTGTCACTTATATCAACAATTTTCCTGGTATTATCATCAAGTTCCCCTAAAACATACGCATGTAACACTACCACGTCAGCAGTAACACCCGTGTGCGCATTTAAATCACCACACACAATATGGTAATACATAGTCATCATCTTTATAATCCAAGAACAAATGATAAGCTCTTCAAAATTAAACCCCTGAAATTTTCGACTACAGGGGGTATATTACGATGATAATGATTGGTTCTTAATTTTAAAACATGACTTATCCAAACAAAATATAAAGGCCTCTACTACCCGTAATAAGTTTCCAGCTTTTACTACGTTATTCACAGCAATCAAGTTCCCCCTGATTATATTTTGAGGGGCTTCCTAACACGAAAATGACGAAAACCCAAATTTTAGAAAAAGTTTTTTTGAAAATGCATGTAAACTTCATCACACAATTTACTAAAAACATAGAATATCTTTGACCCCTACAAAAGTCGCTAATTCTAATGTACACAATTTACTTTTAAGCCACAACTTAAGACATTTTGTACTGTCCCGTTTTACTCCTGCAACCTATTTTCACCATTTTACCCCGGGCTTTACATCTAAAAATTCTTCCTCTGGCTATATTTGGGGGAGGGGAGCAGAGTGGTTCGTCACCCGGGGGCGTTCTCGAAGCCCGACGCCCGGTGAGACCCTAAATCCACTTAAAACAATAGACACCAATTTTGTCGTCCCCGGAAAAAAGGGCCACCCCTCCCCAGGATGCACCCTCCTCACCACCCCCGGGCCTTCAAGGCACGGGGCAGGACCGCCTCACCCACCCCCGTGCCTTCGGGCACGGGGGGGGAGGGCCTCACCCTCCCCGTATCTTCAAGGGCCGGGGGAGGGGGGGGCCCCAGCGCCCCCGCGGCCTTCAAGGCACGGGTAGGGAGGGCCCCACCCCCCCCGCGTGCCTTCCCTAAGGGGCAGGGAGGGGGCCCCTCCACCCCCGCGTGCCTTTACCACGGGGCAGGGGTGGGCCCCACCCACCCCCCGTGCCTTCCGGCAAGGGGCAGGGGGGGCCACACCCCCCCTGCGTGCCTCAGGCAAGGGGGGGGAGGGCCTCACCCACCCCCGCGGCCTTCACAGCACGGGGGAGGGAGTGCCTACCCCCCCCCTATGACTTCATGGCAAGGCAGGGAGGGCTCACCCCCCCCCGCTGCATTCACAGCAAAGGGGAGTGGGGGGCCCACCCGCCCCCTCTCCCTTTACGGGGGGGAAGGGGGGCCCCACTACCAACGCTTTCTTAAGGCAAGGGGGGGGGAGGGCCTCACCCAACCCCCCGTGCCTTTCCCGGAAGGGCTGGAAGGCCCCCCCCCCCCCGTGTTTCCGACCGGAAAAGGGGGGCTTGACCCCAAAACCCCGTCCTTTACGGCAAGGGCAGGGAGGGGCCCCACCCCCCCCGCGGGCCCTTTACTTCATGGGGCAGAGAGGGCCTCCCAACCCCGCGTGCCCACGAAGGGCGGGGGGGCCTCACCCACCCCGGGGTGCCTTAAGGGAAGGACGGGGGGCCTCACCCGCCCCGTGCCTTCACGGGAAAACAGGGGGGGCTCATTTCCCCCCCGTGGTACTTCAAGGGAAGGGCAAAGAGGGGCCCCACCCGACCCCCTGTGCTTCCGGCAAGGGGAAGGGGGGCCTTACCCCCCCCGCGTGCCCTTTCCCGGAAGGAGCGGGGGGGCCTCACCCACCCCCGCCTGCCTTACGGGAAAGGGGAGGGAGGGCCTCATCCCCCCCGCGTGCCTTCAAAAAAAGGGGGAGGGGGGCCTCACCCGCCCCGCGTACCCTTTAACACGGGGCAGGCAGGGTGTACCTGCACCCGCGTGCGTTTAAAAGGGGGGAAGGGGGCAGGGGGGAAAGGGCCCCAC
>JACEEZ010006027.1:0-19381 GCA_016584305.1 Chionoecetes opilio | reverse complement strand
TGATATATAATATTTTTTTTTTTTTTAAATAAATATAGATGAAAAATATCTAAATATATTGCTTTGTGTTCAGTTTTGTCTATCTGTTTACTTGTGTCAGTAGAGGGAAGGAGCAGGCTTTTTACTGTCGCGTTACTAAGGGAAACATATCTATTTGAACAGGGCAACATATTTTCTGTTTGGGTTCAGGTGATAAAAAGTGTTGACGTATGTCCATGAAGGAAAACAAATAGGTTTCCAGGTTAGCCTAGCGGTGAAATCACTAATAATAAACCAAAATAAGGCAAAATAAAGGCAGAGTAAGGCCAACTATTCTCCGTCTGTGTTCAGGTAATCAGGTTGATTAAATGTGATGACGTGTGTCCACAGAGGAAACAAGTGGCTTGCAGGAAAGATTAGCGGTGAAATCACTAATTATACTGGTCAACACGATATTTCTGGCAAAAGGTTTTAAAACAAATTCTAACTGAATTTGGGCTGCTGATTACGAATATGAACTCAATTTTTGTCTATCACATCAGGATTTCGCGATATAGCATTCTCAATTTTTGATGAAAATGACTCATCAGCCTATATATCGAAGGTTTCAAGATAAAAAACACGTGATTTTTAGTAATACATTTTGTATATTCTTAATCAAGGAATTACAAAGATTACGAAGTCCATGTACAAGTAAATCAAATATAGTGACAGAATTGAAATAGAAAATGTAAACAATACATATATATGGTGCACAGATCAATGGCAAGTAGCAGTTATGTGAATTTTTTTTTCTTGGCTGATCTCTGATGTACAGCTTCTGGGTTGTCTCTCATCAAGCTCCAGCAATAATCCGCCATCATATGTGAGTCCCACCGGCCTTGATACCGTTCTTCCATTGTTTTAATGTCCTGATGAAAACGCTCCCCTTGTTCCTCGCTCACATCCCCAATGTTCTCCGGAAACTTGTCCAAATGGCTGTGTAAATAGTGAACCTTGATACTCATTCTACATCCAAGATCTCGCAGGCTCATTAGTAGCTCTTCCACAATCTCTTCATAGTTGTCTGCTTTCTTATTCCCTAGAAATTCTTCACCACATTACAAAATGCATTCCAAGCTCTTTCTTCTGTCTCATTCATTGATGTGATAAAATTTGGATCTCTCATTAGTGTTCTTATTTGAGGTCCATCAAATATTCCAGCCTTTTTCTTCTCTTCACTAAGACCAGGAAAAGTTAAAACATATATAGCTGAAGCATTCTCCACTGTGATCAAGAGCTTTGACGAACTGCTTCATCAATCCAAGTTTTATGTGCAAGGGAGGAAAGACAATCTTCTTCCTATCCACTAGAGGATCATTGATGACATTCTTATCGCCAGATGCCAAACTCTGTCGCTGAGGCCATTCTTTTTTCACCCAATGCTCTGCTGTAGCTCTACTGTCCCAGTAACACAGAAAACAGGGGTATTTTGTGTACCCTCCTTGCTGACCTAAAAGAAAGTTAACCATTTTCAAATCGACACAAATTAACCACCCATGAACATGATATTGCAACCTCTCTAGGACAATTTTGATGTTGTTATATTCTTCTTTAAGTTTTACAGAATGACCTATTGGTACAGAGCCATACTTATTTCCATTGTGTAACAGAACACATTTCAAACTTCTTTTGGAACTGTCAATAAAAAGCCTCCAATCCCTTGAATCATATGCTAGCAGTCCCATAAAAAGAAGTAGCCCTTCTACATCAGTACAATAGACAAGCTGGCCATCTGAATGGAAGTACTTACGCAGTTCTGCTTCCCTGTTACGATAAAATGAGACACCTGTGCCGGGTTTCAGCATTCGATTCTCTTGCAGTCTTGAAGACAACTAGGCGATCAGCCTGGGGGGTTGGTCGGTATCAAATTAGGGCGAGAATGCTAATAGTGTTTTTTGGGAAGGTATAAATGCCTAGAGTTAGAAAACATGTGATAGCATTGTGGCAGTGGCAGCTTTATGGGAGTTATCCCCCTTTTCCAAACTGTATATTATATAATTATATAAATATACATACATATAATTTTTTTTTTTTTCTTTTTCAGGTGTCGTATTTCATCGGCGAGAGACGGACCGGACGATCGACTGGCGACGTTGGAGACCCTCGAGGAGACCACCACTGCCGGAAGACCAGCCGGCCCGCAGGTCGTGCGTTCAGAGAAAGTCGGGTTTTTGGAGTGGAGAGGTAGAGTAGCAGCCGACTACCTCTCGAAGCTATTGTTGAAGGCTGGTGATGTAGAGAAGAATCCGGGACCAGAATCCGGTGTCGTGGTAGCTGTGGAACTTCAACGTAGGAGGCCTGGAATGTCCGTTAACATGGAAACGCCACAGGCACCCGCCAAGAAACTGTGCATCATACACCAGGCAGTATCCGACGGAGATGAACATTTTGTCAGTCCTCAAAGCCATGCCTCCTGGTTAACCTTACTTGAAGCCGCCAAAGTCAGGAACCATGTCCCCATTCTAGACGTTTCAAAAACGCTTCAGGACAAAGAAGTTCCAATTATATTCTATCATCGAAAATGTAGAAGCATGTTCACCATGAAAAGAGACTTGGAAACTCTGAAAAGTAAAGCAGGTGAATGTAGTAGTGATCTATCTGGTAGTAGTGACTGTCCTCCAAAAAAGTCTTCCAGAACATCAACACATGAATCAAGAGTTTATGCTCCGATCTGCGTATTCTGTAGCAAGGTCAAGTTCAAAAAGCACTCCAATACACGTGAAACACTTACACTAGCTTCACAACTGAGAGTAGATCAAACACTAAGAGAGAGTGCCGTCAGAAATGCAGACGGCAGGATGATAGCACTAACCAGTAGAGACATTGTTGCCGCAGAGGCACACTACCACGCTTCATGCTATAGGAATTACACTAGGAACAAAAGAGGACAGCAATGAGAATGAAGAAGAGAAAGTAACAGATGAATTTATACTGTATCACAAGGTTGAAGGAGAAGCTTACCAAGAACTTTTCGAATACATCAGAGAAGATATTATCCCCAACAAGAGGATTATACCAGTCACCTCCTTGACCACAAAATTGGAATCATTAATGTTGTCTGGTGGAGTTAATCTTCTGAAGGATTCAACAAAGAAGAATATGCACAGAAGACTGAAATCCGAGCTTGGAGGTGCAGTAGAAATATTTTCCGACGACAAGGGAAAGTTGTTGATGGTTCCATGCTGTGTCTCATTAAAGGATGTTGTCTTGGAAAATCAAAATCTACATAGGGAGCTCAAGCTTTGGAAGGCAAAGTCTACAGATATCAACAAGATCATAGATCAGACTTCGTCACATATCCGAACGGCCATCAAGAAGGACATGATTTTCACCCCGTGGCCATATCATCCGTCTGATGTAGCTACTCATATCGCCATACCAAATGAGTTACAGCGATTTCTGGTCGGGCTCCTCACTGGAGATACAACTAGTACTACGAATAAATCCCAAAGGACTGCTATTCTTGTTGAGTCATTTAGCCAGGACATGATATACGCTGTTACACGTGGGCAGTATAAACCACCAAAAATTTCATAATTATTGGGTGTATTTTGGCGGCCATTTTGGAAAAAGGGAGATAACTCATATAAAGCTGCCACCCCCACAATGCTATCACATGTTTTCTAACTCTAGGCATTTATACCTTCTCAAAAAACACTCTTAGCATTCTCGCCCTAATTTGATACCGGTGAGCAAAATTTCGGACCGGGGCTGACCGACTAAACAGTTCAGCAGACTCTTTTGGTAGATAAAGATCTCTAACCAAATCATTCAAAGCAGACTGAGTAAACAGAATTGGTTTGTCACAATCTTCATCAGATGGCTGAAAAATATCTGTAGTGTCTTCTTCATCAGTGGGAGCAGGTGAGCAGAGATCTGTTTCATCATTTTTTTGAAGCTCAGTAAATATTGGTACAGGTATTTCTTCACTATGGGTAACTGGTCGAATAGCTGAAGGGATACTTGGGTATTGCAAATATTTCTTGTTTTTCTTATTGAAACCTTTTACATTGACAAGGCAGAAATAGCAGTCATCTAAATGATTGCTTGGTTCTCTCCAAACCATAGGCACTCCAAACTTAAGTTTAGCCTTCTTTCCTTGAGACCATGATCTCAAAGTCTCAACACAGGTTTTGCACACTTTGTGAGGAGCCCAATGCTTGTCTTGGTCTCCAAGTGATACTTTGAAGTAGCGCAAAATACACGCTCTTAACAAAGTCAGTAATGTTGCGCCTCTGAGTCTTCAAAGTAAAGCTTCCACAGTTGTAAAAAAATATTTTTGGGAAATCCTTTTGAGCACTTTCTTCCCTGTAGATGTAGGGGGCCATTTTAGAGCAGCAACACCAATTTGGGGGCCCAAATAAAAGAAAAAGATTTTTTTACCTACCTGGGGTTTTTCCCTTAAAATTTTGTTTCCCCCCAACCCCTCCCCTTTAGGATTTTTTTTACAAAAAAAAAAAACAAGGGAGAAATTTAACAATAAATAACTCAATTAAAAAAAAAATTTTAAAATAAAAAAACACTACCTGCGGCCCCGTTTTTCTGTGAAAAGTTGAAATGGTTTTGTTTACTTTCTTTTCTTTAAAAAAATGGGGGGGGTTTTTCATTTTCCCAAAAAAAAGAAGAATTCCCCAAAGTTAATTGGGGGGGCCCCTAAATTTAAAAAAAAACCCATATAACCCCCCGGCCCTTTTTCCCCCAACCCCCCCCAACCCATAGAAGGAAAAAATTTTTCCTTGAAATTCATGAAAATGGGAATATATACCTATAGCGAAAAAAAACGTAAATTGATAAAAGAAAATATAAGATCAGTTTTTAAATTTTCAGCACCCCCCAAATTAGCAAAAAAATTTGTTTTTTAAATTTCCCCAGCCAGAACTTTTTTTTTTTTTTTTGTTGACCGGGAAATTTAAATTAAAGGACCACTAATAATTTTAAAATATTTTCTGTCTTGGGTGTTAAAAAAAAAAGGGCCCTACGAAAATTGCCCACAAGGGAAAAAAATTTAAGGTAGAGATTTAAATTTTCACGGTAAATTTCGCTTTTCCCCCTAAAATTTAAGAAAGGGAAACCAGAATGAAGAGACGCAAAGAGCGATTTGTTTGGGGGTTTTGGTTTCAATAATAAAAATAATAATAAATTTTTTTAAATTTTCACCCAAAGGCAAAAGGAAATAAAAACTTAATAACAGACATGAGGGAACAAAAAACTATGTTTCTGGTTTCTAGGAATTGTACCCCGCTGATCCATTAACACTCTTCATCTACCCCCACCCACTTCCACTGAAAAACTGCCCCAAATAAAGCTTTTACATAAACCCACTATGATAAAATTTAAACCTTTATTCTAAAAAAGTTTGGAAAAAAAAACCCAAACCACCAATAAAAATACGGGATGCAAGGAAGTTTATGTCATGATTTGGTTTTTTCCCAAATCAGGAAAAGTTTTCCATGGTATAAAATTTAAATTTTGAAAAATATTCTGCCCCTTTTCATACTAAATCAAAGAAAAATCATTTAATTTCTTGGGGGTATAATGGTAGAAATAAAAAATCTTTTGCCTTTTCTTTTACTAAGTCAAGAATTTTAAAAGAAAAAATTTTCCCCCCAGGGTAAAACAATGACAATTGCAAATTTTTGCCCTTTTCATACAAAATTTCAAGATCCCCCCTAATGAAAAAACCAATAAATACCAGATAAATTTAAAACTTTCCCTTTTTAAAAAAAGTGTATCGCGTACGGTTATATATTCCCTGTGGGGTTAATCTATAAAAAAGACGGATGCCCCGAGTGTTAAAAGGGCTAGTATGGCGCCTAGGGGAAAGCGAATCCCGCCACCTTTTTTGATGACATTAAAATTTGCCCCCAAAGAAAGCCCGCCATCCCATCATGATGACGGGAAATTCCCCATTTTGGGGAAACCCACGACGTAAACCCTTCACTCAAAAAGCTCACCGGAAAAAAAAGCTTCCGGGAAATTTTCCTTAAAATTCGGCGGGACGCAGCGGAGGGGGGGCAGAAGAACACAGAGATCACCAGGGGACGTGTTACCTTGCCTCCTACACACGACACCCCCCTGTGGTCTGTGTGTCCCCCACACCTGGGGGGTTTTGGGGAAATTTGTACGTCATTAACTGCCCCCGGCCCTCGGGTCTTTTAAACCCTTTAGTTTCTTTGGCCTTTTACTTAAGGGAACGGTGACATTATTAAATGTAAAAAATCTCACAGTGAAACCGATAGGGTAATTTTATCTTGTAATTATTTTTTCCGGGATTTATATTAAAAAACCCTTATAAAAAAAACCTAAAAAAAAAAAAAAAATTTTCCCTTGGCAAAAAATTGGCGAAAATAGCATTTAGGGCCTGAGGAAGAGTCCTCTACTGGGTAGAGATAAAAGTTTAAAAGGTTTGGGGAGTCATGAAGATATTTGCAAGTTTTGGCCCAATCACCCAAAAGTGGTAAATGAGTTTTTTGGAATGCTAAGGAAGTGACTTTTAAAAGGGCATTAGGTAGTTATCGTAGTAAAGATTTTAAAAGGGAAATAAATCATTTGTTTGGGCAGGTGTTGTATTTTTTAAACCAAGTAGGGAAATTAAGGGTTTCCGCCCCTTTTTTTTGGTTTTGTCCTTTTCATTGTTAATTGGGCTGTTATAGTAATTATTCTTAGCTACTTTAAGGAGGATGTTAGTTTTTTCTGTGGGTTTTTTATAGACTTCCGGGTATTTTAAATCCCCCCTTTTAAATAGCTAGCCCTTTAAAACATTTCTGCTTTTTTCTTTTTTTGCTTTTTTTTTAAACAGTGGTTATATTGGGTTTTTGGTCTGAACTTTTTGGGGGTTTCCGGGAATTGGGGTTTTTTTTTCGGGGAAAGTTTTTTTTGGTTTTTGGGTAAATTTAAGTAAATTTTCTTTAAATCCTAGGGGTTTCCACCCCCCCCCCCCCCCCCCCCTTCCCCCCCCCCCCTCCCCCCCCCCCCCCCCCCTTTTCCCCCCCTCGCCCCTAAATTTAGTTTAAAATTTATCTGCAGGTAAAATAACAAAAACCCAAGTGGGGTCCCCCTATATCTTTCGCCCGGGCTTTTTAGCTTGCATAGGAGACCTTTCTAGAATTGTAGAGGGCGACATTGTATAGTATTTTTGTGGAATTGCGGGGCTGGGGGTTTTTTTTAAAAATTTTAAAGGGGACCTGAACAACATTTGGGGGCTTCCAAACAAAGCTTTTGATAAGTGCATGGAGATGCACATATTTTTACCTGATGGATTTTTTTAAAGCCAACCCTGTGTAAAGGGGTTTTTTTTTACCGCTTTTTACTGGCCTTTCCTAACACCAATTTTTGTTTTTTGGGCTTTACCAACCTGGTTTTGGGGCACTTTCTGTTTGTACCAGTGAAACCCTTTTTCTTGCCTCCCAGTCTGAGTTATTGCTTTAGTGCAGCCCGGGGATGGCTTTTCCCCTTTACCCCCGCTGGTGCATTGCTTTTTATGCAGCCCGGGGAGGCTTTTTCTTGCCTCCCAGTCTGAGTGTTTTTGCTGTTAGTGCAAACCCGGGGATGGCTTTTACTTGACTCCCCCCCCGGAGTGCATTTCTGTTAGTGCAGCCCGGGGATGGCTTTTACTTGCCCCCCGGTCTGAGTGTATTGTGTTTGTGCAGCCCGGGGATGGCTTTTTTCTTGAACCCCCCTCTGAGTGTATTGGGTGTTTGTGCAGCCCGGGGATTGGGGTTTTACTTGCTCCCAAAACTGGTGTATTTAAAATGTATGCAGGCCCCCGGGGGTGGCTTTTTTCTTGACTCCCCCCAAACTGAATTATTCTGTTAGTGCAGCCCCGGGGGGGGCTTTTTCTTGGCTCCCAGTCTGAATTTTTTTTGCTGTTAGTGCCGCCCGGGGGTGGCTTTTACTTGACCTTCCCCCAATTCCCGAGGGTTTTCTGTTTATGCAGCCCGGGATGGCTTTTACTTGACTCCCAAACTGAGTGTATTGTGTTAGTGCAAACCGGGAGGCTTTTTCTTTTTTCTCCCAAAACTGAGTGATTGCCTGTTAGGCAGCCCGGGTATGGGGTTTTACTTGCCTTTCCCCAAACTGAGTTTTATTGCGTTAGTGCCCGCCCGGGGTTGGGTTTGAAAAATAGTATTGTGAAAACAGTGGGGAACCAACAAACCTTTTAAAAGGGTTTAATTCCTTTACCAAAGGGGAGCAAATTTTTTTAAGTCGGGGACCTTGACTTTTTTCAAGAATGCAGGATTTGGGTGTTTTTTACAGAGAAAATTTCTGCAATCTTTTCTGTTTTTCTTTGCAGTGGGGCGATTTTTAAAATTTGAGCCCGTTCCTTTTAGGGGAAACCTTCAAAATCTCTAGAACACCCCCTTTTATCCACGAATAATCCATGTTTTTTTCTGAGGATACCTTGTTTTAAAACTTTTTGAATTAGGAAAGGGTTTTTAAAATTTTGTAAACCTTTCAAAATGCAGTTTAAAACCCTTTTCAATGCCCCTTTTCATTGCTGCTGTGGATTGCGTGATTTACAGTACCCCTGAATAGCTTTGTGTTTTACCTTTAAACCCCTTTTTTCGACGCAAAAAAATTTTTTCTTGGGCTCTCCCTTTTCCCAGCGAAAAGTCAAAATTTTTTATTTTTCAATGAACCCCGTGGGGTGTATTTTCCCAAAAAAAAAAAACTCTGACGGAAAAAAACTGCGGGTTTTAAATTAAACCCGATGAATTGCCTTGACAAAGACAGATTATATTTAAATTTTAGCCCGGGCCCCTTTTGAAATGCTAAATCAAAATTGGGTGTGAAAAGAAGAACGGAAAGAAAAGAAGAAAGATAAAAAAAGGGCCGACCCCTTTACTTTTGCTGGGGAAATTTCCCCATTGTTTTGAAATTGCGAATTTTTTTGAATTTGCAAAATGCCCCAAGGTTTAGGGTGAAAAGGGGTTTTTTGCCAGGCAGCTCCTTCTAAATGAAAACGAAAACCGCGTGCGTTGGGTGGGTTATATAGGCACGGAAAGAGAGAGCGCTGCGCACCCGCCCCGTGCCGCCTAGGCAGGAGAGAGAGAAGGGGAGGGGGGAGAGAAGAGGGAGAGGGGAGGAGAGGAGAGAGAGGGAGAGAGAGAGAGGGGGAGGGGGAGAGAAAGAGAGAAAGAAAGGGGAGAGAGAAAAATAGGAGAGAGGAGAAGGGGGAAACTAGCTAGCTATAGTAAACTAGCTGCCCGGGGCCCTTTTGAAGCGCTTGAGCGTTCAAAAAACGGACGCGGCCCGCCCCGGGCTGGGGCAATCGGGGGAAGCGCTGTGCCCGTTTAAAATTCATAGCACGTAAAACGATTTAAAAGACGTCATAGGCGGACGCAGCAGTGGATTTTTTTTGGCAGCCCGACCCAAACCCCAAAAATTTAGCCCCAAAAACCCCACTCGGCCGGAAAAAAATTTATTTGGGCCGATCCATGAAACATCCATCCCAAACTATTCATAATTTGCTAAGGGAAAACGAAAGGGGGCGTCCTTACAGCACCTTTCTTTTTCCCGGGAAAGTTCCGGTGAAAATCTTTATCTTTTGGGGGACCAAGGGTTAAAAAACCCAAAACACACGGAAGTGTAAAATTTTCAAATGCTTATCCCCCTTGGTATTTTTATTTTGCCAACCCCATAGGAGGACAATTTTGTACTTCATAAGAAAAATAAATTTTTTATGTAAAAAACCGAAATTTATTTAGAATAATTAAATAATTACGTAATTAAAATCATTTAAAGGGGGGTTCTAAAGCAAAAAGGGTTTTTGGACAGGGGCCCCATTGATTTTTACACAATACTTGCATTTCAAATTTCAGCTCAAACCGAAAAATTTTAGGAGTAGTTATTCACTTTTTGGCCACGAATGGTTCCCCAATTTCCCCTTTTTCGCGAATGGGTTATGGTAAGTGGCAGTTGCTTCCCCTTCCCCCTGCCAATAGGGACCATTTGGACCGGTTTCATTTAAAAGGGGTTTTCCAAGTTTCTTTTCTAGTCCTTTTTTTCCCAAAATTTAACCTACCAGTATCGATAGGAATCTTTTTTTTTACAATAACGGGGGGGGTTTTTATTTTTAGTGAATGTTTTCTGAAATGTGAAATACGTAAAAGGAAAGGGGATCAAAAGATTTCTGTAATTTTAATATGTAGTTACCAGTAAATTCAGTTCTGCCCTGGAATTAAAAATTTTGGTCAAATTAAATTTTAGCCGATGTGTCCGACGTCTGGATGTGTGTGTGGTTTTGGGGGTGTGTGTGTGTTTAATGGGGGTGTGGGGTGTGTGTGTGTGTGTGTGTGGTTTTTTGGGGTGTGTGCCGCGGCATTTTGGTTTTGGGGTTGGGGGTGGGGGAAACCGGGGTGTGTTGTGTTTCGTGTGTGTGCTTTCGTGTGGTGTGTGTGTGTGTGTGGTTTGTGTGTGTGTGTTTTGTGGTGGGGTTTTGTGTGTGTGGTGTGTGTTTGTGTTTCCCCCCTTCTGCCTTGGCAAACCAAAAGGGGTTTTTTCCCCTGTTAGGGAAACCTAAACCCCCTTTGTACAGATTCACGCTGTGGTAGTTTGGGGCCAAACCTCCCCTTTCTTTCTGGGGTAAAAATTGTGTTTTTTGGGCATTGATTGAATATATTTAAAAAAATCAAAAAGGCAAATAAAACCATTTTGAAATCAAATTTATTCTTTAAGGGGTCCCTGGGGAGCGTTTTTCACCCTTTGGGGTGGTGGGAAAACCCCCGCCCTCCTTGGCAAAGCGTGTGGCAGGGGGGCCCCTTTGGGCCCGGGGGGTGTCCGAGGCCCCAGGCTGGGAGGGCCTGGGCCTCCAAAGGGCCAAATACTGCCTGACAGGGACGGGAGCTCCTGGTCACTGGTGGTGGCTGGGGCCTCTGCGCCCCCCCCCGCCTTAGGGGCCCCGGGGGGGCCTGGGGGCGGGCGCTGGTCCCGCGAGGGGCTGGGGGAACCTCCCCGGCCAAATCCCGCAGGGCCCAAAACAGTTCTTGGGTGTATTGAGGACAAACGTCAAAGCTCAACACGGCAAGAGATGTTCACGAAGGGGAAAGTGAAAAGGCCTTGCAGTGGGTTTCCCTGCGGTTTTTTGTGGGGTTTTGGTGGTTTTCAGTTTCCCCGAAAAGCCAGACGAAAAGCAGGGCGGGGAGGTTAAGAAGGATCAGAAAAGGGAAACCGTCGGGGGGGCCCTAGGAAAACTGGCCCTACAGCAGCTTTGATGCAGGCAACAAAACGAAGAGGCCAAACCCAAAAGAAAAAAAAACGATTCGTTAAACCCCAAAAAAAACGGCGGAAAAGACTCCCCCAAAGAGGGGAGACAGTGGACGAGCCGCGAGGGCGGGGAAAAAAAACCAAAAAAAAAAACCGGAAAAAAAAAAAAAAAAACCCCCCCCAAAAAAAAAAAAAAAACAAAAAATAAGGAAGTGGCCCTTGGAAAAAAGGGGAAAAAAAGGAAAAGGAAAGGGCTAAGGGGCCGGGGGGGAAAAAAGGGAAGGGGGTTGGGGCCACCTGCTCAGAAGCGTGGCAAGGCTCGGGGTAAAGCAGGCCCCAAGGGACGATGAGGTGCGGGAGTCCCTGGAGGGGAAGACTCGGTGAAGGTGTTTTGCTGGCCCGGCCCCCCCCGGGCAGCCCGGGGGCAGTCCCTCGGGCCCCCGGGGGGACACTGTCCCAAAAATGGGGAAAACTTCCCCCAAAGTGCCCCGTGACGGTGCCCCTTTCCCCCCGGTCGCCCCCCCAAGCACGTTTAGCCCTTTGAGGGCCCCAAAAAGCCCCGGTGGGGGCCCCCGCCGCCAAAGGGCATCACCGGCCGCCTTGAAAGGGTTTTGGGCACAGTTGCATGAGGAAACCCAGGGGGGGCAAGAGGAAAAGTTTGCAAAAATGGGGGTGGGGTGTTGGGCCCCTAACAGGCGGCGCCCCCTGGTGGGCCCCGGGGCCCCCAGGAGCCCCACCCGGGTGGCCAGAAATTTCCCCCGCGTGAGGGTAGGTTCCCCCCCCCCCCCAAAAACTCACTCCCGTAGCCGGGGGGAGAGTCGGGGCCCGCCCGCCGAGGGGGCCGCCCTCGAGGCCTACCCGAAGGCCCCCTTGCAGGCGGTGGGGCGGCGGCCCACAGGGTTTTTGGGGGGCATGGGGGACAACACAGCGAAAATTTCGCAAGGCGGGGGGGCAAAAGTGAGGGGGTTGTTCTTTATGATCCCTTTAAATTGGGTCCCCAAACGTTGACACTCTCAGGATGATTTATATCCATCCCTATCTTTGTTGGGGTTTTTCATTCTTTGTACCTAACATCTTCAGTTTTTTGCCCCTAAAAACTAAAATATCTTAAACAATGATTTATTAAAATGTTTAATTGTTTTCTTTTTTTTTTATACCTTTTATCGTCAAGTTAAAACACTTTCCAAAATCTTTTAAAAGTTTTTCCCCCTTTGGGGTGTTTTTTAAAAATCCCCGGGATTCCCGGGAAAAAATCTTTTTTTTTTCCCGGGGTCCCCGGGACTTCCCGGGGGCCGGCGTCAGACATTTAAAGAAAAAAATTGCCGATCTTTATTTTTCCTTGACAGAAGTAAAAGTGTTTTGTGGCAGCACGTCCCGGGGTTTTTCGTGTGCAGTGTTCCCTGTGTGTACCTCACCCCCGGGGGGAAAAAGGCTAATTTTAGTATTGGAAACTATGGCCTTTTCTCTTTCATGCTTTCCTCAATAATGTTCCCCTAAAATTTACAGCCACTTTGCCAAGCACACCCACGTTCCTATCAGCAACAACCATTTAAAAAGATTGGGTAGGAAATAGTAAAGCAACACACAGAATTTCACACAAATAGACACATAATAAAGGGGGACAGTATACACTCATTTTTTTAATGAATGAAATTTCTACAGACGGTACCAAAAAGCACACTTTTATAGGTTTCACAAACCCCTCGGGGGATGGGGTTCCCTGACAAACTATATCGGTACACATCCCTCTCGTGGGGGTGGCTCATGACAAACTATATAGGTACACATCCTCCGTGGGGGGGGCTCATTAACCAAAAATTTAATCGGGACAAAAATCCTTTCCCGGGGGTGGGTTTATGAAAAAATTTAAACGGTACAAAATTCCCCCTGTGGGGATGGCTCATGGAAAAATTTATTTGGTACACATCCTCCCTGGGGAGGCTATGACAAAAATATATCGGTAAATCCTCTCTTTTGGGGTGGTCAGACAAAACTATTAAAGGGACACATGTCCGTGGGGATGGCCAGGGCAAACTAATAGGGACACATCGTCTCTGGGGGGGGGGCTCTGACAAACTATATAGTACACTCCTCTCGTGGGGAGGCTTTATGACAAACTTTATCGTACACCCTCCTCTCTGGGGATGGCTCAAAGACAAAAAATTTTCGGTACCATCCTCTCGGGGGATTTGGGCCCTGACAAACTATAAGGGACACAAACGCTCGTTGGGGGTTGGGTCATGACAAACTATATCGGTTTCACACTCTCGTGGGGAGGGGTTATTGGGCAAACTTTTTCGGTTTCACATCCCCCTCGTGGGGGAGGGTCATGACAAACTATATTTGGGAAAACATCGTTTTCGTGGGGATGGGTCATGACAAAAATATACGGTAAAAATCCTCTCCGTTTGGGGGTGGCTCTGACAAACCCTTTTTCGGTAAAACATCCCCTCCGGGGGGATGGTCATTCCCAAAATATATTTGGTTTCACATCGCTCGTGGGGATGGCTCCTACCCCAAAATAATCGGTACACATCCCCCCGTTTGGGGGTGGCTCATACAAAATTTTCGGGTTTCACATCCTCCCCGTGGGGAGGGTCATTAAAAAAAATATACGGTTTCAAAATCCTTGTGGGGGGTTTCTATGACAAACTTTATAGGTCCCCCTTGTACTTTGATAGCCGGGTTGACAGTACCTTTCAAAGGGTTTAAAACACGTTTCTACAACCCAAATGTACCTTTAACCCCCCACAGTGGGGCTTCTCTTCTCTTCTTTTTTTCCCCCTTTTCCTTTCCCCCCTCTCCCCCTCCCCTTCCTCCTCTCTCTTTTCCTTTTTTCCCCTCTTCCTCCTTTTTTTGGTGCCAACAAGTTGTTTGTGGGCCCCGCTGGGTTTTCTCCTTTTGTTTAATTTTCCCCCTTACCAACCAAAGGGCCCGTTTAGATTTCCCTGTGAAAAACCCAAACCCAAAAAAGGGAAGGTTTCAGAAGGGGTGGAAAAATTAGAAAAAAAGTGATGAAAAAATCCCTTTAATCCGGGTTAAGATTAAAGGGGGGGGAGGGAACCCCGAAAGAGGGGAAATTTTGGAAAAATTTAAGAAAACAAACGAAGAAAAATTGTGAAGTTCAAAACACCGAAAAAACGACCAAAGGAGGAAATTTTATTTTAAAAGGGTTTGAAAAAAAGGGAACAAGGAAAGTCAAAGAAATAACCCAAACCGGGGATCGAAAAAATCAAAGGGGAAAACCTGGGGGGAAACCGCACCCAAAGGAGAATTGATAACCCCATTTTCAAGAAAGCCACCGAGTTCCGGGCGCAATCTAAAACCTCCCAAAATTTCCCCGGGACGGAAAAAAACCGGAAGGGTTGAAACTGGGGGGCACCAGGTTTTTCAAAAGTCACGGCCCAAAAAATCAGAAAAGAAAACCCCAAATAAAAACAAACTTTTTAAACGAGGGGGGGGGCGTTACCGACCCCAACCGACCTTTATTCGGGCGTTTTTTCAGGTTTTCCGGAGAACCGCCCGGGCCCGTGGGGAACTTTAACGAAGCTCCTTTTAGCACCGGATTTTTTCTCCGAAAATTTTTTGCCCGGCCCACAACATCCCCGGAAAAATAAAAAAAAAAGCTAACACCCCCTCCCCAAAAAGCTGGGGGGGGGGCCCGGGGGCGGTTTTTCGACCACCAAATTTCCTTTTATTAAAAGGGGAAAACAATTTTAAAAAGGTAAAATCTTTTTAAAAACCCCCCACTTCTTTGACCCCGGTTAATCGGCCTTTGGGAATTTTAACAACTTTTCCTTTTACGGGGTTAGTAAAAAACCCCTAAACCGCAGAAAGCCCCTTGGGGTTGGGCCTCTCTCCCCAAATTTTTGGGAACCAATGCCGCTAGGGCCGTGAGCAAAAAAAACCAAATTTTATTTCCACCCCCGGGTTAAAAAATTTTGGGTTTTTTTAAAAGAGGCCGTTACCTGAAAAATTTTGGACCAGTTCTAATCCCCTTGGTTTTTAAAACCAAAGGTTAAACGGCTTTTTAAAACCCCAATCCTTTTTTTCCTTTAATTTTGGATACCGAACTTTTAAAACACATTGGGGGGGGGTTTCAAACTTTTCCTTTCTTGTTGAATCATTTAAAATTTTAACCCCTTTTTTAAAACCCAAACAATAATTTTTTGGAATGACCCCCAAACAAAAATTGTTTCCGTAACCCGTTTTTTGGGTTTTGCTAGGGGTTTTTAGTTGAAATTGGGGCCAATATTAAACAAATTTTTTTTTCAAAACCCAAAACTTTTTATTTTTGTTTTTAATATTAAAAAAAACCGCTTTATTGAAAAACCCCTTTTTGACCAAATTGGCCAAAAAAGCCAAATTGGTTAAAAAATTCCAGTTTCGGGCCTTTGTGAAACCCGTTTTAAATTAATTTTCCCGTATTATTAAAAGGTTTTCCGGGGAAAATTTTAAAAATTTTTAAAAAACATAAAGGGGTTTTGGGTTTTCCATAACTTAAAAACCTTATGCGGAAAGCTAATACAAGGGGGAAAAAAATTTTTCAATTTTCCCAAAAAAATTCCATTATTTCTAAAAATTTAAAAAAATAATTTAATAAAGGGAAAAATTTTCGACCAAAACCCCAAAAAGCAAAAAAAACCTTAAAAAAACCCAACAATTGAAAAATTTATTTTAAGGGTTTTGGCCAAAATTTTTAAAAACTTCATTTTTTTAAAAAAAATACCATTTAATTTTTAAAACAAAAAGGGTTCATTTTTAAAGGAAAAATTCCAAAAAGTTTTAAAATTCCTAAATTTTTTTTTCATAAAAAAAGTTATTTTAAAAACCCCCTTTTAGCCAATAATCCCTTTTCCCCAAAGGAAAAAAGGGGGGGGTTAATTAAAAATTTTCCTGGGAAATGTCCAAATTCCCCAAAAATTTAAAACCCTTTCCGTTTTTTAATTTAAATTTTTCCCGGTCCAAATTTTTTTTTTTTTGGCCAAAAAAAAATTTTTAAAAAAGGAAAAAATTTTCCCCAATTAAGAAACCAAATTTTAAAAGATTTAAAAAAATAGATTGTCCACCATATTTACCACATAAAAATGGGGAAAAAATTTTTTTGTTGATTAGGTCTGCATTTTGGTTTTAAGAAATTTTTTGGGGTCTGAACCCAAAAAATGATCTCATTTTTTCTCTATCACGCCAATTTTTTGGGGAACTGTGGGAAATTTTCGTTTTCCCCTTAAAAAATTGAAAAATACTGTACATAACAGTAAACAGTGTTTATTTTAAAAAAAGTTGCAAATTTAAACATACATGAAAAATGAAAGGAAAAAGGCATGAAAAAGAATGTTTTATTTAAAAATTATCATGTTTTTTTTGAAGGATAAGGCCATAATTGGGGTGGCCCGGTTAAGGTAAAAATTTACGTTTTTTAGCTTTGTCCCGGAAATTTCAACCCTTTAGGACTATCGCGTTTGGGTTCCCAAAAATAGTCCCCTCTATGCACATCCCATCTAAACCCGGGAACGTTTTTTCCATAACCTTTTAAAAATTTTGGGGAAAACCCTTTTACCTTGCTCCCTCGCTAGCAGCACCCAAAATTTTTCCCAAAGTTGGGAAGATGGCTAAAGCAAAAAATGTCTTTTTAAAACTCCCTGTTGCAACCAAAGGGGGCTTTGTAGCTTTTCCAAAAGTTTTCTGACAAATTTTTGTGTAATTTTCTTGCACGTGTAAATTTCCAAGAGAGTTTTTTGACCCCGTCCCCTTTTAATGATACCAAACTTCTTTTTAAAAGGGCTGACATAGTACCGTTTTAAATGTTTTATCTTTTGAGCTGTCGAAAATTTTTTTGGGCCCCTCAAACCCCACCGGCCCCTTTATTTTTTCAATTTTACGTCCCGGAAATGGGCCCAAAATGATGTACTTCCAAAACCTCCCCCATCAGTTGCCAAAAGCTTTTTTCAAATTGTTTCATGAACCTATTTTTTTATGTGCAGAGGTGGGGAAAATTTTTTTTCTTTTGTGTCAACAAGTGGCTCATGTACAATGTTAGGATCTCCAGGTTTAAAAATCAATCTTGGGGGCCAATTCCCTCTGAAAAAACCCAAAGCTTTTCTCGAGCTCTGCTATCCCCCCATACAGAGAAAGCAAAGGGGTCTTTTTGTTCCAAAGTTTTTTGACCAAGAAGGAAGGGCCCATTTTAAAAGGGCAAAACCCCGATTTTCCAAATTTTTTGTCATATTGCAATAACTCAATGACTCTTTACATCTCCATATTTTTCACGAAAACAGATCAATGCCAATAGGGGTTGTGCCAAACAAATTGCCATTGTGTAGAAAGGGCAAAACTTCAAGCTCCCCCTTTGAGCTATCAATAAAAAATCGCCATTCATTTGGATTTTAGATTGAAAGCCCTAATTTCCCCTTTAGTAAACCAGGAATGTTAAAGGCAAAAAAACAAAAAACCGCTGGCAAATTTTTGAAAATACCTTTCAGAAATGTACTTTTCTGGTTTCGAAAGTATATACCTTCACTCCTTGTTCAAGTATGTTTTTCTCGTTCAGTCTTGATGCTAGTATTTCTGAAGCTTTTTTGGATAGAACCAAATCACGTGCTAAATCATTCAACTCGTGCTGATCAAATCCCCTACGAACTGAATCCTCGTGAATGTCAAAATCTGCATCATTGCTGTCACTGCGTTCTTCAACATCACTCAGATCTTCTAGAGGAGGTAGTTGTTCGAAAACTGGCACTGGAATTTCAGCTGAATGAAGCTGAATGAGGCTCACAAGTGGAATTTTGCTTATCGGGAGGGTAAGCTGTGGAGAAAAAACTTGACGTGCTAGAAAAAAACTGACTACAGATTTGGAATCAGCATGCCAATTTTAGTCTAAATAAGCTCCAAAATCTAACTCAACAATTTTTTTTCTTTCAAATTGTTCCCCAGTGTAATCAACAGATCATTTGAAGAAGGACTGTTCCCAAAACAGCTCCAGATAGCACGAGTTATTCCCATATTTAAAAAAGGTGACAAATATCTCCACCAGAACTACAGACCTATAGCAGTTTTGCCAAGCTTAAGTAAAATTTTTGAAAATATTATGGCTTTGAGATTCATGGACTATTTATGCAAAAACTCATTATTATCTAAACATCAGTATGGATTTAGACCCAATTATAGCACTGAGTTAGCAGTACACCAGCTCATCCAACACATTTATGAAGCCATTGACAGTAAGCAATACCAAATAACAATCTTTTGTGACTTAACAAAAGCTTTTGATACAATTTCTCATTCCATACTATTAGAAAAACTTAGTGTACGGAGTTCGAGGTATGGCTAACAACTGGTTTAAGAGTTATTTAAGTAATAGACAACAATATACTGTATACAACAACACATCATCTTCTTATAATAATGTCAACTTTGGAGTACCACAAGGCTCAATTCTCGGACCGATATTGTTTTTAATATATATATAAATGACATTACACGTAGCACCAATTTATTAAATTTCTTACTTTTCGCAGATGACACAAATATATTCATAACCGGGAGAGATGTTAATGAATTGAAAATTACACTAAACCGAGAATTAAATCACGTAGCAAATTGGATCAAATGCAATAAACTAACACTCAATACAGGTCAAACAAATGACATGATTTCACATCCCTTAATGACAGAAACGCCCCATGTAAATATAAAAATTGATAATCTAATTATAAATCAAGTTAATGAAATAAGATTTTTAGGTGTCATAATTGATAACTCTTTAAAATGGAAATCTCATATAGAATGCTTCAAAACAAAATTGTCTAAAATAGCAGGTATAATGTACAGGCTTTGAGACCCTGTGAATAATGACAGTCTTAAACAAATATATATTTCACTAGCATATCCATATCTATTATATTGTTGTGCGTGTGTGCGCGTGCGCGTGCGTGCGCGTGCGCTTGCGTGTGCGTGCGTGCGCGTGTGCGTGTGCGCGTGCGCGTGCGTGTGCGCGTGTGTGACTGTGTGACTGTGTGCGTGTGCGTGCGCGTGCGTGCGTGCGTGCGTGCGTGCGTGTGCGTGCGTGTGTGTGGGGGGGCATGTAAAAAAGCAATTAATCATGCCTCATCTTGTTAACAGGGATGGGAAAAGCGACCAATATAAAGCAAATAGA
>JACEEZ010006026.1:150000-155350 GCA_016584305.1 Chionoecetes opilio | reverse complement strand
CTTTAAAATAAACCCCACTTTCTTTCTACTACTACTCTATACTACTACTACTACTACTACCAATGCTACTACTACTACTACTACTCCTACTACTACTACTAATACTACTATTACTACCACTACTACTACTACTACTACTACTACTACTATCACATCTTTGCTAATGACGTCACCCAAGTAAGACAGGGGCGCCTCTCACCTTTAATATATAGCGCCACCTGTAATTACTGCTGTGACCTCTTGACCTCCCCAGCCAGGTAAAGGGAGGTCACATAAGGGAGGGTTGAGGGTGTAAAGGTCAGTTTGTGTGTGGTGTGTGTGTGTGTGTGTGTGTGTGTGTGTGTGTATTGTGTGTGTGTGTGTGTGTGTGTGTGTGTTGTGGTGTGTGTGTGTGTGGTGTGTAGGTAGGTACTAGGTAGGTATGTCCTCATATTTTACATAAGCTTACTGGCCCTTTTGGAGAGAGAGAGGGGAGAGAGAGAGAGAGAGAGAGAGAGGAGAGAGAGAGAGAGAGAGAGAGAGAGAGAGATTTACTGGGGGTTTTTCTCCCCTTCACACGTTTTCCCTCCATTCTCCTTCCTTCTCTTCCTTTCCCTCCTTTCCTTCATCCTCTTTCCTTCAATTTCTTTCCTCCTTATTTTTTTATTTTTTTTTACTTTATTGTTGAATTCTTATTGGTTTTTCAGTCAGGAGCTACTCTCCTCTCTCTCTCTCTCTCTCTCTCTCTCTCTCTCCTCTCTCTCTCTCTCTTTTCTCTCTCTCTCTCTCTCTCTCTCTCTCTCTCTCTCTCTCTCTCTCTCTCTCCTCTCTCGCTCTCTCTCTCTCCTCTACTCCCTTTCTCCTCTCTCTCTCTCTCTCTCTCTCTCTCTCCTCTCTCTCCTCCTGTTAGTTTTTATTGGATACTTCTTGATTTTTTTGTTAGACATTTCTTGACTGCACTTTTTCTCTCTCTGGCTGGACTACTGAGAACTATCTTTGACTTTACAGGAGTGTTTAGATTATTCCTAGCGTAACATACATACATGGGTTACTATTCTAATTATATATTTCTCTATTTCACTACTAATTGAACTTATATGTACATGTTCAACAGTCCTCCTTCCTTTTCTTCTGTTCCTCCTTCTCCCTCCTTCCTTCTCTTCCTTTCTTCCTTTCCTCCTTCATCCTTCCTTTCTTCCTTCCTTCCTTCCCTTCTTCCTTCTCTTCCTTTCTTTTTTCCCTCCCTCCTTCCTTCTCTTCCTTTCTTCTTTTCCTCCATCCTCCTACCTTTCTTCCTTTCCTCCTCTCTCCTTCCTTCTCTATTCCTCCTTCTCTTCCTTCCTTCCTTCCTTTCTTCCTTTCCTCCATCCTCCTTCCTTTCTTCCGTCCTTCCTTCCCGCCTTCCTTCTCTTCCTTTCTGTTTTCCCTCCGTCCTTCCTTCTCTTCCTTTCTTCCTTTCCTTCATCTTCCTTCCTCTTCTTCATCTTCCTTCCTTTCTTCCTTTCCGCATTCCCTATCCTTCCTTCTCTTCCTTCTCTTCTTATTCTCCTTCCTCCTTCTTTTATTTCCCGTCATAATCGTTAATGAGTCATCAATCAGACAATTCAGATAATGAGGTGCTTATCTTTCAATTTACTCTCTCTCTCTCTCTCTCTCTCTCCCCTCTCTCTTCTCTCTCGTCCTCTCTCTCTCTCTCTCTCTCCTCTCTCTCTCTCTTCTCTCTCTCTCTCTCTCTCTCTCTCTCTCTCTCTCTCTCTCTCTCTCTCCACTCGGATCCTACATCTGGATCTGACATCGAGTTAAAACGTGTTAAATTGCTGTTGAAATGGATATTGAAACAGGGCTGGTTATAATCGTAGACTTTCTCTCTCTCTCTCTCCTCTCCTCTCTCTCCTCTCTCTCTCTCTCCTCTCTCTCTCTCTCCTCCTCTCTCATTCTCGTTTCTCCTCCTCTCTCTCTCTCTCTCTCTCTCTTCTCCTCTCTCTCCTTCTCTCTCTCTCTCTCTTCTCTCCCCTCTCCTTCTCTCTCTCTCTCTTCTCTCTCTCCTCTCTCTCTCTCTCTCTCTCTCTCTCTCTCCTCTCTCGTTTTTTTCCTCTCTCTCTCTCTCCTCTCTCTCTCTCTCTCTCTCTCTCTCCTCTCTCTTCTTTTTTTTTCTTCTCTCTCTCAATTCACTTATTTAGTACTTTCTTACTTATGAAATAGATAGATAGAAAGAGAGAAGAGAGAGAGAGAGAGAGAGAGAGAGAGAGAGAGAGAGAGAGAGAGAGAGAGAGAGAGAGAGATATAAATAGAGAGAGAGAGAAGAGAGAGAGAGAGCTAATTGTCTCACTTCCAGGAATCATGTTGGGGATACTTTTCTTGCGATTCTTTTCTTTCGATTTCGTTTCCAAGAAGGTTATTGGGGAGAGAGAGAGAGAGAGAGAGAGAGAGAGAGAGAGAGAGAGAGAGAGAGAGAGAGAGAGAGAGAGAGAGAGAGAGAGAGAGATTGAGAGGAAGAATAGGAAGATAAATGGGAGGATAGGAAGAGAAATAGAAAGAAAGAATATGAAGGATAGAAAAATAAGAGGTAAGGAAGAATAGAAAATATAAATATAAATAGATAAATAAATAGATAATGAAAATAATATAGAGATAATATATAAAGAGAAATAGATAATAGAAATAGACAAAAGAGAAAATGGAGAAGCGAAGATGGGAAGATGAAAATAATATAATAACCGGAAAGGAATAGAAATAAAGAGGGAATTAGATAATATTAGGACAGTAATAAAAAAGTATTATTTAAAAGTAAGTAAAAGTAAAGTAAAAATAAAAGACAGTAAGTAAGTAAAGTAAAAGACAATATTAGGTGGAAAGAAATATAGGAGATACTCGTAAATGGAGGAGAGAGAGAGAGAGAGAGAGAGAGAGAGAGAGAGAGAAGAGAGAGAGAGAGAGAGAGGAGAGAGAAGAAGAGAGAGAGGAGAGAGAGAGAGAGAGAGAGAGAGAAGAAGAAAAAAAAAGAGAGAGAGGAGAGAGAGAAGAGAGAGAGAGAGAGAGAGAGAGAGAGAGAGAAGGAAGAGAGAGGAGAGAGAGAGAGAGAGAGAGAGAGAGAGAGAGAGAGAGGAGGAGAGAGAGAGAGAGAGAGAGAGAGAGTATGATTGGCCATTCCGTCCGTCTCCATCTGTCCTCTTGTCTGCTCCTTTTCTTCCAACTTTTTTCTCTCCTCTCTCCCTCCCTTCCCTCCCTCTCTCCTCCCTCCGTCTCCCCTCCCTTCCCTTCCCTCCCTCCCTCCCTCCCTCCCCTCCCCTCCCTCCCTCCCTCCCTCCCTCCCTCCTCCCTCCCTCCCTCCCTCCCTCCCTCCCTCCCTCTCTCCACATACCAGCTGAGAAAGAATTTTCTTCTTCCTTTCTTTCTTTCTTTTTCTCTCTCTCTTTTCCTCTTCCAGTCGCGTTGGTGGACGTCATTTAATTAGTCTGGTGGTTGTGGAATGAAAGGAAAGAAAAGAAGGAAGGAATGAAGAAGAAAAGAGGAGTGAAGGAAGAAAAGTTATGAGCTCGTTTATTATTCGATCTTTTTTATTCTATCTTGATTACATTTTGTTCTATTTTTATCAATCTTTTTTCTGGTCTTTTCCTTTCTGTATCCTTTTCCTCTCCTCCTCTCTAAGAGTTTAACCCCTTGAGAGACCCAGAACGTAATTTCCATTGTAATTTGGGTACCATTAGATGATTTTTAGTGACTATAAGCAATATTTTATAGATATGACCTGTTTAGTATCCTTGTCCACTAACTAATTTGATATATTCAGTTACTTTCCGTAATTTTATGGCTCGACAACAGACAATTTTATATAGCAAAGGAAAGATCTGGGCGTGAAGGGGTTAATTGAAGAGTAAAAAGTAAAAGAGTAGATATTAGAGTAAAATAAATAAAAAGTAAGCAAGGTAGAGTAGAGTAAAGAAAGTAAAGTAACCTTATTAGAGAAAAAAATAGCGTCACTTAGTATATCTCAGCCTTTTATCCCGTCAAGATTGCCTCTGTTTCTACCACAACAAGACTCTCTCTCTCTCTCTCTCTCTCTCTCTCTCTCTCTCTCTCTCTCTCTCTCTCTCTCTCTCTCTCTCTCTCTCTCTCTCTCTCTCTCTCTCTCTCTCTCTCTCTCTCTCTCCTAAAACCTCTTCAATGAGTCTCTACCTGTATTCGAGGCAATCAGTATCACTTATAAACCCACAAAATCAACAACATCTTCAACAACAACAAACTCAAAAACAGGAAACAAATTTAACAACAGAAATAAACAACAACCATTGAGAGAAAAAAATCCACAAATCCAAATGTAAAAAGAGAAAAAATCCAAAAATCCAAATCTAGGATGAAGAAAAATCCAAATATCAACAGAACCAACAAATCAGCTGCTAACAAAAACAATCTTGGCAAGAACAAATAGTAGAAAAGAAAATAGATTTGAAAAGAATTTGAAATGTTAATTAAGACAAGCTCTGAAGACACGACCGCAAACACAAGATTAACCCCTTGAAACCCAGAACGTATTTTCCATTGTAAATTGGCTAACATTTGACGATTTTTAGTGAATATAAGTAATATTTTATAGATATGACCTGTTTAGTATCCTTGTCGACAACTAATTTGGTATATTCAGTTGCTTTACGTAATTTAATGGCTCGACAATACGATTTCTTTTATAGCAAAGGAAAGATCTGGGTGTGAAGGGGGTAATAGCAGGTTTGGAGGAAAATAAATGGGCGCCGTAGAAAAGGCTAATCCCAACCTATCATCGGCGAACACTTGAAATTAGTGGCATTCATCATGAGTCTCCAAATCGGTTTTTCCATTTTCCTGATAAGGCCTTCGGGACAGCAAGGCATCACGACACACTACCACAAGGGGGACTGGACTCTAAGGGCACCGAGCTCTCTGTGGGGGAGGAACAACCTGAAGTAATGATGCCTCCAATGCACATAAAATTCAGTCTTAAAGTCTCTTATGTCTAAAAAAGGTACGTCAACGATACATTAGAAGTCTGCATGTGGGGAAAAAACAACGAAGTGATGATGAAATTTGGGGTCTTATGAAACAATTTGTCACAACTACTAAGGAGTCTGCAACCTTTCCATAACCTTGAACACTTTTATCCTAAGCTGTTTGAGTCAAAGGTCAAATCCGATGTCTTTCTCGAAGCAGAGATAAAATGGATTCTGGAGTGCAAGGAATTCCCTAAGAAGCTCACAAGGAGGACGGGAAGCAGCTTTGGACAGCTTTGTGGCCGGGCTTGGGGGGCTCGGGGGGGGGCTTGGGGGGTTCCTGGCCCGTTACAAGGCTGAGCGCTGAGGGGAAGTGGTCGAGGCTGATGTGAAGAACTACGTGTAAA
>JACEEZ010006026.1:142500-145000 GCA_016584305.1 Chionoecetes opilio | reverse complement strand
AGCCTCTTGATAAGCCCTGGTTTGGTTACCAATGTAGGATGGCTGCTGATGAAAAAAGTCGTGCCTGGCGGCTCTACTCACGCCATCCAACCGACCCTAACAAGGAGCGCTACAGACACGCTTGTGCAGCAATGAAAGAAATCCAACAATGGGCTCAACGACGCTGGCAAGACGACCTCAAAATCAAGCTCAGTGGTCGTTCAGTGGGTAACAAGTCCTGGTGGACCACACTTAAACAGCAACAAGGTCTGACAACTGACGACACCATACCTCCGCTATTCAAGTCTGACGGCACAGTGGCCACCAAGAACAAGGACAAGGCCGAGGTACTCGCGAACATTTTTTTCCAACAAAATGACAGTACTGATCCCCAACGATCCATCCCAGCTGTGCCCATCTCACCAATGCCAGCCTTTCTAACCTCACTATAACTAGTGTGGAAGTTCGCCGACACTTAGTTCAGGTCGACACAAAGAAGGCCTTGGGCCAGACAACATTAGCCTTCATATCCTCAAGCGCTGCGCCTCTCAGCTAGCAACGCCCTTGTACTATCTTCAGCACTGCCTCACTACTGGAAGGTGGCCCACCCTGTGGAAGGCTGCCAGAGTGGTGGCAATACATAAGAAGGAAAAAGAACTGACCCCAAGAACTATAGGCCCATCTCCCTTTTATCAGTCTTGGCAAGACGCTGGAAGCTATAATTGCCGACAAGATATCGTCTTTCTTCACATCACACCACCTTCTTAACATCAAGCAATTTGGCTTCCGAGCAAACAGGTCAGCGGCCGACCTATTGCTCCATCTGTCCACCACTTGGCATAAGCGTCTTGACCAAAGAAAGGACACATACGTCATTGCCCTTGACATTGCAGGAGCATTTGACAGGGTGTGGCATCACGGCTCATCACCAAACTGAACAGTTTGGGTGTCCGCGGTCATCTGCTGCTCCTACTACAAGACTACCTGCGGGACAGATTTCTTAGAGTGGTGGTGGACGGTCAAACCTCAGAGGAACACCCGATCTTTGCCAGCGTCCCACAGGGCAGTGTGCTCGGCCCTCTCCTCTGGAATGTATTCTTCAATGACTTGCTCCAGCTCATCCCAGAGGCACATGCATATGCCGATGACTGCACCCTTACATTCCCCTGCGACATTGGTGATCACCGCACGACTGTCGCTCACATAAATCAGGTCCTCCAAATCGTCATCTCATGGGGTCGTCGATGGCAAGTGGATCTCGCTCCAGAGAAAAACCAGGCGATGCTCATCTCCCGACGACAACGTCCTCCTGATACTCCCATCCCTACCATCTTACTGGGTGGGAGGCCGGTGGCCCCTGCAGACGTCCATCTCCATACTTGGGGTGGAAGTGAATAGCGTCCTGACCTTCACCGACCACATCCGAACCATTGCAAGGAAAGCCGCCTGGAAACTTAGCTGTGTCCGGCGTGTCTCACACCTTCTTGACTCCCAAGGGATCACCACCTTATATGCAGCTCAAGTCCGCTCCCTTATGGAGTAGCCCCTCTCACGTGGTCTTCTTGCCCCCTTCGTACCTGAGCCTTCTTGACAAGGTACAGGCCCGAGCCCAACGGTTAATACGTCTGAAGGCTCTGCAGGACCAGCTTCTCCCTCCTCTGCAACCTTGCAGCAGCGTCGCGACGTAGCAGGTCTGTGCGTCGTTTACAAGACACACAAGCAGCATGTCCCGCACCTGGCTGCTCTCCGACAGCCTGGGCAAGACCCACACGGCCACACCACACGAAACTGCTGCTACCAGGGACCATCAACTGATCGTCCTTTTGCCAGGACGGAGACCTCTCTGCGTTCCTTCCTTCCGCGCTACACAAGAATGTGGGAACCGAATGGTACAGAGACACAGCTTCACTCTACCTCGTCACTCCAGACCTTCAAGAGTGCTGTGAAACGCTTGGTTAAAGCAGCCATAGTATATGTACCTACCTATAACCTGTAAACCCTGCTTAAGTTCAACTATGTCTATATATATATTAGTAGTACTGAAAATAAAAAGTAAAATTAGAATAATAACATGTACATGTAAAATTCATTAGTAGTGAAATAGTGAATTAGAGAAATAGATAATTTAGAATAGTAACCCATGTATGTATGTTAAGCTAGGAATAATTTACACATTCTTAAAGTCAAAGATAGTTCTCAGTAGTCCAGCTGAAGCTCCTGACTGTAAAACCTATAAGAATAAAGGTAAAAAAAAAAAAAAAAAAAAAAAAAAAGAGATATAACGACTGCAACGCTAGTAAGTGAGAGCGAGAGAGAGAGAGAGAGAGAGAGAGAGAGAGAGAGAGAGAGAGAGAGAGAGAGAGAGAGAGAGAGGAGAGAAGAAGAGAGAGAGAGAGAGATAAAAAATGACTGCAACGCTAATAAGTGGGAGAAAAAGTGCATGAGAGAGAGGAGAGAAGAAGGAGGAAGAGAGAGAGCGAGAGAGAGAGAGAGAGAGAGAGAGGAGAGAGAGAGAGAGAGA
>JACEEZ010006026.1:122500-132500 GCA_016584305.1 Chionoecetes opilio | reverse complement strand
CTTTATCCTCCTATTTCTCCTTCTCCACTCTAAGTAGATTATCTCCTGCAGAAACTCAGCAAATATTCGCGGTATACAGAACAACAACAAAATAATAATGTTTTTTTTAATAATTGCCTACAGGTGCTATGTGGGCTTCAACGTAAAACAAAAATACATCGAAAAATATGGTGTGTATTCTGTTATGATAAAAAAAAATACAGAGCCTCCTCCATTACCTCCTCCATTACCTACCTCCATTACCCTCCATTACCTCCATTACCTTCCTCCCTCCTTCCCCCCTCCTTCATTCCCCACCCTATATTGTTTATATTGAGAGAGAAAAAAAAGAAAAATTTATAACACAAAAACACATCATTTTTTGATTTACTGTTTTTTTCTTTACTTTTACTTTTCATAAACCCATTAATTTAATCAAATAAATTTAAAAAATCAACATTTTTTTTTAAATCATCACAAAAAAAAACATTTCTTTTATTATCATCATTATATTATCATCATCTTCATCATACGTTCATAACTATTATCATCAATATCATTACGACTGCCACCACCACTACTACTACTACTACTACTACTATAATACTACTACAAAAAAAAAAACTACTACTACTACTACAAACTACTACTACTACTACCTACTACTACTACTACTTCACTACTTACAAACTATTAAATTTATTATTATTTTTAAATTATTATTATTTTTATTATTGAATTTTACTACTACTACTACTACTACTACTTAATACTACTACACTACTACTACTACAACTATAAAACTACAAATATATACTACTACTAATTATATTATTTTTTAATATTATTTTTTAATTATTATTTACAAACTACTATTTACTACTACTACTATTTACTACTACTACTCCCTACTCCCTACAAACTTACACTATAATACTACAAACAATCATCACTTATCTTTAAAAGCAACATATAGGTGGGGTGAGGGGGCTGTAGGGGGCACGTTGGGGGGAATGGGGGGGCGTGAGGGGGGGGGAGGGGGAGCGGGTTTTTGGGGGGAAGGGGGGCAGTGTCACCCCCAAAAAAAGCACTTCCCCTTGAGTAGTGTTTTTTTTTAACCCCGATTTGGAGAAAAACCCGGATAAAAGAAACTTTTTGACCCCCTTTTCTCTCTCTCTCCTCTCTCTCTCTCCTCTCTCTCTCTCTCTCTCCCCGTTTTTTTTTTCTCTCTCTCTCTCTAGGCCCCTTGGGGGGTAACATTTCAAAAAAAAAAAATTTTTTATTCTTTTCATTAGTGTTGTAAAACAACCATCGTTAAGGCTACTCTCTCCTCTCTTCTCTCCCCTCTCTCTCTTCTCTCTCTCCTTCTCTCCCTCTCTTTTCTCCCCTCTCCCCCTCTCCTCTCTCTCTCCTTCTCCCCTTTTTTTTTAGAAAAGAAGGGGGAGGGGGAGTAAAAAGTTCCCTCCTGTTATGGCTTGGGAAGGGAACTGGGGAGAGAGAGAGAGAAAAAAAAGGGTTTTTCCCCAGTGATAATGGAAAATTTAAAGGGGAAGGTAATTTAAAAGGAGGGGGAGGAGGCAAAATTTTTTGTCTCTTTTTGTGAAAACACTAACCCCCGCCTATGGGGAAGTTTTTAATAAGCCCACGCTCAAGCCGTTTTTTCGCGCTCCTCAATCTCTGCCCCCTTTGAGCGTGAATGATCCCATCATTTACCCCCTTAAAATTTTCCCCCTTTTCTTTTTTTGGGACATAAACAGAATTTTACCCTTCAATACCCAAAAACTGAAAAAAAGTTTTTAATAAAAAATGTAGTTTTTTTCATTTTGTTTTTTTGCACTTTAAGAAAATTTGGGAAAAAAATGAATACTTGAAAAATCAATTTTTTTAAAAAAGTTTTATTTTTAGGGAAAAAACTGCACGTTCAAGCTGAATGAACTTCAGGGAAATTTTGTACTTGTATGTAACCCTTTTACTGAGTACCTGTTTTGGGTGTATATGTCTCTCTTACGACGAAAAATTTTAAACCCAAAATTTTTAAGTAGTTGGCCCCCCTTAACGAAAAAAGTTCCCCCCTATCGAAAAACAAAACATGGGTCTTTTTTACGTGTTTTTCTTGAAAAAGACGGGCTGCAGGAAAAGCTTCATCCGCAGTTAAACCCGCCTCACCTGGGGCCTTCTTGAAAGGGGGACAGGTCAACTTTCCACGCCTGTAATTTGCACATAGGACATCACCCCGGGCTCATAGTGTTCCCCAAAAGGGGTCCCCTCGCAGCCCCCAAAACCCCCAAAAAAAAAAACAAGACCCTTTCCCCCCCCCCCCTGGATAAGAAGTGACGGGTATCAGATTTCCCCACCCTCGGGGTGGGTTTTTTTCGGGAATTTTCTGAACGCCCCCCACATTTTTTGGTTTTTAAAAGTTGTCGCCCAAAAAAGACAGACACATCCCCAAAAAAGGTAACCCGGGGTTTAAAGCTTCATACAAGAAATTTCCTTTCCCGAAGCTTCATTCAGCTTGAACGGGCCAAAGGTTTTTCCCTGAAATGACGATTTTAAGAAATCGAGTTTTTTAAATATTTTTATGTTTTTTCCAATAAATTTTTTCAAGTGCTAAAAAAAAAAAATGAAAAAACTACATTTTTTTTTAAGAACTGTTTCAAATTTTTTTGTAAATTAGGGGGAATTCTGATTTTGTCCCGAAAAAAAAACAGGGGGTTTACGGTTAAATGATAGATCATTCCCCGGGTAAAGGGGGGAAGGATTTTGAGATGGGGGCGAGGAGACATCTGGGGCCCTTTGCTTTTTAAAGTCCCCATAGAAAGTGTTTTGTGTGTGTGTGTGTGTGTGTGTGGGGTGTGTGTTTTGTGTGTGTGTGTTTGTGTGGTGTGGTTTTGGGGTGATCAAGCCTCACGGATTTCCCCTTTTTAACCCCCTGCCAATTTTTTTTTCACACTCACTTCCCCTTTTCCCCCCCCCTTCCCCCTTTTTTCTTCTTCCCCCCCCTCTCCCTTTTCCCCCTCCCCCTCCCCTTCCCTCCCCTTCCCTCCTCATTCCCTCTCTCCTTTCCCCTTCCTTCCCCCTTTCCCCCCCCTTCCCCTTTCCCCTTTTTTCCCCCCCCTTCCCTTCCCCTTTCCTCTCCCTTCCCTTTAGACAGCTAGCTTATGTAGGAGAGGCAAGGGAAGTCACCTCGTGTCTCCCTTCCTCCCTTTACCACTCCCTTTGATCTCCCTTTGGGGTAGAAAGGAGGGGAAAAGAGAGGGGAGAGAGAGAGAGAAAGGAGAGAGAGAGAGGGGAGAGAGGGGGAAGGGAAAAGGGGAGAGAGAGAGAGAGAGAGAGAGAGAGAGAGGGGATTAGGGAGTGAATGTGAGGGGGATTTATTGGGGTTCATAATGAGGTGTGTGTGTGTGTGTGTGTGTGTGTGTGTGTGTTGTGTGTGTGTCATTGTCATCATAACTCCCCGTGTTTTGTTAGTTTTGGACATTTATGTAATTTCGATTTGATTCAGTGACGTAATTTCCTTTTTTTGTGTGTGCGAGTTGATTCTAGATTTCTTTTTTTTATTCTTTTATATTTGTTTTATTCAGTGACGTCATTTTTTTTTTCTTTTATTCAGTAACGTTTTTTTATTAATAATATTTAGGTATGGAGTTTATTCCAGATTTCCTTTTTTTTTTCTTCTTTTTTCGGAGTTGATTCTATATTTTCTTTTTTAGTAATTTTTTTTTTTCAAAGATTATTTTTTTTCAAGGTTTTTTTTTCTTCAAGATTTTTTTTTTTTTTTTTTAATTCTAGATTTTCCTTTTTTCTCCCCAGGCGATGACACGGAGCAGGCCATCTCGATCCAGCTCAACAGCCAGGAGTCCGAGATTGTGTTCGTGAACGTGTCCACACCCCAGGAACTTCAGGTGTGTGTGTGTGTGAGTGTGTGTGTGTGTATGTGTGTGTGTGTGTGTCATTGATGTACATGATTTGTTTATTAACATTTATATTTTTGTTTGTAAGCTTCTATATCTTTTTTTCTTATTTATATTTGTTTTCTTTTTACCTCCGCCAACGAAGTTGGAGGGAGGTTATGTTTTCACCCCGATCTGTCTGTCTGTCTGTCTGTTTGTTAGTGTGCAGGATTTCTCGAAAAGTTACGAATATATTTGGACCAAACTTGGTACACCAAGTCTATTTGGTATAAGGAAGAACTGGTTTAATTTTGGATGAAATCGAATCACAACTGTTACCATGGCAACCAATTATTACATACCTGGGCGGAGGTAGGCGCTCTACTGAGTGCCCCCCCAACTAGTTTACGATGCTTTTCATGATTCTTTTTTATTTTTTTCCTTCTTTTTCTTTATTTCAAGTCACGTATAATCGATAAAGTATCTTTTCGTGCCTCATAATTATGTATATTTGTGCATATGTATACTTGTGTCAACATTTCCATACATAGACAATATTATACACATCGAGGCTTACAATGGCAGAGCAAAATTGCCATCAAAGGAAATATGGAAATTATGTCATTATTACTTGTCTAGAGATTCTTGGTCTTGTTATCTGTCCTTTTTTGTCCTAAATCTTCTGTTTTGTCCATTTTTGTTCTTCTAATTCTTCTTTTCCTTCATTTCCTCTCATTTTTTTGTCCTTTTAATTCTTCTATATTATCCTTTTTATCCTTTATCCTCCCGTGTCCCTCTGTTCCTAACCCTCCGTGGCACCCTTATCTTAACCCTCCTTGGCACCCTCAGGCAGAGATGAGCCGGGCGCAGATCCCCGAGGGCTGGCTGCTCATCTACAGCATCACGGACAAGGCGTCGTTCCAGCGGTGCAGCGAGGACCTGTCGCGCCTCCACAGCGGGGCCGCACTGAGGGGCCGCGCCGTCATCGTGGTGGCCAACAAGTGCGAGCTGGTGAGGTCGCGCGCCGTGGCGATGGATGGTGAGTGGTGGGCTGGGTTGTGCGGTTGTTGTTGTTGTTTTGTTTTGTTTTTTACGCCCTTTTTTTTTTTTGAGACGCCCTTTTTCCTTTTTTGTTTTCTTTACACGCCCTCATCCTTCTTTTTCCGTTTTTTTGAGACGCCCTTTTTTTTTTCTTCTTTTTTTTTGAGACGCCCTCTTCTTTGTTTTTTACACGCCCTCATTTTTTTTTTTTTTTTTTTTTTTTTCCTTTGGTAGACTAGGTATTCAATTCAGTTTTGTTGTTTTGTTTTGTTGTTAAGTGTGTGACTAGAGATAGATCCCCGACTTTTGGACATGTTAGGAGGAGAGAAGAGAGAAACCCATATTGCATCTTCTCTGTAATAACTCGAGATAAATCAAAGTAGGGCAGGGTGAATAGCCATCCACATATCCAGCTACATATCCATAGTTACTTGAGCTTAGTTATAGTGGTGTTTATTTACAATTAATTAGATATATACAAACCTACAAAAAGCTAAACAGAACACCATACACACGTAAACAAACCGAGTCACCCTACCACCTCTTCCTTTATTCCTTCCTCTTCCTTCTTCCTTCCTCCTTCTCTTCCAATTACGTATCTACCCATGCATCCAATTATCTATCCATCCATACAAACCTACCAAAAGCTAAACCATACACCATATAAACCATTCAAACACATAAACAACACCAGTCACCACCAACACCCTTCGTGGCACCCTTATCCTAACCCTTCGTGGCACCCTTATCCTAACCCTTCGTGGCACCCTTATCCTAACCCTTCGTGGCACCCTTATCCTAACCTTCGTGCACCCTTATCCTAACCCTTCATGCCCCTTATCCTAACCTTTCGTGCATCCCTTATCCTAACTTCATGGCACCTTATCCAAACCCTTCGTGGCACCCTTATCCTAACCTTCATGCACCCTTTTCCTAACCTTCATTGGCACCTTTCCTAACCTTCGTGCACCCTTATCCTAACCCTTCTTTGGCACCCTTATCCTAACCTTCATGGCACCCTTATCCTAACCCTTCGGGGCACCCTTATCCTAACCTTCGGGCACCCTTATCCTAACCTTCGTGGCACCCTTATCCTAACCCTTCGTGGCACCCTTATCCTAACCCTTCATGGACCCTTATCCTAACCTTCGTGGCCCTTATCCTAAACTTCATGGCACCCTTATCCTAACCCTTCATGGCCCTTATCCTAACCCTCATGGCACCCTTATCCTAACCCTTCGTGGCACCCTTACCTAACCTTCTGCCCTTTATCCTCCCTTCATGGCACCCTTATCCTAACCCTTCGTGGCACCTATCCTAACCTTCGTGCACCCTTATCTACCTTCATGGCACCCTTATCCTAACCCTTCGTGGCACCCTTATCCTAAACCCTTCGTGGCACCCTTATCCAAACTTCATGCACCCTTATCCTAACCCTTCGTGGCACCCTTATCCTAACCCTTCATGGCACCCTTATCCTAACCCTTCATGGCACCCTTATCCTAACCCTTCATGGCACCCTTATCCTAACCCTTCGTGGCACCCTTATCCTAACCCTTCATGGCACCCTTATCCTAACCCTTCGTGGCACCCTTATCCTAACCTTCATGGCACCCTTATCCTAACCCTTTGTGGCACCCTTATCCTAACCCTTCATGGCACCCTTATCCAAACCCTTAATGGCACCCTTATCCTATTCCTCCAGACGGCCGGGACTTGGCGTGCAGCTACAACGCCAAGTTTATGGAGATCAGCGTCGGAATCAACCACAAGTGTGACGACCTCCTGGTGGGCATTCTGAACCAACTGCGGCTGAGGGGCGAGGCGGAGGCTTACGACGAGTGTGACCCGCCTAAGGACAGGAGCTGGACCAGGTGAGAGGGGTGGGGGTGGAGAGGATGATGATAATTAGAAAGAGTTAACAGGTACGAAGGTGGAGAAATAAGAAGATAAAGAAGATAAGAAGTAAAATAAGGAGGTGTAAGGGAAGAATATGATTAGAAAGAGCTGACAGATAAGAAGATTGTCAAGGGAATGAGGTCAAGACAAAGATAATTAGAAGGAGTTGAATTATCTTGGTAAGAAAATATGAAGGTGAAGAGGAGGATAATTAAAGAGTTGAATTATTACCTTGGTTAAGAAAAGATAAGAAGGTGGAGAGGAAGGTAATCAGAAACAGGGGAATTATTATCTCGATTTAAAAAAAGTGGAAAAGAAGTTTGTAAAATGGAGGTAAAAAAAAAAAAAAGCAGACTAAATAAGTTGTCAACCCAAAAAATATGAAAAATCTAAAATATGGAAAAAACGAAACAAAGAAAGAAGAAGAGGAATATTTTAGCCTACCTTTCCATCACTCCTTCATCTTCCCTCACCTATCCTCTCCCTCTTTCTCCCCTCACTCTATCCATCCCCCCCCCTCGATCTCTTTCCCCTCACCTATTCCCTCCCTCTTTTATCTCTCTTAAGTCTTAACCATACTTGCAGAGCCCTCTATAGCTGTGCAGACTATGCCATATTTAAGTACAAGACATATCTATTGCAATGTATGTTTTTCTACAATGGCAATAAAAAAAAAAATAATAAAAAAAAAAAAAAAAAAAAAAAATAACCTTGCTTCCCCTCTCCTCATGACCTCCCCTCACCATACCTCTCCCCTTCATCCTTTTTAACATCATTTAACATCCTCTTTTGTGCTCCAGGAACCGCAGTTTGATGAGGGCGTCGATGAAGGCCAAGCGAGTCATCAACAGAATCATGGGAAAGACTGAAGCGAAATACAAAAGCTGTGAAGACTTCCAGAGCTAGTGATGCATTGATACCTCCCCGCCCCCCCCCCCGCCCCCCTCCACCCCCACCGGCCTTATGGTGAGAGAGAGAGAGAGAGAGAGCGAGAGAGAGAGAAGAGAGAGAGAGAGAGGAGGAGAGAGAGAGAGGGAGAGAGAGTATGGTGAGAGAGAGAGAGAGAGAGAGAGTGAGAGAGAGAGAGAGAGAGAGGGAGAGAGAGAGAGTATGGTGAGAGAGAGAGAGAGAGAGAGAGAGAGTTTTGCTTTACATGTGTGTTTGTTTTTGTGATATTTTTCAAGCACTGTTTTCACTCTGTAGTTATTTTTTCAGCTTTAGTCTGAATTATGAAAATGCTGCTTTGATATCATTCACCATTTCTGTATTATGTCCATCATTCACTCTACTGATATTATTTAGATTAGATTATACATTTGATTTTGACATTTCATTTTTATTGTTGATATATAACATTTTTTTTCCATCATCTTGTCAACTCAAGTGTCATATTGAAACAGAAATCGTATCATCACAAAATACATTTAACCCTTCACGCCCAGATCTTTCCTTTGCTATATAAAATCGTTTGTTGTCAGCCATATAATTACGAAAAGTAACTGAATATACCAAATTAGTTAGTGGACAAGGATACTAAACAGGTCATATCTATAAAACATTGCTTATATTCACTAAAAATCGTCTGATAGTACCCAAATTACAGTGGAAATTACGTTCTGGGCCTCAAGGGGTTAACTCTATTTTGAAATCATAATAGTCAGCATCAGGACATTATATCTACACCTATCCTATACATTAACATTATTAGTATAGTTACATAAAAGTATTTCCATGTTTTTTGTATCTATATGAGAAGTGATGCGTGTTTGCTTTCATTACTGTTAAATGTAATTACTGTTGAGTACCTTCCATCCACTTTAACACACACACACACACACACACACACACACACACACACACACACACACACACACACACACACACACACACACACACACACACACACACACACACATATGCTTGATTCAGGTCGACAGGGTGATAAGTAGTTAATAGGTAAATAATAGGTAAGTAATAGGTAGTAATAGGTAAATAATAGGTAAATAATAGGTAGTAATTGGTAAATAGTAGGTAAATAATAGGTAAATAATAGGTAATTAATAGGTAAATAATAGGTAAATAATAGGTAGTAATAGGTAAATAATAGGTAAATAATAGGTAAATAATAGGTAAATAATAGGTAGTAATAGGTAAATAATTATAATAGGTAAATAATAGGTAGTAATAGGTAAATAATAGGTAGTAATAGGTAAATAATAGGTAAATAATAGGTAAATAATAGGTAGCAATAGGTAAATAATAGGTAAATAATAGGTAGTAATAGGTAAATAATAGGTAAATAATAGGTATTAATAGGTAAATAATAGGTAGTAATAGGTAAATAATAGGTAAATAATAGGTAAATAATAGGTCAATAATAGGTAGTAATAGGTAGCAATAGGTAAATAATAGGTGGTAATAGTTAAATAATAGGTAGTAATAGGTAAATAATAGGTAGTAATAGGTAAATAATAGGTAAATAATAGGTAAATAATAGGTAGTAATTGGTAAATAGTAGGTAAATAATAGGTAAATAATAGGTAATTAATAGGTAAATAATAGGTAAATAATAGGTAGTAATAGGTAAATAATAGGTAAATAATAGGTAAATAATAGGTAAATAATAGGTAAATAATAGGTAGTAATAGGTAAATAATTATAATAGGTAAATAATAGGTAGTAATAGGTAAATAATAGGTAGTAATAGGTAAATAATAGGTTAATAATAGGTAATAATAGGTAAGCAATAGGTAATAATAGGTAAATAATAGGTAGTAATAGGTAAATAATAGGTAGTAATAGGTAAATAATAGGTAAATAATAGGTAAATAATAGGTAGCAATAGGTAAATAATAGGTAAATAATAGGTAGTAATAGGTAAATAATAGGTAAATAATAGGTAGTAATAGGTAAATAATAGGTAGTAATAGGTAAATAATAGGTAAATAATAGGTAAATAATAGGTCAATAATAGGTAGTAATAGGTAGCAATAGGTAAATAATAGGTGGTAATAGGTAAATAATGTAGTAATAGGTCAATAATAGTAGTAATAGGTAAATATAGGTAATAATAGGTAGTATAGGTAGCAATAGGTAAATAATGTGGTAACTAGTAATAATAGGTGTAATGGTAATAATAGGTTATAGGGTAAAGGTTAGTTAATAGTTCATAGTTAAGGTACTGTAAGGTT
>JACEEZ010006026.1:115000-120000 GCA_016584305.1 Chionoecetes opilio | reverse complement strand
AGATACTTGGAGACAATATGCCAAGTCAGGAGCAATAAGTATTCGTAATTCTACAGTATTTGTGTGTGTGTGTGTGTGTGTGTGAGAGAGAGAGAGAGAGAGAGAGAGAGAGAGAGAGAGTACCCCAAAACAACATCAGCACAACACTTACAGGTTTGTGGGAAAAGAAATCATAGTTATTATTTTACAAGTTGGATATAAGAAAGAGCAGGTGACTTGTCTTAACTAAGGATGTACTTGTAGCAGTGCATCAAGTACTATGATATAACAGTAGGGTATCATGCCATAGAGTACTCCATTGTCATTGTATCTAACCTCTACCGTCACAACACTATAGTCGCCACTGCAGTAAGGTCGCCAGGCGTATTTTACAGGCGAATATTATGAATTTTAGCATCACTATAGACTTGTATTTGCCACTGAAGACAGGTACATAATATAAACTACTGTGTATCCTCTTTAGTGGCATATACAAATCTGTAGTGATGCTAAAATTCGTAATATATGGCACCTGGCGACATTAGTGTAGTGGCGACTATAGTGTTATTGACGGTAGGTGATGATACTGGCTCGTTGTGAGGTAATTTGTCAGTATATATTCCCATTCATAGTTATTCAAAGGAGCATTTACCTGTTGACTGAAAGCTAAATGACTGTAGCTACAATATGTCCTGGATTCAAACTTGTAGTCATTTGCGTTAGCTTTACATATCAAGTTGAGACATTGACACACAAGCATATCAAACCAAACACATATTGAAGGAGATCTGGAAAAGTGAAGCTGATTATAAACTAGTCTATTCTTTTTAACGAGGCGAAAATCCCATATTATCTTAAGGTCTCATGCTTAAAATTATGCCTATTTTTACTAATATGGTTAATAAGATGGTTAACTATGATAAAATGCAACTGAAATTTAAAGAACCGTAGTATTCCCTTCTCCTGGCATCAAATATCAGTCTGTAAGCAGCAAGGGGTCAGGATATTTCACCTCGCTAAAATAAGGAGTAGGTCTAGACACCAAGCTATTCTTTGGTGCAGACGGAAGGTTTATCACATATCAAAAACTGTTCAAAATTTACATATTCACATCAGGATAAAGTTAGGGGAGCACAAGAAATCACCTCCTTGCATATCACAGTGGCCGATATCGAACCAACATTCTTAACACGTGCTAGTTAAGACAGGCAATTTAACCCCTTGAGACCCAGAGCGTAATTTCCATTGTAATTTGGCCACAGACGATTTTTAGTTAATATAAGCAATATTTTATAGATATCACCTGTTTAGTATCCTTGTCGACTAACTCATTTGGTATATTCAGTTACTTTTGGTAATTTTATGGCTCAACAACACACTTTTTTATAGCAAAGGAAAGATCTGGGCGCGAAGGGGTCAATCCACTACTGCATATCTTGATGTTTATACCGACAATAACCGTGTACCTATTAATCCTTTGCTACATATACATACATACATACATACTTTCCATACATAAGGGAGCACACATAAGCCCCTACACACACATAACTTAGCACACATAACCCCTACACACACATAACTTAGCACACATAAACCCTACACACACATAACTTAGCACACATAAGCCCCTACACACACATAACTTAGCACACATAAGCCCCTACACACACATAACTTAGCACACATAAGCCCCTACACACACATAACTTAGCACACATAAGCCCCTACACACACATAACTTAGCACACATAAACCCCTACACACACATAACTTAGCACACATAAGCCCCTACACACACATAACTTAGCACACATAAGCCCCTACACACACATAACTTAACACACATAAGCCCTACACAACATAACTTAGCACACATAACCCCTACACACACATAACTTACACACATAAGCCCCTACACACACATAACTTAACACACATAAGCCCCTACACACACATAACTTAACACACATAAGCCCCTACACACACATAACTTAACACACATAAGCCCCTACACACACATAACTTAACACACATAAGCCCCTACACACACATAACTTAGCACCTAAGCCCTACAACACATAATTAACACACATAGCCCTACACACACATAACGTAACACACATAAGCCCCTACACAACATAACTTAACACACATAAGCCCCACACACACATACGTAACAACACATAAGCCCTACACACACATAATACAACATAGCCTACACAACTAACTTACACACATAAGCCCCTACACACACATAACTTAAAACACATAAGCCCCTACACACACATAACTTAACACACATAAGCCCCTACACACACATAACTTAACACACATAAGCCCCTACACACACATAACTTATGATAGAAAATGCTTAAGATTAATGTTTGTGAAGTCATCCCTATGAGGCTGTGTGGTGTGGTGTGTGGTGTGGTGTGGTGTGGTGTGTGGTGGTGTGTGGTGGTGGTGGCGGCAACTGTACATACTAAACACAAACCAGGGCTTCCCACGCGGCGCTGTCGATGATGTATACACTCCAGCGCTCACCTTACGAATTATATACATGTGTACTAAACGGCACATTACAGCGTCGGTGTTTTGTACGTGACACAACCCCGTTCATTTGTGGCCAAAAAAACCGGAATGGTAAATAGTGTAATAGTCTGTTTAGAATTTTGTACTGCTCATCCTTTTTTATATCCAATTTTGAGTTCTGTTTGTCAAGTCTCATTGTTCCTATTGTTCCTTTCCGCCTATTCCTCCCTCTCCCTTGCTCCCTTCTCACCTTTCCTCCTCCTCATGAACCCAATGTTTAGGGAGATGTTTAAGGGGGCCGTCAACCTCGCGTGGCTTGGTTGGCGGGTCCCTCATGAGCCCAAACACTCTTAACCCCTTGAGGCCCAGAACGTTATTTCCATTGTAATGTGTGTGCCATTAGACGATTTATAGTGACTATAAGCAATATTTTATAGATATGACCTGTTTAGTATCCTTACCACTAACTGATTTGGTTTATTCAGTTAGTTTTCGTAATTTTATGGCTAAGAACAGATGATTTTTATATAGCAAAGGATCTTCTGGGCGTGAAGGGGTTAACTAAACATTCGGTGAGTGACGAGGAGGCGACCAATGTTTGCTCGTGACCATAATGCCTCGTCGTCCACACTCCTATAACCTGAGTCAAGGGACGCAGTGCTATAGACCATTAGTTCATCCTAGATACTACTATACTGACCCCCAAATACGTAGATATATCGTACTACTACCACTGTAAAATGTACTACTGTAGATTGGTGACTCTTTGTACGGTGCGTGTGTGTGTGTGTGTACGGTGCGTGTGTGCGGTGTAAATACAGAACCTGAACCCTTTGTAGCGGAACACCGGCAAGAGTGATGCATAGATTAGCTAATGTCATCTCAGGAATAACCAGAAAGATAGATGAAAAATACGTAGAGGTAAAAATAAGGTTGGAAATTTGAGCGTCTTTGTAATGATGCCCTTGGAAACCCTGCCTTGCTTCCCACCCTTTATTGCCTTTCCTCCTTTACCGCCTCCTCCTACAGTAGTCAGATGGGTTTTAACAAGTCTTCAAGTGAATCACAGTTGCCTTCAGTCATGAGTTTAATGTATTAGCAGCCTTTGTAACCCTCAGATGGGCTTGTAGGTAGTGGCAGTCTGTACATTATCATCATCCTAAGTACTTGTATCATGCGTACTTGTATCAGAGTGAAAGACCTCTTGGTGCAGTGTTGATGTGCTCTGATTATGACACTTGTACATGTTCTTTAGAGGATGGTGTACATGTGTGTGTGTGTGTGTGTGTGTGTGTGTGTGTGTGTGTGTGTGTGGTGTGTGTGTGTGTGTGTGTGTGTCAAATCCTTCAATGACTTCCCTTCCTCCACATATCCCCCAATATCCTGTGGGGTTTCATTTCACGCACTCTTTGTTGTTCTGGTAGTCAGTCCGGCCTTTCCTCCTCCCTGGGTGTGCGTGATTGCCTTACGAGCCGCCGAGACAGAGAACCACATGTAATACTGTACTATAGGGTTGGCCGTACATAGTTCATCTTTTATTTTTATTTATGTTTTTGTTTATTGGGCCTTAGGAGCTTATCTAGAGAGTACTGTGGCCTTTTCTTGCCTCACTGTGCCACTAAGGTAAGCCATGAGTAGTTATACACACCATCTTCTTCTTCTTTTTCTTCTTTCTGTTTAACGTCAGATTTTCTCGTCCTCTTTTTGAGGTTAGACGGCCGATGATACGCTTCCAGCTACACACCATCCCATAGCAAATATTTCTTTCTTGTGTTCTTTTATTGCTATTGAATTATAGGCGAGAGGCTATCTAGGATTCTAGGTGGTCGTGCCTCTCTCTCAGTAGTATTACTCGTGTGTGAGTGTGCTTATTTATATTTTTATATTCCTGCCACGACCTTTGTTCTACGATAAAGTTCGGGAATCCAAGTTTTCCTGACTACACCGTTGAGATTTCTGATGCTCCGAAAACTTGCGGACAATCTTAGTGTGCAGTTCCACCTGTGCTGCTGGAACTAGAAGGAGTCTGAGTCCTTGTGGCAGAAGTCTTAGGCGGGGTGGTGGGCATGCCGGAAGTGTTTGGTCTAATTCCTGCATCTTTCAATCGAGTGGAGATAATGTCAGTCAGTCAGTCAGTAATAACAGTCAGCTAATGTAACTTTCAAGAGACTGAGATGGTGGGTGCTCCTATAGCATTGGTAGCGTCTGTAGAGGACTTGGCAGGGACCGAGGTTTTCTTGAGAGAGGAGGATCGCGGGGCCCCTGAAGGTTGACTAGATGGTGTGTGTGTTCGACCAGGGAAGGATGGTGTGTGTCTCATTAGTGGTCGACCCCCAATCCATCGCCCACTCCCACCATCCCTGTGAAGCACAAAACACAAACCAGGCATAGCTTTTGGCAGTCTCCAATCCTGTATTTGCCTTCTCTCCCTTGGTGGACCCTAAACTTTGTCTTTGTCTTGTCTTTGGTACATTTGAAACTTGCCT
>JACEEZ010006026.1:77500-110000 GCA_016584305.1 Chionoecetes opilio | reverse complement strand
GATGAGCAGGGGGGGTGAAGGGTAAAGTTTTGGTGCCGCGATGGGCTGCCTGGTGACTGGCCGTCTTTGTGGCGGTGGCAGCTTCCGGGAATAAAGGAATGACGTGGTGTGGTGGTGGTGGTGGTGGTGGTGTGGTGATACAATAGTAAGATCATGCGTGAAGGTGATGTGATGGGTACCTGGAACTCTCGCTTATCGCCGCCGTCGCCGAGTGTTCCATTTCTTCACGTTGGCGTGTGTTCCTGTTTTCGACGACAGTTCCAGTTTTTATCTTGATATTTCAGTAGCTACCCACCCAATATGTATACATTTAATCACCTTTTACCCATGTTTCTGCATTCAGGGATTAAATACCAGAAATTGCTTGAACAGTTATGTTAGGTAAACCAATGCCCTGGTTAGGTTAGTGAACTAGCGGGGAGGGGGGGGGTCTTGGCCCTGGGGAGACCCACTGTCCGGTGAGGTTACGTAACCAATGTCCATGTATTGTATAGTTAAGTATTGGCTTTACTTTGGAATCAGGCAGTTAACAATTTTTTCCAATACTCTCCTTATGTACAGGAAAAGGTATATAACCCTGATGTTTAGTGTATCTCTTACATGGTGTCTACCTGATGACACCTGTGGTTTACTTTCAGATTTGGGCTCAGTAATCGTTTTTGCCGGGACTTCCCCAGCCCTCTGACGGGCAGGTTGGCGCCCGAGGAGTTTGCCGGCTCTGTGGGTCGCATCAACACGGTGCTGAGGAAGACGCTGCCTGTGTCCGCCCGCTGGCTGCTGTGTGGCTGCTGCTTCTGCCTGTGTACCTGTGGCTGCTCCCTCTGGCCCGTCATCTGCCTCAGTAAACGGGTGAGTCTCCTTCCTTATCTGCCTCAGTAAACGGGTGAGCCTCCTTCCTTATCTGCCTCAGTAAACGGGTGAGTCTCCTGCCTTATCTGCCTCAGTAAACGGGTGAGCCTCCTGCCTTATATGCCTCAGTAAACGGGTGAGCCTCCTGCCTTATATGCCTCAGTAAACGGGTGAGCCTCCTGCCTTATATGCCTCAGTAAACGGGTGAGCCTCCTGCCTTATATGCCTCAGTAAACGGGTGAGCCTCCTGCCTTATATGCCTCAGTAAACGGGTGAGCCTCCTGCCTTATATGCCTCAGTAAACGGGTGAGCCTCCTGCCTTATCTGCCTCAGTAAACGGGTGAGTCTCCTGCCTTATATGCCTCAGTAAACGGGTGAGCCTCCTTCCTTATCTGCCTCAGTAAACGGGTGAGCCTCCTTCCTTATCTGCCTCAGTAAACGGGTGAGCCTCCTTCCTTATCTGCCTCAGTAAACGGGTGAGCCTCCTTCCTTATCTGCCTCAGTAAACGGGTGAGCCTCCTGCCTTATATGCCTCAGTAAACGGGTGAGCCTCCTGCCTTATATGCCTCAGTAAACGGGTGAGCCTCCTGCCTTATATGCCTCAGTAAACGGGTGAGCCTCCTGCCTTATATGCCTCAGTAAACGGGTGAGCCTCCTGCCTTATATGCCTCAGTAAACGGGTGAGCCTCCTGCCTTATCTGGCTCAGTAAACTCCTGTCTTCCTCCATCTGAACTGTATTGGCAGGTTGATTGTTGTTGTTCATTGATGTTTTATTTATCAAGTACTATTACTTGCTCTGATTTTCCATATTAGGTTATGGGACTGTGCAATGTCAATGATCAATACTTAGGGATGGGTAAAGCATGTTGAGAGGATTAGAGGATTCCTGCTCAAGGATGTATTTGTGATTTATTTAAGAAATATAGAGAAGGGACGAAGAATGGATTCAACACTACACCTTGTCACTCAAATTTAAACAACTGAATCTCAAATTATAACAACTGAAGTTTAAATTAAAACAATTGAAGTTTATATTAAAACAAATGAAGTTTAAGAAAAAAATCATCCATTATATTTTGAAATTCATTTGTTTTATTTTGAAGTTCTGTTGTTCTAATTTGAGAGTGAAAAGGTGTATTATGAAAACCCCCAGAAAAGTAACATATTTCTTCCTGCAAACTTTTTCTTATTACCAGAGTGCTGCCAGCAAAGGGAAGAGAGGGAAAAAATTATTTATGAAAAGATATACCGTTCTTTTAAATATTTTTTGGCTCTCAAAATTTTTTGGCACTCAATTTCTTTTGGCACTCGAAACTTTTTGGTACTCAAAAATTTTTGGTACAACTTTTTGGCACGCAATTTTTTTTTGCACTCTTAAAAAAAATTGTCACTCAAATTTTTTTTTGCATTTTATAGCTAGTGAATGAGGGAGGAGTGACAGCCCAAAGTAAAGCCCTGTAAGGCAAAGATGATAATGATGGTTTTGAAGCCCTTGCTTAATTAATGAAGGGATCGTGTCAGTAGATAAGCAGGTGAAGCATTTCCGTGACATCATTGTGATATTGTTCTTCTTACAGACGAGAAATGCAATGGAGAAAACTTTAGAGGCGGAGAACACCAATCTATACCACAAGTTAGGCCTTCACTGGAGACTCACCAGACAAAGATGTGATAATTCCTCCCTCATGGAATATGTAAGTCAATATTTTTTGTACATATTTTCTCTCTCTCTCTCTCTCTCTCTCTCTCTCTCTCTCTCTCTCTCTCTCTCTCTCTCTCCTCTCTCTCTCTCTCTCTCTCTCTCTCTCTCTCTCAAAATATAGAAATAAGAGTAGGAAAGACACACACACACAATCATGGAGTTTTGAAGCAGCAGTCATGTGTAATAAATTGATGATCTGTGCAATACCTATACAGATAATTTTGTACCTTCATCAAAAGCATCACATACTTATTGTAAGTAGTTGAACATTGCTTATATTGAGTAGCTATCAGGTGATACTGGTATTAATGTAGAATTCTGGATAATATAACAATTAACTGCATTATTATAACTGGATGAATTGACTACTACAGAAATCATTATTGAAGTTTATGAGTCAATACTGTAATAAAAAGAAGTGAATGGCCCCTGGATCTCTCTCTCAGTGTGTTCAGCTTCATTTTACTTGGTGTCTAATGCTTTTATGAGTCTGAATACTGTACTGCACTAATAGAATAGAATAGAAGTTAACCCCTTCACGCCCAGATCTTTCCTTTGCTATATAAAAATTGTCTTGTCAGCCATAAAATTACGAAAAGTAGCTTAATATACCAAATTAGTTAGTGGACAAGGACACTAAACAGGTTTTAGCTTTAAAATATTGCTTATAGTCACTAGAAATCGTCAAATGGCACCCAAATAACAATGGAAATTACGTTCTGGGTCTCAAGGGGTTAATGGGCCATGGATCTCTCTCTCTGTGTGTTCAGCTTTATTTTACTTATTTATTACATATGTTTTACTTATATATTATATTTATTAATTATATATATATTTATTACTTATTTATTACTTATATTATTACTTCATTTTACTTATTTTATTTACTTTACTATTTTTTCTCTAATACTTCCAGGTTTTGGTGATTGAATCGATACCCAAAAAAGACATCTTGAGGCCGGACTGACGGAGCAGGAGCCTCGCACCGCCCCCCTTCCCCCCCTTAGGCCGGTCAGTGACGCGGCCGACGTACCTTTCCGACGGTCACGCTGCTATTGACGAGACTCTTTATTTATTTATTTTTTCCTCGCATCTACTTTAGCATTTGTTTCATGCACATGGATATAACATTTACCTTGACAACACACACATACATACGCACACGCCACATGACCACAGGACCACACAAGTATAGCTCAGGTCCTATAAAATACAACTAGGTAAACACACACACACACACACACACACACACACACACACACACACACACACACACACACACACACACACACACACACACACACACACACCACAGGACCACACAAGTATAGCTCAGGTCCTATAAAATACAACTAGGTAAACACACACACACACACATACAATCATTCATCACCATATGTACCTACTATACTCTTATTATAGATTACCTACTTTGTCATACATGTACATACAACAAAACCACACTATTATGAAGACTGCGCTGCATAGAGTACCACGCAACACTTTGTACATAGAGAGGTGGAGTCGACACGTACTACAAAGTATTTTTGATGAAGAAAACGAGCGTCGGGGTTTGTGGTTTTCCCGGGGGACTGGGCCAAGTACAATACTACACCACACTATAGTCAATTTTTTTTAACGAGGCAAAAATTCCATTCTATATCAAGGTCTCATGCTTAAAATTATACCTATGTTTACCTGATAATATGGTTAACAATGGTGAAATACAACTGAAATTTAGAAGAAGCTTAGTATTCCCTTCTGGCATCAAATATCAGTCAGTAAGCAGCAAGGGGGCAGGATTTTTTGCTTCGTTAAAAAAATAGATTTAAGCTGCCCAAACCTTTCCCGGCTGCCTCCAAAGGGCCTCACCAACCCTCCTCCAAGGTGTTCATCATCCTCGTCGTGTGAGGTGCTGTCGTCATGTAAGATTGGCACAGTCTCCCCTGAAAACCTCGCGTTCTCTCTCTCTTTATATAATCATGTCACACATATATTGCAACACGGGTCAGTCACTGTAAATGCTTCATCACTTTTTTATTCACCGTAGGATGTATACAAAGGTAACAAAGAGAAGAAAGTCAGAGAAACTGGTACTAGACAGGGGCAGTCAGGACACAGATTCCCGTCAACTCTCTCCCACCTGCGTCTTGGTCCTGGCGGGACGATGGGGCGATAGGTCTCATGTTGTAGTGTGAGTGAGTAGGGATGTGAACTCTACTGCTGCCCCCCCCTCCTTATAACACTTAATATTGGTTGTCATATTATCATTTGTGTCTGTGTGTGTGTGTGTGTGTCTGTCTCCCCCCCTCTCTCTCTCTGTCTCTCTCTCTCTCTCTCTCTCTATTTAGCATCTTTTTCATTTATCTCCTGTTCTCTCTCTCTCTCTCTCTCTCTCTCTCTCTCTCTCTCTCTCTCTCTCTCTCTCTCTCTCTCTCTCTCTCTCTCTCTCTCTCTCTCTCTCTCTCTCTCTCTCTCTCTCTCTCTCTTTTTAGCATCTTTCTCATTTGTCATAGTCCCCTCTCTTGTCTCTCTTCACATCAACATTACGTATCTAACACAGTCCCATTTTTGTGATTTTTTGTTAAGTATGAGGCCTTTGAACGAACTTTTTTCTTGCTTTTATGTTATAGCTTTGTAACACTAAATTTATATAGAGTGATGACTTTTTTTTCCTCTCTTTCTTTTGTTTTTGGTAAGGTTATGATAAGTAAGCCCTCAGAGCTGAAAATAAAAAGGCAGTTATGTCAATTAGGGAATGTTTTAGATACTTTTCATATGCATCATCTTCCTGCCTTTCTTGTCAGTGCCATCAACTTCTTTTTATCCATCTGTAATATCCCGTTCCTCTCCCCATCCCTCACTGTTTCACTCTTTCTCTAACCCCTCACTTGTGTATGCTTTGCCATAGTGCCATATGACCTCTAATGTCTGGCACTTTTCCACTGTTTTGGCATTACAATCAATCAATCCTTTTTATCCATCCTTTCCATGACACCTTTGTTTCTGTTCCTGTGGTGTGAGTGAAATGTGTCGTCTCAGAATACATGTGACGGAAAGAAAAGATCTAATACTTTATTTTATGATGTGAAAAAAAATAGTTACCACCTGTTACTCCTATGTTTAGTTTATAGGTGAGACGAGAAAGTGTGCACAGCTTTCTTGATCACAGAGTTTTTGTAATGAAGGTGATACGTCGACCTGAGTTCTGAGGGACGTCCGTTGATAACATGTTGACCTTTTGTATAGACTGAAAGGGTATACAGGGGGCAGGGGATGGGTCTTAGGGCAGGGTAGGGTGTAGGCTACCATCACACAACACTATAGTCGCCACTGCACTAATGTCGCCAGGTGCCATATATCACACATTTTAGCATCACTACAGACTAGTATGTGCCACTAAAGAGACATGCACAGTAGTTTATATCATGTACGTGTCTATTGGCATCCCGTATTATTGGCACATACAAATCTGTAGTGATGCTAGAATTTGTAATATATGGTGCCTGGCGACATAAGTGCAGTGGCGACTATACTTCTGTTGACGGTAGTGTTGATGGGAGGGAGAACCTGTGTCCCTCATGGTAGGTCAGACAAAGGATACAAATTGATGGCTGGCTGGCTGCTCCGTTCTTGCTCGAGTGTGTTGTGTGCCAAGCAGATTCACTCACGATCTGCTGACAATGTACCTTTGAAATGCATGTCAAGTTCACAAATATGATATATCTACCTATAAGCATCTATAGATATATGGGTTTGTGTATAGTATATGTTCTATATATATATACTACATATGCCTATATATATTATACACATAAACAGTCTGTTCTATGGGTTCTATATCCTAGTCATCCCAAGTGCTATTGAATACTATTGCCTTTAGACATTTTTTACACTAGTTGATGCTGGAGTGCTGTGTTCACTGGGCACTGGATAGCATGGTTCTTTGTGCACCTTCACTCCTGCACCGTAAGTCTGCCGTAAGGACTGGGAAGCTGTTGTTTTGTTATTATTTTTTTTTGTACATCACAAAGAACTGGCCAATGGCAAAAAAAAAGGTATCAAAAAGTCCGCATGACAGACTCCTCCTGGCTGAGAGCACCACCACACGTACGGACACACAGACACAGCGGTGGTGACAGGAACAGCACGAACTATACTCGCCGCACGTTAAGTTGGCGAAAATGTGGCCCCTTCACCCCCCCCTTCCCAACGCACGGGATTGGCTGAGGTTTTGGGTGTTAGGGATTTAGGACGAAACTTGGAGTAAGGCATTAACACCCAACACCTCGGCCAATCTCGTGCCTTCGGATGGGTTCATTCCGTTCCTTTCCCCTTCCACTCTTTCTCTATAACCCCTCCCCTTTATTATGCTTTGCCATAGTGCCATATGACCTCTGATGTCTGGCACATTTCCCCTTTTTTTTGGCATTAAAGCAATCAATCAACCGGAAAGAGGAAGTAAAGGGGCACCATTTTTGCTAACTTAACGTGTGGCGTCTAGTGTCATGTCCAGCCAATTCCCTGTTGTGTGGTGATGGCTGTGGCCGCTGCTATGTGGATTGTGGTAGTGTTATGGCTGTGTTGTCTGCTATGTGGTAGTGTCATGGCTGGGCCTCCTCACCGCCCAGCCAGGTGATCCCAGGAGTGTCATGAGGCTGTCATCGTAACTCCCGACGTTTCCCAAAATTGTAGGGACGGTTAACACTAAACACTCCAGAGATTATTTGCTTCACTTTTTCACCGATTTTGCCGCTCATCCGTCGGGGAGAGTGTGTCGCGTTCTCTTTTCTTTCATATGTATTATGGAATTTATTGTTTTTCGTTAATTCGTTAATTAGTTTTTTGTTAATTTTGGTGATTTTGGTGATGGTGGTTGGAGAATGTAGGTGAAGGATGTGTTTTGAGGCTCTGAAAAAAATCCTTGGTGGGCTTGATTTGCAGAAAGCATTTAAGCTCTTAGACAAAAGTGGGTACTTGAGGGATGTAACTTAGGAGAGTGCAAAGTTCATATTGTACTTTGCTTCCTACAATTTAAGGACATTATAGCCCACAGGAAAAGTGTGAGAGGGTATTGATTGAGGTGTTGAGGCAGAAAACAGGTGCCCTTCATTTCTTCATTGCCCCAGCGAGGTCTTGCAAGGCAGCAGAGGTAGTGCAATAGTCATACATTTCCCTAAAAAGATTAGTTCATTTATAGTTCATTTAAGTCTGAAATATGCAATTGCTTCACAGATTATATTGAACGCTCCACGCTCGTAACCTCTCCCCTTTTTTTGTATGCTTTGCCAAAGTGCCATACGACCTGATGTCTGGCACATTTCCCCTTTTTTGGCATTAAATCAGTCAATTCAAGCTCGTACGAATATAAATTAACGAAAACCCATTAACCCATTTTGTGTATGAGTGTATGTTTTGTATTCATGTTTGACTGCTACTCTGGCTTTGGAGGTTAATATCTGTATGACCAATTGTATATACGATGAGGCCTAAAGTTTTGAAGAAGGGAAGTTCTTAAAGAAGAGAAGATTTGCACCCTAAGAGACGGCACTTGTGATGTGTTTAGCTTATGAAATTATAATCAATGGCACCAGTAACTCCCTTAGCTGAAGTTAGCTGAGTTACCAGTTGACGTTAAGTTAGCTGAGTTACCAGTTGACGTTAACTTAGCTGAGTTAACAGTTGACGTTGAGTTAGCTGAGTTACTAAAGACGTTAAGTTAGCTGAGTTACCAGTTGACGTTAAGTTAGCTGAGTTACCAGTTGACGTTAAGTTAGCTGAGTTACCAGTTGACGTTAGGTTAGCTGAGTTACCAGTTGACGTTAGGTTAGCTGAGTTACCAGTTGACGTTAGGTTAGCTGAGTTACCAGTTGACGTTAAGTTAGTTGAGTTACCAGTTGACGTTAAGTTAGCTGAGTTACCAGTTGACGTTAAGTTAGCTGAGTTACCAGTTGACGTTAAGTTAGCTGAGTTACCAGTTGACGTTAAGTTAGGTGAGTTACCAGTTGACGTTAAGTTAGCTGAGTTACCAGTTGACGTTAAGTTAGCTGAGTTACCAGTTGACGTTGAGTTAGCTGAGTTACTAAAGACGTTAAGTTAGCTGAGTTACCAGTTGACGTTAAGTTAGCTGAGTTACCAGTTGACGTTAAGTTAGGTGAGTTACCAGTTGACGTTTGGTTAGCTGAGTTACCAGTTGACATTAAGTTAGCTGAGTTACCAGTTGACGTTAAGTTAGCTGAGTTACCAGTTGACGTTGAGTTAGCTGAGTTACTAAAGACGTTAAGTTAGCTGAGTTACCAGTTGACGTTAGGTTAGCTGAGTTACCAGTTGAAGTTAAGTTAGTTGAGTTACCAGTTGACGTTAAGTTAGCTGAGTTACCAGTTGACGTTAAGTTAGCTGAGTTACCAGTTGACGTTAAGTTAGGTGAGTTACCAGTTGACGTTTGGTTAGCTGAGTTACCAGTTGACGTTAAGTTAGCTGAGTTACCAGTTGACGTTAAGTTAGCTGAGTTACCAGTTGACGTTAAGTTAGCCGAGTTACTAAAGACGTTAAGTTAGCCGAGTTACTAAAGACGTTAAGTTAGCAGAGTTACCAGTTGATGTTAAGTTAGCTGAGTTACCAGTTGACATTAAGTTAGCTAAGTTACCAGTCGACGTTAAGTTATTTGAGCTGCCAGTTGACGTACAGCTTCCCCGCGCTCAGCAGCCTTAGCACTCGTCACAAGGGGGGAATAGTGCCTGCGAGTTGCCTTTAAATCACAGATAAAGAGGGGAAAGGAACCTCCATCACAGAATTCAACAACCTCAGCTACAGTCATTGGTTTTGTATTGATTATGTTGAATGATTGATGAGAAAATACGTATCTTTAAATAGACTCCGTGAATTTTCATAGAGTATTCCATCACTTTTGTCCTTGAGGGTACCTAGTTTCTTTGCAAAATATGACACCTGGAGGACATCTAAGAATTGAATTGGAAAGAACAGGAATTGGTGTTGTTTTGATTAAGTCGAATATGGATGAGAAAATATCGTTAAATAGACTCCGTGAATTCTCGTTTAGTATTTCCATCACTTGTGTTCCCCAGTCAGCATTTATGTATGTACTGAGGTGCATTATTTCTCTCATTCATTTAGTTAGGACACAGGCATGCAGCTACAAGGCATGTTCTTAGTTGCCAAGGAATAGAACATTGCAATATTTTCGTACCTGTAGCTCCTTTCTGCAATATTTTCATACCTGTAGCTCCTTTCTGTAATATTTTCATACCTGTAGCTCCTTTCTGTAATATTTTCATACCTGTAGCTCCTTTCTGCAATATTTTCATACCTGTAGCTCTTTTCTGCAATATTTTCATACCTGTAGCTCTTTTCTGCAATATTTTCATACCTGTAGCTCCTTTCTGCAATATTTTCATACCTTTCGCTCCTTTCTGCAATATTTTCATACCTTTCGCTCCTTTCTGCAATATTTTCATACCTTTCTGCAATATTTTCATAAGTTTCGCTCCTTTCTGCAATATTTTCATACCTTTCGCTCCTTTCTGCAATATTTTAATACCTTTCGCTCCTTTCTGCAATATTTTCATACCTTTCGCTCCTTTCTGCAATATTTTCATACCTTTCGCTCTTTTCTGCAATATTTTCATACCTGTAGCTCCTTTCTGCAATATTTTCATACCTTTCGCTCCTTTCTGCAATATTTTCATACCTGTAGCTCCTTTCTGCAATATTTTCATACCTGTAGCTCCTTTCTGTAATATTTTCATGCCTGTAGCTCCTTTCTGCAATATTTTCGTACTTTTCGCTCCTTTCTGCAATATTTTCATGCCTGTAGCCCCTTTCTGCAATATTTTCATACCTGTAGCTCCTTTCTGCAATATTTTCATACCTGTAGCTCCTTTCTGCAATATTTTCATACCTTTCGCTCATTTCTGCAATATTTTCATACCTGTAGCTCTTTTCTGCAATATTTTCATACCTGTAGCTCCTTTCTGCAATATTTTCATACCTGTAGCTCCTTTCTGCAATATTTTCATACCTTTCGCTCCTTTCTGCAATATTTTCATACCTTTCGCTCCTTTCTGCAATATTTTCATGCCTGTAGCTCCTTTCTGCAATATTTTCATACCTTTCGCTCCTTTCTGCAATATTTTCATACCTTTCGCTCCTTTCTGCAATATTTTCATACCTGTAGCTCCTTTCTGCAATATTTTCATACCTGTAGCTCCTTTCTGCAATATTTTCATACCTGTAGCTCCTTTCTGCAATATTTTCATACCTGTAGCTCCTTTCTGCATTATTGTCATACCTGTAGCTCCTTTCTGCAATATTTTCATGCCTGTAGCTCCTTTCTGCAATATTTTCATACCTGTAGCTCATTTCTGCAATATTTTCATACCTTTCGCTCCTTTCTGCAATATTTTCATACCTGTAGCTCCTTTCTGCAATATTTTCATACCTGTAGCTCCTTTCTGCAATATTTTCATACCTTTCGCTCCTTTCTGCAATATTTTCATACCTGTAGCTCCTTTCTGCAATATTTTCATACCTGTAGCTCCTTTCTGCAATATTTTCATACCTGTAGCTCCTTTCTGCAATATTTTCATGCCTGTAGCTCCTTTCTGCAATATTTTCATGCCTGTAGCTCCTTTCTGCAATATTTTCATAAATGTAGCTCCTTTCTGCAATATTTTCATGCCTGTAGCTCCTTTCTGCAATATTTTCATACCTGTAGCTCCTTTCTGCAATATTTTCATACCTTTCGCTCCTTTCTGCAATATTTTCATGCCTGTAGCTCCTTTCTGCAATATTTTCATACCTGTAGCTCCTTTCTGCAATATTTTCATGCCTGTAGCTCCTTTCTGCAATATTTTCATACCTTTCGCTCCTTTCTGCAATATTTTCATACCTTTCGCTCCTTTCTGCAATATTTTCATGCTTGTAGCTCCTTTCTGCAATATTTTCATACCTGTAGCTCCTTTCTGCAATATTTTCATGCCTGTAGCTCCTTTCTGCAATATTTTCATACCTGTAGCTCCTTTCTGCAATATTTTCATGCCTGTAGCTCCTTTCTGCAATATTTTCATACCTTTCGCTCATTTCTGCAATATTTTCATACCTTTCGCTCTTTTCTGCAATATTTTCATACCTTTCGCTCCTTTCTGCAATATTTTCATACCTTTCGCTCCTTTCTGCAATATTTTCATGCCTGTAGCTCCTTTCTGCAATATTTTCATACCTTTCGCTCCTTTCTGCAATATTTTCATGCCTGTAGCTCCTTTCTGCAATATTTTCATACCTGTAGCTCCTTTCTGCAATATTTTCATACCTGTAGCTCCTTTCTGCAATATTTTCATGCCTGTAGCTCCTTTCTGCAATATTTTCATGCCTGTAGCTCCTTTCTGCAATATTTTCATACCTTTCGCTCCTTTCTGCAATATTTTTATACCTTTCGCTCCTTTCTGCAATATTTTTATACCTTTCGCTCCTTTCTGCAATATTTTTATACCTTTCGCTCCTTTCTGCAATATTTTCATACCTGTAGCTCCTTTCTGCAATATTTTCATGCCTGTAGCTCCTTTCTGCAATATTTTCTTACTACTAAACCTCTTTTAGGGAATCATTTTTCTCTGTGACTATGATGCTGTAATTTTTTCTTCTCTTTTTGTTTCTCTGGAGGTCTTAATGTTTGTGCTAAGAAATAAGAAGTCAGTGCTAATTATAGGCATTTCTTACCTGACTAACTAACGCCTATAGAAGGTTGCCGAGATTGCAGGAAATGTACAATTATGTTAGAGACAGAAGAAAGTGTGATTACGTACGTACTGGTGTTACATTAGATGAATAGAAGGAGGAGGAAGAAGAAGATAGGAAGGAGGAAGAGTAAGGAAAAAGGAGAGGTTAGAATTTTAGTACATAGAGAGAAATTTATCATTCTTAACGTATAAGTAAAGGAAGAGAAGACTGCAGCAGCATTTATTTTTAATTGGCCAGAGTAATACAAATGTAAATTGCAAATATATATATGAAGAATAACTCAAAACAAGGTATTTGTACATATAGGACTAGAGGACATTGCTTTGTCATTTTTGTATTATAACAGGAGAGTTTGTGAACCACAGTAGCCATTGAATAAAAGGATAACGAACACTTGATCTCCCTTGCATCACTGTGTTTCCTCATAGCGACAATGCTGTAAGGGCCACACACATAGGGGTGGCGGTAGCAGAGTGGTTAGCGTCACCGAGTGGCGTTCTCATAGACCTGAGTTCGATCCCGAGTGAGACTCATAAATCCACTTAAAATATTTCTGCACCGTCGAGTGGCCTAAGAACACCCACATGCTGCCCATTAACTCTACCTTCAATTGTGAGTGCATCGGAGGACACAGGGGGGCGGCATGAGCCTCTAATCACAGGTGTCACTATAAAAATTCTGCCTGTGCCACCACGGGCGAGGGCCAACCATCGCAACCTTCAAGGGAGCCTCCAGGGCCTACCATCCGAGCCCTGGAGGTCACTGCCTACAGGCGCTATAGGCATACATGTAAAAAACAAAAAACAACAACGCTACAGAGATCCATACTGTAGTTTTGTTTGAGGTCCCCCTTATCACGCCTTGTTACTCCTGTCCAGCCTCCCTAGACAATTATGTAACACCAGCCAGTTCCCTCCCAAAAATAATTGGTAGTTTTCCTTTTTTCAATACAATACTATAGGCCTAAGTCAATACTATAGGCCTAAGTCAATACTATAGGCCTAAGTCAATACTATAGGCCTAAGTCAATACTATAGGCCTAAGTCAATAATACAGGCCTAAGTCAATAATATAGGCCTAAGTCAATAATATAGGCCTGAGTCAATAATATAGGCCTAAGTCAATAATATAGGCCTAAGTCAATACTATAGGCCTAAGTCAATAATATAGGCCTAAGTCAATACTATAGGCCTAAGTCAATACTATAGGCCGAAGTCAATAATACAGGTCTTAAGTCAATAATATAGGCCGAAGTCAATAATATAGGCCTCAGTCAATACTATAGGCCTAAGTCAATACTATAGGCCTAAGTCAATACTATAGGCCTAAGTCAATAATATAGGCCTAAGTCAATAATATAGGCCTAAGTCAATAATACAGGCCTAAATCAATACTATAGGCCTCAGTCAATAATACAGGCCTCAGTCAATACTATAGGCCTAAGTCAATAATATAGGCCTAAGTCAATACTATAGGCCGAAGTCAATACTATAGGCCGAAGTCAATACTATAGGCCGAAGTCAATACTATAGGCCGAAGTCAATACTATAGGCCTAAGTCAATACTATAGGCCGAAGTCAATACTATAGGCCTAAGTCAATACTATAGGCCTAAGTCAATACTATAGGCCGAAGTCAATACTATAGGCCTAAGTCAATACTATAGGCCTAAGTCAATAATACAGGCCTAAGTCAATACTATAGGCCTCAGTCAATACTATAGGCCGAAGTCAATACTATAGGCCTCAGTCAATACTATAGGCCGAAGTCAATACTATAGGCCTCAGTCAATACTATAGGCCTAAGTCAATAATACAGGCCTAAGTCAATACTATAGGCCTAAGTCAATAATACAGGCCTAAGTCTAGCCTAAATACCTGCAAATTATTCTCTTACGTATTTCCTTTAACAAATCTGAAAGTTCTGTAACACAAGGCTACAGGAACTACCACGTGTAGGTCTCGCGGCCTCTTGTAGCTTCCTTATTTTCTTATGGGCTGGCTGCACTCCCCCCCCCCCCCACACACACACACTGGCATGCATGATCCGCCTCCCTCGTCACCACTCTCAATAGTTGATCACTGACTATTTGGGGCAGTGTGGGAGGCATTCTCCCAGGGTCAGGGACGCACAGCTTTTATGTGAAGTGCATTTTTTGGAAGTGCATTTTTCGGAACTGCATTTTTTTCGAACTGCATTTTTATCGAAGTGCATTTTTTTCGAAGTGCATTTTTTTCGAAGTGCATTTTTTTCGAAGTGCATTTTTTTCGAACTGCATTTTTATCGAAGTGCATTTTTATCGAAGTGCATTTTTTTCGAAGTGCACTTTTTTCGAAGTGCATTTTTTCGAAGTGCATTTTTTTCGAAGTGCATTTTTTTTACATTCTTATATTCTTATATTCATTATACTCATAAATAAATTGAAAATTATCCTGTATAAATTTGAAGATCTCTTGGCTGGACTAAGCCCCCAATGTTTCAAGATCCTAAATACGCCCCTGTCACACGCATCACACTTCACCAAACCCCACCTCCCCCCTCCTCTCCTTAGGCATGACGTCATTTTTGAACGACCCCTATCTAGTTGTAGCATTCAGGGCCTGATCTTGTAGCATTCAGGGCCTGATCTTGTAGCATTCAGGGCCTGATCTTGTAGCATTCAGGGCCTGATCTATACTCGTGTGGTCCTGCCCTTGGATCTATATTTTTCCCTGTGTGTGTGTGTGCGTGAGTCAATAATGATGGCCCACAGTTATGAATCACCTGTTGACGGCGGTAACCTTGGTGTGACAGCCGCACTACCGGGTGACGGACGGGCGCGGGACACCTGTGGTCGTGGCGCAGGTGAGTCACGCTAACCTTACTGCAGGACTTTCTTTTCCTCCCTTGAGCCAGAGTGACATAAGAACAGAAGAACATAAGGAAGCTGCATGACGAGTGACTGGCAGTGAAGGACCAGCGTATCATCCCAACCCTTCAACCCTTCATTTTTTTTTTTTTTTTTTTTTACACCCTTTAATCAACCTCTATTTTATGTTTTCTTATATGATTCATTTTTTTTTTTTTTACAGCCATCAACCTCTTTTATGTGTATTCTTATGAACCCTTATCCCAACCCTTCCACCCTGCCACTGTTACACCAAGTTATCAACCTTTTTTTGATGTGTATTCTAATATGTCATTCTTTAAATTATTTCTATAGCCATCAACTTCTTTTTTTGTGTATTCTTGTGTGTCATTCTTTTAATTATTTCTATAGCCATCATCTTTTTTTCTGTGTATTCTTATGTCATTCTTTAAATAATTTCTACAGCTGTATTATTGTATTTAGATTTGTTTTACTTGCATCCAATTGACATTTTTACAGTTTAATTTCCAGTTATATTTATGATGATAATTTTATACCTTTGTTTCATCATATTTACTTTTTTTTTTCTTTTTTACGTAGCCTACATCATTCTCACTTCCATTTTTCACGTCAGTCATTATTGATTCGGGTATTCAAGATTAAGGGTTAATGAGGTGTGGCATGACGAGTGTGAGGCAAAAAGTGTAATGATATGATGTACGTGTGTGTGTGTGTGTGTGTGTGTGTGTGTAAGCAAGTAGTAATCATGTAGTTGGGCGGGTAATAACAGACGCTCATAGACAGTAACCACAGCTGTATGTATGTATGTATGTATGTAGTATGTATGTATTGTATGTATGCAGTGCCGTTTCTAGCCTTTTGGGGCCCTATGCGAAATCCTGTTTGGGGGCCCTATTTTGTGAAACTATGGTGGGGGGATTCCAAGCCCTCTAAGGTGGTCCGGGGGCACGCCTTAAATATATAAATACATCTATCTGGTGCACTTTAAGAGGAAAAGAGACTAGATTCTAAAAAAAAATGCAAATAATGGAAGTTTGGTGGCCCCTTGGTGGCTTTGGGGGCCTTGTGCAACCACGTAGTTCGCGTATAGGAAGAAACGGCCCTGTATATATGTATGTATGTACTGGTAAGGATATAGTAGCATCGTCAGGTTAGGACAGGGTGACAGGCGTAATGGTTCCCCGCCGTGGTGATGAATAGAGGGAAGGGTGATGGCTGGCCTGAATGGTAGACCCGCGGATGGTTATAAATTACTAGTAAAGAATGAATGTATGCTGATTGCCAATTGGGTGCTATAGATTGGTGGTTCGGGGGAAGCTAGGCTATTGCGTTGCTGATGTATTGGTAGTTGTGGTGGTAGTAATGGTTATGTTAGCTGTTTGATATATTTGTGGTTATTGTGTGGTTGATGTGGTGGTGGTGGTAGTAATAATGTCAAGAGTTCATGATCTTCATTAACCGTCAGTAAGTAGGGGAGAGCGGGGCAGGTTGCATCGAGGGTAGGTTGCATCATTGCCTCTAACTCGCATGTTATCACACGTACATCGTCTTAATACTACTACTATAAACTACTACTACTACAACTACAACAATAATAATAATAAAAAAAGTTAATGCGAGTTAGAGGCAATGATGCAACCTACCCCGCTCTCCCCTACAACACATGATTCAATTGCGGTTCGAACTTTTTAGCTGAAAATCATGATCATTCAAATATATATCAAAGTAGTGTTGGGAATATACGAACCAAACATTCATTACATTCATAATATATACATTATAAGTTCATTTTCATATTAGTTTGTATTCTAAATGAAAGTAAGTATCCTGCCATGAAGTGGTTCGGTGGTCTGAGTGTCGCGTTCAGTTATTTTCTTTCGATAAAATAACATTAATATTCTTACCATGTGAAATTTGACATTGGATGAAGGACGAAAATAACTCAATTTGTTTAGTTTATCCAAAGAAAAACCAGGAAGCAAAGTATGTTTCGTTTTTTAGGTTTTGTTTAAGTTCCAAGTTCCCACCCAAGCGGCGACGTTGTGAGGGCGGGAGGGAAGCGAGGCAGAGGCGAGCGGGGCACAGTGGGGAGAGGTGGGCGTGAAGGGCTGAAGGCTAAATACAACACTACCACCACTACTACAAGGACTAGCAAGGTAAATATACTAAATAAGGTTTCTATGTTGCTTGCTTAGGCTGTCGTAGATGTGTAGCTGATGACTGGACGTGTGTGTGTGTGTGTGTGTAGCGGGCCCAGTGTTTAATTAGGTTTATTTTAAAGAGGTGAAAAATCCTGACCCCTTGCTGCTTATTGACTGATATTTGATGCCAGAAGGGAATACTACGATTCTTCTAAATTTCAGTTGTATTTTATTATAGTTAACCATAATATCAGGTAAACATAGGCATAATTTTAAGCATGAAACTGAAAGATAGAATGGAATTTTTGCCTCTTTAAAAAAAATAGACTATAGAGGCTGGCGGCCATTACGAGCCTGTGATTAAAGATGCAGGGTAGTTACGAGTAATATTAATTGGTAGTCACAGGTAGTAGAAAGGAGAAGAGTGCTATGGAGGGTTTGCTTTTATACTTTCTTAACCCCTTCACGCCCAGATCTTTCCTTTGCTATATAAATTCGTCTTGTTAGCCATAAGATTACAAAAAGTAACGTAATATACCAAATTAGCTAGTGGACAAGGATACTAAACAGGTCATATCTATAAAATATTGCTTATATTAATCAAAATCATCTAACAGAAGTGCATTATTTTTCGCAGTGCATTATTTTTCGCAGTGCATTTTATTTGCAGTGCATTTTATTTGCAGTGCATTTTATTTACAGTGCATTTTATTTGCAATGCATTTTATTCGCAGTGCATTTTTTTTGCAGTGCATTTTATTCGCAATGCATTTTATTTGCAGTGCATTTTTTTTGCAGTGCATTTTATTCGCAGTGCATTTTTTTGCAGTGCATTTTATTCGCAGTGCATTTTTTTTGCAGTGCATTTTATTCGCAGTGCATTTTTTTGCAGTGCATTTTATTCGCAGTGCATTTTTTTGCAATGCATTTTATTCGCAGTGCATTTTATTCGCAAAGCATTTTATTCGCAGTGCATTTTATTCGCAGTGCATTTTATTCGCAGTGCATTTTATTCGCAGTGCATTTTATTCTCAATGCATTTTATTTGCAGTGCATTTTATTCTCAATGCATTTTATTCGCAGTGCATTTTATTCGCAGTGCATTTTATTCGCAGTGCATTTTATTCGCAGTGCATTTTATTCGCAGTGCATTTTATTCGCAGTGCATTTTATTCGCAGTGCATTTTATTCGCAGTGCATTTTATTCGCAGTGCATTTTATTCGCAGTGCATTTTATTCGCAGTGCATTTTATTCGCAGTGCATTTTATTGCAGTGCATTTTATTCGCAGTGCATTTTATTCGCAGTGCATTTTATTTGCAGTGCATTTTATTCGCAGTGCATTTTATTCGCAGTGCATTTTATTTGCAGTGCATTTTATTCGCAGTGCATTTTATTGCAGTGCATTTTATTTGCAGTGCATTTTATTCGCAGTGCATTTTATTCGCAGTGCATTTTATTTGCAGTGCATTTTATTCGCAGTGCATTTTATTTGCAGTGCATTTGATTTGCAGTGCATTTTATTCGCAGTGCATTTTTTTCGCAGTGCATTTTATTCGCAGGCATTTTATTCGCAGTGCATTTTATTCGCAGTGCATTTTATTCGCAGTGCATTTTATTCGCAGCGCATTTTATTCGCAGTGCATTTTATTCGCAGTGCATTTTATTCGCAGTGCATTTTATTCGCAGTGCATTTTATTTGCAGTGCATTTTATTTTGCAGTGCATTTTATTCGCAGTGCATTTTATTTGCAGTGCATTTATTTGCAGTGCATTTTTATTCGCAGTGCATTTTATTCGCAGTGCATTTTATTCGCAGTGCATTTTATTCGCAGTGCATTTTATTTGCAGTGCATTTTATTCGCAGTGCATTTTATTCGCAGTGCATTTTATTCGCAGTGCATTTTATTTGCAGGCATTTTATTTGCAGTGCATTTTATTTGCAGTGCATTTTATTTGCAGTGCATTTTATTCAAGTGCATTTTATTTGCAGTGCATTTTATTTGCAGTGCATTTTATTCGCAGTGCATTTTATTCGCAGTGCATTTTATTCGCAGTGCATTTTATTCGCAGTGCATTTTATTCGCAGTGCATTTTATTCGCAGTGCATTTATCGCAGTGCATTTTATTCGCAGTGCATTTTATCGCAGTGCATTTATTCGCGGTGCATTTTATTCGCAGTGCATTTTATTCGCGGTGCATTTTATTCGCGGTGCATTTTATTCGGAGTGCATTTTATTCGCAGTGCATTTTATTCGCAGTGCATTTTATTCGCAGTGCATTTTATTTGCAGTGCATTTTATTTGCAGTGCATTTTATTCGCAGTGCATTTTATTCGCAGTGCATTTTATTCGCAGTGCATTTTATTCGCAGTGCATTTTATTTGCAGTGCATTTTATTCGCAGTGCATTTTATTTGCAGTGCATTTTATTTGCAGTGCATTTTATTCGCAGTGCATTTTATTCGCAGTGCATTTTATTCGCAGTGCATTTTATTCGCAGTGCATTTTATTCGCAGTGCATTTTATTCGCAGTGCATTTTATTCGCAGTGCATTTTATTTGCAGTGCATTTTATTTGCAGTGCATTTTATTCGCAGTGCATTTTATTCACAGTGCATTTTATTCGCAGTGCATTTTATTCGCAGTGCATTTTATTCGCAGTGCATTTTATTCGCAGTGCATTTTATTCGCAGTGCATTTTATTCGCAGTGCATTTTATTCGCAGGCATTTTATTTGCAGTGCATTTTATTCGCAGTGCATTTTATTCGCAGTGCATTTTATTTGCAGTGCATTTTATTCGCAGTGCATTTTATTTGCAGTGCATTTTATTTGCAGTGCATTTTATTCGCAGTGCATTTTATTCGCAGTGCATTTTATTCGCAGTGCATTTTATTCGCAGTGCATTTTATTCGCAGTGCATTTTATTTGCAGTGCATTTTATTCGCAGTGCATTTTATTCGCAGTGCATTTTATTTGCAGTGCATTTTATTTGCAGTGCATTTTATTTGCAGTGCATTTTATTTGCAGTGCATTTTATTTGCAGTGCATTTTATTTGCAGTGCATTTTATTTGCAGTGCATTTTATTTGCAGTGCATTTTATTCGCAGTGCATTTTATTCGCAGTGCATTTTATTCGCAGTGCATTTTATTCGCAGTGCATTTTATTCGCAGTGCATTTTATTCGCAGTGCATTTTATTCGCAGTGCATTTTATTTGCAGTGCATTTTATTCGCAGTGCATTTTATTCGCAGTGCATTTTATTTGCAGTGCATTTTATTCGCAGTGCATTTTATTTGCAGTGCATTTTATTTGCAGTGCATTTTATTCGCAGTGCATTTTATTCGCAGTGCATTTTATTCGCAGTGCATTTTATTCGCAGTGCATTTTATTTGCAGTGCATTTTATTCGCAGTGCATTTTATTCGCAGTGCATTTTATTTGCAGTGCATTTTATTTGCAGTGCATTTTATTTGCAGTGCATTTTATTTGCAGTGCATTTTATTTGCAGTGCATTTTATTTGCAGTGCATTTTATTTGTCAGTGCATTTTATTCGCAGTGCATTTTATTCGCAGTGCATTTATTCGCAGTGCATTTTATTCGCAGTGCATTTTATTCGCAGTGCATTTTATTCGCAGTGCATTTTATTCGCAGTGCATTTTATTCGCAGTGCATTTTATTTGCAGTGCATTTTATTCGCAGTGCATTTTATTCGCAGTGCATTTTATTCGCAGTGCATTTTATTCGCAGTGCATTTTATTCGCAGTGCATTTTATTTGCAGTGCATTTTATTTGCAGTGCATTTTATTTGCAGTGCATTTTATTTGCAGTGCATTTTATTTGCAGTGCATTTTATATGCAGTGCATTTTATTTGCAGTGCATTTTATTTGCAGTGCATTTTATTCGCAGTGCATTTTATTCGGTGCATTTTATTCGCAGTGCATTTTATTCGCAGTGCATTTTATTCGCAGGGCATTTTATTTGCAGTGCATTTTATTCGCAGGGCATTTATTCGCAGTGCATTTCATTCGCAGGGCATTTTATTTGCAGTGCATTTTATTCGCAGGGCATTTTATTCGGTGCATTTTATTCGCAGTGCATTTTATTCGCTGCATTTTATTTGCAGTGCATTTTATTCGGTGCATTTTATTTGCAGTGCATTTTATTCGCAGGGCATTTTATTCGGTGCATTTTATTTGCAGTGCATTTTATTCGCAGGGCATTTTATTTGCAGTGCATTTTATTCGCAGTGCATTTTATTTGCAGTGCATTTTATTTGCAGTGCATTTTTTATTCGCAGTGCATTTTATTCGCAGTGCATTTTATTTGCAGTGCATTTTATTCGCAGTGCATTTTATTCGCAGTGCATTTTATTCGCAGGGCATTTTATTCGCAGTGCATTTTATTCGCAGGGCATTTATTCGCAGTGCATTTTATTCGCAGTGCATTTTATTCGCAGTGCATTTTATTCGCAGGGCATTTTATTCGCAGTGCATTTTATTCGCAGTGCATTTTATTCGCAGGGCATTTTATTCGCAGTGCATTTTATTCGCAGTGCATTTTATTCGCAGTGCATTTTATTCGCAGTGCATTTTATTCGCAGTGCATTTTATTTGCAGTGCATTTTATTCGCAGTGCATTTTATTCGCAGTGCATTTTATTTGCAGTGCATTTTATTCGCAGTGCATTTTATTTGCAGTGCATTTTATTTGCAGTGCATTTTATTCGCAGTGCATTTTATTCGCAGTGCATTTTATTTGCAGTGCATTTTATTCGCAGTGCATTTTATTTGCAGTGCATTTTATTTGCAGTGCATTTTATTCGCAGTGCATTTTATTCGCAGTGCATTTTATTCGCAGTGCATTTTATTCGCAGTGCATTTTATTCGCAGTGCATTTTATTCGCAGTGCATTTTATTCGCAGCGCATTTTATTCGCAGTGCATTTTATTCGCAGTGCATTTTATTCGCAGTGCATTTTATTCGCAGTGCATTTTATTTGCAGTGCATTTTATTTGCAGTGCATTTTATTCGCAGTGCATTTTATTTGCAGTGCATTTTATTTGCAGTGCATTTTATTCGCAGTGCATTTTATTCGCAGTGCATTTTATTCGCAGTGCATTTTATTTGCAGTGCATTTATTCGCAGTGCATTTTATTCGCAGTGCATTTTATTCGCAGTGCATTTTATTTGCAGTGCATTTTATTTGCAGTGCATTTTATTTGCAGTGCATTTTATTTGCAGTGCATTTTATTTGCAGTGCATTTTATTTGCAGTGCATTTTATTTCGCAGTGCATTTTTATTCGCAGTGCATTTTATTCGCAGTGCATTTTATTCGCAGTGCATTTTATTCGCAGTGCATTTTATTCGCAGTGCATTTTATTCGCAGTGCATTTTATTCGCAGTGCATTTTATTCGCAGTGCATTTTATTCGCAGTGCATTTTATTCGCGGTGCATTTTATTCGCAGTGCATTTTATTCGCGGTGCATTTTATTCGCGGTGCATTTTATTCGGAGTGCATTTTATTCGCAGTGCATTTTATTCGCAGTGCATTTTATTCGCAGTGCATTTTATTTGCAGTGCATTTTATTTGCAGTGCATTTTATTCGCAGTGCATTTTATTCGCAGTGCATTTTATTCGCAGTGCATTTTATTCGCAGTGCATTTTATTTGCAGTGCATTTTATTCGCAGTGCATTTTTTGCAGTGCATTTTATTTGCAGTGCATTTATTCGCAGTGCATTTTATTCGCAGTGCATTTTATTCGCAGTGCATTTTATTCGCAGTGCATTTTATTCGCAGTGCATTTTATTCGCAGTGCATTTTATTCGCAGTGCATTTTATTTGCAGTGCATTTTATTTGCAGTGCATTTTATTCGCAGTGCATTTTATTCACAGTGCATTTTATTCGCAGTGCATTTTATTCGCAGTGCATTTTATTCGCAGTGCATTTTATTCGCAGTGCATTTTATTCGCAGTGCATTTTATTTCGCAGTGCATTTTATTCGCAGTGCATTTTATTTGCAGTGCATTTTATTCGCAGTGCATTTTATTCGCAGTGCATTTTATTTGCAGTGCATTTTATTCGCAGTGCATTTTATTTGCAGTGCATTTTATTTGCAGTGCATTTTATTCGCAGTGCATTTTATTCGCAGTGCATTTATTCGCAGTGCATTTTATTCGCAGTGCATTTTATTCGCAGTGCATTTTATTCGCAGTGCATTTATTCGCAGTGCATTTTATTCGCAGTGCATTTTATTCGCAGTGCATTTTATTTGCAGTGCATTTTATTTGCAGTGCATTTTATTTGCAGTGCATTTTATTTGCAGTGCATTTTATTTGCAGTGCATTTTATTTGCAGTGCATTTTATTTGCAGTGCATTTTATTCGCAGTGCATTTTATTCGCAGTGCATTTTATTCGCAGTGCATTTTATTCGCAGTGCATTTTATTCGCAGTGCATTTTTATTCGCAGTGCATTTTATTTGCAGTGCATTTTATTCGCAGTGCATTTTATTCGCAGTGCATTTTATTTGCAGTGCATTTTATCGCAGTGCATTTTATTTGCAGTGCATTTTATTTGCAGTGCATTTTATTCGCAGTGCATTTTATTCGCAGTGCATTTTATTCGCAGTGCATTTTATTCGCAGTGCATTTTATTTGCAGTGCATTTTATTCGCAGTGCATTTTATTCGCAGTGCATTTTATTTGCAGTGCATTTTATTTGCAGTGCATTTTATTTGCAGTGCATTTTATTTGCAGTGCATTTTATTTGCAGTGCATTTTATTTGCAGTGCATTTTATTTGCAGTGCATTTTATTCGCAGTGCATTTTATTCGCAGTGCATTTTATTCGCAGTGCATTTTATTCGCAGTGCATTTTATTCGCAGTGCATTTTATTCGCAGTGCATTTTATTCGCAGTGCATTTTATTTGCAGTGCATTTTATTTGCAGTGCATTTTATTCGCAGTGCATTTTATTCGCAGTGCATTTTATTCGCAGTGCATTTTATTCGCAGTGCATTTTATTCGCAGTGCATTTTATTTGCAGTGCATTTTATTTGCAGTGCATTTTATTTGCAGTGCATTTTATTTGCAGTGCATTTTATTTGCAGTGCATTTTATTTGCAGTGCATTTTATTTGCAGTGCATTTTATTCGCAGTGCATTTTATTCGGTGCATTTTATTCGCAGTGCATTTTATTCGCAGTGCATTTTATTCGCAGGGCATTTTATTTGCAGTGCATTTTATTCGCAGGGCATTTTATTCGCAGTGCATTTCATTCGCAGGGCATTTTATTTGCAGTGCATTTTATTCGCAGGGCATTTTATTCGGTGCATTTTATTCGCAGTGCATTTTATTCGCTGCATTTTATTTGCAGTGCATTTTATTCGGTGCATTTTATTTGCAGTGCATTTTATTCGCAGGCATTTTATTCGGTGCATTTTATTTGCAGTGCATTTTATTCGCAGGGCATTTTTATTTGCAGTGCATTTTATTCGCAGTGCATTTTATTTGCAGTGCATTTTATTTGCAGTGCATTTTATTCGCAGTGCATTTTATTCGCAGTGCATTTTATTTGCAGTGCATTTTATTCGCAGGGCATTTTATTTGCAGTGCATTTTATTCGCAGTGCATTTTATTCGCAGTGCATTTTATTCGCAGTGCATTTTATTCGCAGGGCATTTTATTTGCAGTGCATTTTATTCGCAGTGCATTTTATTCGCAGTGCATTTTATTCGCAGGGCATTTTATTTGCAGTGCATTTTATTCGCAGGGCATTTTATTCGCAGTGCATTTTATTCGCAGGGCATTTTATTTGCAGTGTATTTTATTCGCAGGGCATTTTATTTGCAGTGTATTTTATTCGCAGGGCATTTTATTTGCAGTGTATTTTATTCGCAGGGCATTTTATTCGCAGGGCATTTTATTCGCAGGGCATTTTATTTGCAGTGTATTTTATTCGCAGGGCATTTTATTCGGTGCATTTTATTCGCAGTGCATTTTATTCGGTGCATTTTATTTGCAGTGCATTTTATTCGCAGGGCATTTTATTCGGTGCATTTTATTTGCAGTGCATTTTATTCTCAATGCATTTTATTTGCAGTGCATTTTATTCTCAATGCATTTTATTCGCAGTGCATTTTATTCGCAGTGTAGCATATTTTAACTTTTTTGTTATCTATAAACTTTTCTGTCTTGGTATTGAGGGACAGTTACTCTAATGCTTAAAGTGGAGGAGAATAGTCATTTTTAGTCCTTTACAAAGCACCAAAGGCCACAGCAGACAAATATGTAACAAAGGTTGTCTCTTTCAGGGGGAGGCAGTGGCAGAGTGGCTAGCTTGTGGTCCCAAGTTCGAGTTGTGCCAGAAGTAAAAGCTTTCTGCCAAGATTACCCACATGGTCACAGGAAGTACATGTTGTGGAGGGATGTCTGGAGCCAATCATCAACGCTGTCCAGGCTGTGACGTCACACTGAGAGCTCAGGCGATCGCTGGAGTAAAATCTGCATTCTTCATATAAGACTTAGAACAAAATACACTATGAAGGTACTTATTCTATAGGCATTTTCGTTACTTTTGATAAATATTATGACCTTACCCTCATCCATATCTGTCACGGTAAGCATGACACTTTGCTGTGCGTGCATTATTTTGATTAAAATGATCGAGTGTCCACAGAGCGAAGTGTCATGTTTATTGCGACAGATGTTGACGAGGGTATAATATTTGTTATAAGTTACGAAAATGCCTATAGAATTAGTCTACCTTCATAGCGTATTTTGTTTGTTGTATGAAAAATGCAGATTTTACTCAAGCGATCGCCTGTGTGGCAACACGAGCCTGGACAGCCTGGACACAGAACATTCCACTGTCACCACACAGGAGGATATTTACCATCAGGAGCCAATCATCATCTACAGCTCTAGGAAAGAAAGTCTACAGGAATGGAGTATGGCAAAGAGAAGTACTTATTTGCAATTTCTTTTATTCATATGATTTTACAAAAAAAAATTTTGATCTATATAAAGTTTTGTTGCAAAAATCCAAAGAAAAAAAAAAAAAAAAAAATACATTGAAGAGTCTCTCGAACTTTTATAAACTTTAGCAGCTTTTAATTAAAGTCTTACGCCCGTTAGGAAAGCGGTCCTCCCACGCTAAGGAATGGGGGCGTGCCGAGCACAGGTCCAGACCCAGGAATGTGTGTGTGCTTCCCACAAACCGTGCACGGGAAGCAGCAATCATTTGCGTAAAGCCACCACACATCCCGGGACTGGAGGCGTCAGTGTCCTGGTGATGTTGCTTGACGGTGACTCGGTTGGTCGCTGCCTTCTTCCTCACCAGACTGGCACACTGTAAGGAGGACGACGTGGTGGGGTTACTTCATGTACCAAAAATAACAAGATCAAATGAAATCTTAAAAATTCATTATTTTACCTCAAATAACAAAGTACATAATCAAGACCTATTATATATCTGTTTCTATAGTATTATTAGAGTTAAAACAAGTTACTTAACTGTTTTATAGGTGGCTTCAGGTGTCTGTGTCCTGGGATGTGGCTGCTGCCCGCGGTTGCTGTCTCATCCTTGCGGCCTCTACTTGTTCCCCAGTCTCCTTCAGCAACACTCGCTGCCCCGGCGCACTGGAAAGAGGAAGACGTGGTTACTTAAAATATGATTAAATGAAATCTTTAAAAGAATCATTTTATTGTGTAGTATGTATAACTACGTATGTGAATAAAAACATTACTTCCAGTGTCTGTTGGCTTGATTTCCTTCCTTCGAGCTGTAAATGTTGATTGGCTCCTGATGGTAAATATCCTCTGTCTGGATGAGTGTGTGGTGAAGCAATGTTCTGTATCCCGGCTGTCCAAGCCAGTCACGTCACACGGGCAGCTCAGGCGATCCCTGGAGTAAAATCTGCATTTTTCATTTAAGACTGAACAAACAAAATGCGCCATGAAGGTAGACTTATTCTATAGGCATTTTCCTTACTTATGACCTCATCGACATCTGTCACAATAAACATGACACTTTGCTGTGTGGACACTTATCATTTTAATCAAAATAATGCACGCACAGCAAAGTGTCATGCTTACCATGACAGATGTGGATGAGGGTAAGGTCATAATATTTGTCATAAGTAACGAAAATGCCTATAGAATAAGTCTACCTTCATAACATAGAAAATAAAGTCTTATATGAAGAATGCAGATTTTACTCAAGCGATCGCCTGAGCTGCCCGTGTGACGTCACAAGCCTGGACAGCAACGATGATTGGCTCCAGACATCCCTCACCACAGTTGTGGCCATGGGGGTAATCTTGGCAGAACTCTAACTTGGGACCACAAGCTAGCCACCCTGCCACTGCCTTCCCCTGAAAGAAACAACCTTTGTTAAATATGTGTGGCCTTTGGTGCTTTGTAAAGGACTACTCTTCTTCACTTAAAGAATTAGAGTAAATGTCCCTCAATACCAAGACAGAAAAGTTTAGATAAAAAAAAAAATTGCCAAAAAATTGTACTTAGGCTGTGAATGAAGTGAAATTGAGGACTAACTTTCTTTTTATCAATAAACTTCTGTCTTTGTTTGGCAGTTTAACGCTACTTCATAACCTAGAGAATAATTGATAAACTAACTAATCTACAAAATAGTTGATAATGTGATACAAGTATTTTGATCATTTTTGGTAATAAATATTTTATAATATTTTTTTTATAATACATTTTTGATAATAATTTTGATATTTTGTAAACTAATTAGCCTACACATTAACTAAGACCCAGCTCATTATTACACAACCTATAAATGCTCGTGTAATAAAACACTAGCCTTCATATTTCACTCCTCTAAAATTGTCTGATTTTATATAGATTCCTCACATAAATATATATAGACATGATTTTATATAGATTCCTCACATAAATATATATAGACATGATTTTATATAGATTCCTCACATAAATATATATAGACATGATTTTATATAGATTCCTCACATAAATATATATAGACATGATTTTATATAGATTCCTCACATAAATATATATAGACATGATTTTATATAGATTCCTCACATAAATATATATAGACATGATTTTACGTATATAGATTCCTCACATAAATATATATAGACATGATTTTACGTATATAGATTCCTCACATAAATATATATAGACATGATTTTATATAGATTCCTCACATAAATATATATAGACATGATTTTACGTATATAGATTCCTCACATAAATATATATAGACATGATTTTATATAGATTCCTCACATAAATATATATAGACAGGATTTTATATAGATTCCTCACATAAATATATATAGACATGATTTTATATAGATTCCTCACATAAATAACATTAATATGAGAAACAAGCTTTTGAACCCTTTCACATCTAGATCTTTCCTTTGCTATACATCATCGTCTGACTTTTTTCTGTTGTCAGCCATAAAATTACGAAAAGTGACTGAATATACCAAATTAACTAGTGGACAAAGATACTAAACAGGTCATATCTATTAAAATATTGCTTATAGTCATTAAAAATCATCTAATGGTACCTAAATTACAATGGAAATTACGTTCTGGGCCTCAAATGGGAAACAAGCTTAATAAGTGACCTCATCCACTAACATGAACAAACAAACTAACGAACATTGAGTGAAGCATTAGTCACTTGGCCGTAGAGGGTGAGGGGGGGAGGGAAGAGGGGGATATGGACACAGTATGGAGGTTGTGGTTAATCTTTTATCTGTATTTCTATATCTTTTGTATCAAGGTTGTCAGGGAAAGGAGGAAATGACTTAGGAAACAAAGAAGTCCTATAGATCAGGAATGGAGAAACATGAAAAGAGAGAGAGTGAGTTTCCTGGAGGCAGAGAGAGAGAATGTTGTGGATTAGAATGCCAGAGAGAGAATGTTGTGGATTAGAATGCCAGAGAGAGAGAGAATGTTGTGGATTAGAATGCCAGAGAGAGAGAATGTTGTGGATTAGAATGCCAGAGAGAGAATGTTGTGGATTAGAATGCCAGAGAGAGAGAATGTTGTGGATTAGAATGCCAGAGAGAGAATGTTGTGGATTAGAATGCCAGAGAGAGAATGTTGTGGATTAGAATGCCAGAGAGAGAGAGAATGTTGTGGATTAGAATGCCAGAGAGAGAGAATGTTGTGGATTAGAATGCCAGAGAGAGAATGTTGTGGATTAGAATGCCAGAGAGAGAATGTTGTGGATTAGAATGCCAGAGAGAGAGAATGTTGTGGATTAGAATGCCAGAGAGAGAGAGAATGTTGTGGATTAGAATGCCAGAGAGAGAATGTTGTGGATTAGAATGCCAGAGAGAGAGAATGTTGTGGATTAGAATGCCAGAGAGAGAATGTTGTGGATTAGAATGCCAGAGAGAGAATGTTGTGGATTAGAATGCCAGAGAGAGAGAATGTTGTGGATTAGAATGCCAGAAAGAGAATGTTGTGGATTAGAATGCCAGAGAGAGAATGTTGTGGATTAGAATGCCAGAGAGAGAGAGAATGTTGTGGATTAGAATGCCAGAGAGAGAATGTTGTGGATTAGAATGCCAGAGAGAGAGAGATCAGTTGGTGGAACACGCTGATATCACAAACATAATTTAACGGAGTGAGTGTCGAGGAATTCAAAGTAATGGTGAACAATTGGCTGCTGGGCAGAGCTGAGTGATAGTGATAAAGTGACTATTATAAGGACCAGAGTAAGACTTTAAGATAGGGAGCATGAAGAATGTAACCTTTAGTCTGTAAGTTACTATGCTACAATGTAATGTTGAATGTAACTTCTCTGTAAACTGTTTATTTGTATAAAAAAAGAGAGAGAGAGAGAGAGAGAGAGAGAGAGAGAGAGAGAGAGAGAGAGAGAGAGAGAGAGAGAGAGAGAGAGAGAGAGAGAGAAGAGTTTCCTGGAGGCAGAGTTTCCTAAAGGCAGAGTAAGAAGAATGTGAGGAGCGGATGTTTGTGGCGGAAATGAAAGGCTCGTGTGTATTGTATAGCAGGATGAACATTTGTGGGAAGGAGGGAAGGGAAGGTAGTATGAAATGCGAGACTGTGATCGTGTGGAACTGTGGAATGTGTGGAGGGATATAATATTAGATCCACTACTCTGAAATGCGAGACTGATCGTGTGGAACTGTGGAATGTGTGGAGGGATATAATATTAGATCCACTACTCTGAATTACCAAAGCATAACGATTCGCCGTGTCAGTATTGTTGGCAAGCCAGTGCAAACCCTTTATTGCAGTGTATTCTCGAGAGCCCCTTTACCTCCTCCCTGCCCCCCCTCACTTCCTTGCCCCCTAAACTCCCTCCCTGCCCCCCTTCCACCCCCCCTGCCTCCCCCACCACTTTCCTGCCGCCCCACCACACCCCTGCCCCCTTACCCCCCTCCCTGCCTTCCCCCACAACTCCCCTGCCCCCTCTGTCCCCCCCACCACTCTCCTGCCCCTACCCCATCACCACCCTGCCTCCCCCATCACCACCCTGCCTCCCCCTCGCCCCCAGCCCATCCAGAGTGACGCCATGGCTCAACACACTGCGCCAGGGGATCGAAGCCGCGCACCACTCTATGCTCGTCGAGGTGGCGGCCAGATAGCCACCGTGAGGACAACAAACGGGGCATTACAGTGTCTCTATTGCATCGTTACTGACGCAGACAAATCACATTCTCTCTCTCTTTCTCTCTCAGGTTTTTGACATACGCAAACCGTCCTCTCACCTTTACCCACCTCTCCTCTCCTCTCCTCTCCTCTCCTCTCCTCTCCTCTCCTCTCCTCTCCTCTCCTCTCCTCTTCCTCCTCCTCTTATCCTCTTCTCCTCCTCCTCCTCCTCTACAAACAACTCAAATCAAGAAGGATAAAAACTAAACATCCTACATTTCTATCCTCCAACACACACACACACACACACATACACACCGCGCGATGGTCAGGTTGATGCGTGCTGGTCTCCCACTCTGTGGGTAGGCAGTTCGAATCCTGGCGCTCCCGGGGAATTTTCACTACAAATTCGGGCGGTTACTGTCCCCCCTTGAGCAAAGGGAAGGGGGTGTGAGGTCCCAGCATTGCACAAAGATCAGTAATAATGAGCTCCAAGCTCGCACTGAGAGGGTGAAACTGGCGATTGCGAGCTAGCTCGCGTGGACAAGATCATGGGTGAATAACACACGCACACACAAGACAGACAGGTTTTCATCGACTTTCACAGACTCACGCTTTTCCCGCCATTCAGCCTCGCTTCTACATTTCTCCCTCTCTGAATACACACCCAGGCTACATCCCCTTCCTTATGTAAAGTATCTGCCTAGGCATAGACCACTGTATACCTGGACTGTTCACGCGACAATGTTTTGAATTGCGGGGCTGCATAGAGGCCTGCGGGGCGCCCGACAAAGAGATATAGTGGTCTATGGACTGTCATATAGACTGGTTTATCAGTATATATGATATACTGTAATCTTCATAAATGTTTGTTCTATAATATTATCAAATAAAAAACAGTAAAACACGCTAAAGAAATGCCATTACGAGACTATGAAGAAATATGCATGAACTTAATATTAACTTCAACTCTTCGCCATTTAAAACTTTGCGAGTCAACTTTTATAATGAAGAGTATCAATAGAAGCGCAATTTTATTAGCTTTCCATTGCTATATTTCGCTATCTGATAAATGATTTAGAACCATGCATAAATTAGCGTTAAATAAATAAATAAAATCATCAATCGGGTAATTTTCCCGATTGATGATGTTATTTATTTACTTATATATTTCGTTTTCTGATAAATGAATTAGTACCGTGTATAACTTAGCGTTGACTAAATAAATAACCTCATCAATCGGGAAAATTACCCGATTGATGATTTTATTTATTTATTTAACGCTAATTTATGCCTGGTTCTAATTCATTTATCAGATAACGAAATATAGCAACGGAAAGCTAATAAAATTGCGCATCTATTGATACCCTTCATGATAAAAGTTGACTCGCAAAGTTTTAAATGGCGAAGAGTTGAAGTGAATATTAAGTTCATGCATATTTCTTCAGTCTCGTAATGGCATTTCTTTAGCGTGTTTTACTGTTTTTTATTTGATAACATTATAGAACAAACATTTACGAAGATTACAGTATATCATATATACTGATAAGATAA
>JACEEZ010006026.1:65000-75000 GCA_016584305.1 Chionoecetes opilio | reverse complement strand
TGTCTGTCTGTCTGCTGTCTGTGTCTGTCTGTCTGTCTGTGTCTGTCTGTCTGTCTGTCTGTCTGTCTGTCTGTCTGTCTGTCTGTCGTCTGTCCTGTCTGTCTGTCTGTCTGTCTGTCTGTCTGTCTGCTGTGTCTGTCTGTTCTGTCTGTGTCTGTCTGTCTGTCTGTTTGTCTGTCTGTCTGTCTGTCTGTCTGTCTGTCTGTGTCTGTCTGTGTCTGTCTGTCTGTTTGTCTGTCTGTCTGTCTGTCGCAAGAAAACATCATATAAAAAAGTAACAAATAAAAGACAGACAAGACAAACATCGTAAGACCAACTTGCGGTAATCTGTGTGAGTGGTGGACACAGAGAGAGAGAGAGAGAGAGAGAGAGAGAGAGAGAGAGAGAGAGAGAGAGAGAGAGAGAGAGAGAGAGAGAGAGAGAGAGAGAGAGAGAGAGAGAGAGAGAGAGAGAGAGAGAGAGAGAGAGAGAGAGAGAGAGAGAGAGAGAGAGAGAGAGAGAGAGAGAGAGAGAGAGAGAGAGAGAGCAGTGTGGAAGCAATTGTGAAACTTAAAAGAAATTGAACGTGGAAACAAGTGTCTATAAATAAGGAAAAGGAATAAGAATAAGGAGAAGAATGTTTAATAAGAATAAAAATGAAAAGAATGAAAAAAATAAGAATAAAATAATGATAAAATAATAATAAGAAATAAAAAAGAATATGAATATAAAATAAGGCAAAAAAAATGCTGCAATGTGATTTTAGTTATCAAAAGAAAATTCTAATCTGATAAAAGAAAAATAAAGAGAGAATAACCATTAGTGAAAGAAAACGGAATAACTTGAGTTCTATAATTGTGGCTTTATGCATATAGACTATAGAGCAGGGGTTCCCAACCTATGGGTAATTACCCACAAGTGGGTAAATTGGATATTTTGTGTGGGTAATGGAAGGCTGAGAAGAAATCAATCAATCATTGGGGGCATACGCCGGGGGGCGCGTCGCCTCGCCGACCTTACAACGCCACTCCCGGGGGTCACCACGTGCGAGTCCCCATAAAAGAACATAAGAACATAAGAAAATAAGGAAGCTACAAGAGGCCGTGAGACCTACACGAGGTAGTTCCTGTTACTTAACACTACATCCACCTTCCATCCCCATCCATGAATTTATCGAGCCTCCATTTAAAGCTCTCTAATGACTCCGCACTAACTACCTGTCTACTGAGTCCATTCCACTGAGTCCATTCCCATGCAGGCTGCTTTCCCATACCAAGCAGCTCTCGACAAGAAACATCAACTTGCCCCAGCCACGAGCCTTGTGGGCTGCCCCTTGGCCTCCTCCACGCCGGATTGTCTCTTACAGATACAACCCGATGGGAAGGATCGGTGTCAGGGTAGCGTGCCACATGCCCAATGCCCATATAGTCGAAGTTGGCGCTGACGGACTATGTAGGTAATAGGCCTCGATTCATGCAGTCTCACGGTGCAATCGCTGATTTGACACGTAATCATCCCAGCGATACCCCATGATTCTGCGAAGACACTTATTACCAAAGGCATTGATTCGTCTCTTCAAGTCACTATTTAGTGTCCATGTCTCACAAACATAGAGTAAGACAGGGATCACAAGCAGCTTGAAGATCCGGATATTTGTCCTCCTGCACAGGTACCGACAACGCCAAATACTCCCGCTGAGCGAGTCCATAACACCGTGGGCTATGCCAATCCGCCGTGAGACTTTTTGACGTGACCCGTTGTCATTATGGACTGCGCTATCAAGTTATGTAAAACTTTCCAAAATCTCAATGTCCTCGCCACACACATGAACAGACTGTACTGTTTCATCTAGTATGCCTCCAAACACCTGGACCTTGGTGTTAAGCCAGGAGACCTCAAGTCCCAAAGGCTTTGCCTCCTCGTGCAGCGCCTCGAGATACATCACCAGGACCTCCAGCGACTCAGCAAAGATTACTGCATCATCGGCAAAAACAAGATCACTGATCTTGGTGTTGCCGAGGGATGCTCCACAATCACTTTGATCTACAACTTTGCCCAATACCCAGTCCATACAAGTGTTGAAAAGTGATGGGGCAAGGACGCACCCTTGCCTCACTCCTGTATTAACAGTTAAGAAGCTGGATACACCTCCACCACACTTCACAGCACTCCCAGTCCCAGAAGAAGAAAGAAGAAGTCTGAGAAGAAAGACATTCATATATTCTGGAAAAGCAAACTGTAAACTATAGAAAGTTAAGACTTTAGAATTGTATCATATTTTAGGCTACTATATGATTTATACTTGGTATCTTATAATTTAGAAATTGAAAAAAATGTGATTTGGCAACTTTGCCTGAGAAGCCAGACGCGGGTAGCGGTTGCCACGACTGACTCATCAGTCGTGTGATCACATTCAACAGTGTACCACCGTTCCTTTACAGCAGTCTCTGTATAAATTTCATTCAAGGTATTTTTTTTTTTTGCAGGTGATAAGTTTTAGAATAATTCTCTTAATTGTAGAAAAGACTGTTACCTTGTTTAACTGCAATAATGTATTGTTATAGTTAGCTTTTGTGTTGTCTATTGGTGACAAGATACTTTTCTGTTTGCAGCTCGAAAAACACAGTATGCCTAAACGAAACTACAATGAAGCATTCCTGTCAATGGGGTTCACATACATTACTGATCGGGGAGGCACGAAGAAACCGCAGTGTGTTTGTTATTTGCCAAAAGGTTCTCACAAATGAGAGCTTAAAACCAAGTAAGCTTCAAGATCACTTCAGGAAATTACATCCTAAACACCAAAACATGGATGTAGCATTCTTCAAACGAAAGGAAACTGCCCTGAAGATGAACAAAATTGATTCTACTGGATGTTGCTCAAGGCAGTCAACTGCAGCAACTGAAGCATCATATCGTGTTGCACTCCGCATTGCAAAAGAGAGAAAACTGCACACAATTGGAGAAACACTTATCCTGCCCTGTGCAAAAGAGATAGTAACACTTTTGTGTGGAGAAGAGGCTGGAAAGAAACTTAGCATCCTCTCCTTGTCAAATAACACTGTACAGAGGAGGATCAGCGACATCAGCAATGATATTAAACTGCAGGTGGTTGAACAAATCAAGAATAGCCCATTTCTATACTTTGCATTAGCTTTGGATGAGACAATAGATGGTGCTCCATGTGCTCAAATGATCTATATATGTGCGTTATGTCCTCAGTGACGCAGTTAAGGAGGCATTTCTCTTCTACCGAGAGCTGAAAGCTACCATAACTGCTAAACATATTTTGAAGAGGTCGACCGCTTTATCACAGAGGAGGGTTTGCCTTGGGAAATGTTACTTGCAGTATGTACTGACGGTGCTCCCGCTATGATCGGATATCAATCTGGATTCAAGGCTTTTGTACAGAAGTGTCCAGAAGTAATATGGACGCATTGTGTTATCTATCGACAAGTACTGGTAGCAAAATCCCTACCTCCAGAACTGAAAGAAGTAATGACAGTTGTTGTGAAAGCCGTGAACTTCATACGCGGAAGAGCTGTGAACCACCGTATATTTCGTGAGTTCTGCAGTGAGATAGGCTCGGAGTTTCAAGCTCTTCTCTTCCACACCGAGGTACTGTGGTTATAAAAAAGGCAGAACACTAAACCGTTTCCTTGCACTACGTGAGGAGATTATGCACTTCTTGGAAGAGAAGCAGCAAAGCGACCTAGCCAATATGATTGGAGTTAATTCTTTCATTGCAAAAGTATTTTACTTGGCTGACATATTCTCAGATCTGAAAAATCTTAATCTTTCTTTCCAAGGGGACAACAAGTGCTCTATTGACCTTTACGAGAAGCGTGTGCAGTCCATGAGAAGATTATCCTCTGGAAAAGAAGTCAGTAATGAAAATCTGGTGATGTTTAATGACCTGAACAATATTCTTAGGGAGAAAAATGTGAAGTGCACATTCAAAGACAGTATTCTTAGTCATCCTTTTTTTTTTTTTTTTTTTTTTTTTTTGTCCTCGCCCGTGGTGGCGCAGGCAGGATTCTTATAGTGACGCCTGTGATTAGAGGCTCATGCCGCCCCCCTGTGTCCTCCGATGCACTCGCAATCGAAGGTAGAGTTGATGGGCAGGGCATGTGGGCGTTCTTAGGCCACTCGACGGTGCAGAAAGGTTTTGGGTTTCTTCGGGGATCGAACTCGGGTCACCGAGAACGCCAGTCGGAGACGCTAACCACTCCGCTACCACCTCCCCTATGGATACCGCTCTAGAAAAATGCTTTCAAGTAGATTTGGATCCTAGCCACTATGCATGAATTCGACAGCCATTCATGGTTCCTTGGAGCTGCATAGAAGATGCAGACCCTGCAAAGGAATGTTTCTTGGAACTGAGAAGTGACTCGACGCTCAAAGTGCTATTTCAGGAAATGGTTTTTGCAAATTTCTGGAACGCTATGTTGCCAGAATATCCTCTTCTGGCCAACAGTGCTTTGCGCCAATTACTTCCATTCAGCACTACATATCGTTGCGAAGCAGGCTTCTCTTCAATCTTAGTTGCCAAAACAAAGCTGCGCAACAGACTGTGTGTGGAGAATGATCTTCGATGTGCTCTGTCAAACACTTCACCAGGGATAAAAGACCGCGTGGACAAGATGCAGTCACAACCTTCCCATTAATTTTTCCATATGCAAATTTAGTATATGACTGTGTGCTTTAATTTTACAATATACGTAATGTTTCAAGCATTATTCATAAAGGAGCATTAGTTTGCTAGTCTCAGCACTTTAATTATTATTCACTGGTGACTGTTATATAAACAAAAATAAAACATCAAACCTTCAGCATGCCATTTTTTCAATAACCCTTATATATATATACTATCTCTCTCTCTCTCTCTCTCTCTCCTCTCTCTCTCTCTTCTCTCCTCTCTCTCTCTCTCTCTCTCTCCTCTCTCTCTCTCTCTCTCTTATATATATATATATATCCTACTTATACTTGATGATGTGGGTAACACAACCTTGAAGAAGTCGGTAAACGGGTAATTAAATGAAAAAGGTTGGGAACCACTGCTATAGATGATAGATAAGAGAGAGAGAGAGAGAGAGAGAGAGAGAGAGAGAGAGAGAGAGAGAGAGAGAGAGAGAGAGAGAGGAGAGAGAGAGAGAGAGAGAGAGAGAGAGAGAGAGAGAGAGAGAGAGAGAGAGAGAGAGAGAGAGAGAGAGAAAAAAAAAAAAAAAACAAGATTATAAACTAAAACTAAATGAATAAAGAAACTAAAGATAAAAGATGACTTGTAAACTAAACGTAAAGAAAAAAAAGTATGAGAAGGAAGAAACAAAGCAGATGAAACAAAAAATAATTGACAAGAAGATACAAATAATGGTTACTGAAAAATAAATAAAAGCGCTTAAGAAAAATATACCTAGGCATAACTCATAAAAAAAAAAAATTTGGAAACAAAAAAATTCTGAAAAATAGTCCAGGATAAAAAAAATGCAAGATTGGGTTTGTTAAAAAAAAAATCATGGACACACACACAAAAGATAATAAAATAAAAAATAAAATAAAAAACAGATAGCGCCAAAGAATGTTAAAAAAAATAACCCACTATGACTGATGTGAACAAATGAAACAAGGTACAATATAAAAAAAATATAAAAAATAAAAATAAATTAAAAAAAGTCCGAATGTCAATGCAAACCTAACAAGAAACACTAAAAAAAAGAAATAAAAAAATATTCTTTTATCTTTACTGAATAGGAGAGGAGAGAGAGGGGAGAGAGAGAGAGGAAGAGAGAGGAGGAGAGGGGAAAAGGAGAGAGAGAGAGAGAGAGAGGAGAAGAGGAGAGGAGAGAGGAGAGAGAGAGGAGGAGGAGAGAGAGAAGAGGAGAGGAGAGAGAGAGAAGAGAGAGAGAAGAGAAAGAAGGAGAAGGGAGGAGAGAGAAGAAGAGAGAGGGGAGAGAGAGAGAGAGAGAGAGAGAGAGAAGAGAGAGAGAGAGAGAGAGAAGAGGAGAAGAAGAAGAGGAGAAGAAGAGAGGAGAAAAGGGAGAAGAGAAGAGGAAGAAGAGAGAGAAGAGAGAAAGAGAAAAGGAGGAGGAAATATTATGCTGAATGGAAAAGAGTAAAGGGAAATTTGTCGGCAAAGGAAGAGAGAGAGAGAGAAAAGGGAGAGAGAGAGAGGAGAGAGGAGAGAGAGAGAGAGAGAGAAAGGGAGGGGAAGGGAAAACTACCAAACCCTTAGGGGAGCCCCGATCAATTTTTATTGTCCGACGGAAAAAACAAAAACATTGGGATTAAGGGGAGAGAGAGGAGAGAGGGGGAAGAGGGGGAAGAGAGAGAGAAGAGGAGAGAGGGAGAGGGAGGGAAGAGAGAGAGAAGGAGAAAAAAGAAAAAAAAAGAAAGAGAGAGAGGGGGAGAAAAGAGAGAAGAGAGAGGAGAGAGGAGAGAGAGAGAAATTATTTTTTCCCCATCCCCCTTTCCCTCCCTTACCCCCTATCTTTTTAAAAATTTTCTTCCTCGCCAAAAACTTTTTCCCTTTCTCTCTCTTTTTCCTTTTTTTTTATCAGCATTATATAATTCCCCTCCCCTCTCTTTTTTCCCCCCTTTCTCTCCTCTCTCTCTCTCTCTCCCCTCTCCCTCTCTCTCTTCTCTCTCTCTCTCTCTCTCTGTCCTTCCCTATTTTAAATTTCATAATTTCCTTCCCTTTCCCTCTCTCACTCCCCCCCTTTTTTTTCCCCCCTTTCCCAAACCCCAAACCCGGGAATTCCCTCCTTTTCCCCCCTCCTTTCTTCCATCACAGTACCTTCCCCCTCCTCCTCCCCCCTCCTCCTCCTCCTCCTCCTCCTCCTCCTCCTCCTCCCCCTTCCCCCCTTTTTCCCCCTTTTCCCCCTTTTTCCCTTCCCCCTCCTCCTTTTTTTCTTCAGTAAATGTCCGTCCCTACCCCCTTCCTCCTCCTCCTTTTTCCCCTCTTTTTTCTTAGCTACGTCCACAGGTCAACCTCCTTCCCCTCCCCCTTCCTCCCCAACCCCTCATTTCCCCCTTCTTTTTCCCCCCCCTTCCCCCCTATCTCCTCCCTAACCCCCTCCTTCTCCCCCTTCTCCCCCCACACTACAAATGGGATAATAAAACGGGTTAAAAAACGTCCTAATGATCCTTAATGACGACAAATTCCATGCGATTAATTTGTCCCGCAGAAAATATATATAATTGAACTTGAAATATATTGCGAGTTGTATAATGACAAGTGTTGTGTGAAATATCTCTATGGGGGAAACTATAGGAAAATGAAGTTCGTGATATCTATGGAGAGAGAGAGAGAGAGAGAGAGAGAGAGGAAGAGAGGAGAGAGGAGAGAGAGGGGAGAAAAAGAAGAGAGAGAAGAGAGAGAGAGATGCAGAGAGATAGACAAGACAGGGAAAAGGAAAAGGAAAGAGAGCGGGGGAGAGAGAGGGCAGAAAATAAAAGAAAAAAAAAAAAGAAAAAAAAAAAAGAAAGAGAAGGGGTAATTAAAAGGGGGAATTTATTGTTTGGGATACAGATCGCTATTTTATGGTTGTTTGAAACTAACAAAGAGGTGGAATGAACAAAGAGGTCTATGAAAATACGGGAAATACAGGGAAAGATTCTAGAAATAAACATGACAATATTAAAATGTGGGTTATGTAAAACGACTCGATGAGCAAAATGAGATAATTTATTAAAGAGAAAAATATCTCTAAGGAAAATATAGGAAAATGAAGTGACATATCAGTGAAAATACGGGATATAAGGTGGGTTTTTTTTAAAGATGCATTTCAAATTCGTCTATAATAAAAATAATAATGATGGGATAAGCAGTTTTGAGAGAAATCCAGTGAAAATATTGATGGGAAAATTAATGTCAAACGAAAAGACTAATTGAAACGTTCGTCACTGAGTCAAGGGAGAACAATAGCAGTATTTTTGTGGGAAAATATAAATATTTTTGTGAGAAAATATAAATCTTTTTGTGGAAAAATATATCTTTTTGTGGGAAAATATAAATCTCTTTGTGGGAAAATATAAATCCTTTTGTGGGATAAGATACTTTGATCCTATCTAGACAGTTTTGCAAGTACCAGCTACAAGGTTATTCGGCCGATTTTTCAAACATGGACTTAGGCTAACCTAAGACTAACCATGGCCTTAGACAGACATTTCAGTTTCTTAAATATTTTTCCGGGGGGTTATATAATATCATTAGACTGGGATCGGGGACAGGGTCGTGGCTGTCTAACAATTCCAATACGATTTTCGTTACTCTTCGACCAATCTGAGACTAAACCCCCCTTAAAAAACTGATATGTCTGTCTAAAGCCTTGGTTAGTCTTACGTTAGCCTAAGTCGATGTTTGAAAAATCGGCCGACTGACTATACAAAGCGCCACCACGCCAGGACGAACTTGGTGGGCTCGAACCGCTGACCGAATGCAGGGACGCTACACGCGAGCCCGCAGTTCTACCAACCGAGTTTGTGGGAAAATATAAATCTTTTAGTGGGAAAATATAAATCTTTTTGTGGGAAAATATAAATTTTTCTGTGGGAAAATATCACGAACAATCTAACACATAAATACGAGCGTCGAGGGACACAAGTTGTTTCGTAAAAAGAATGCGGGGAAAGTTTTTTTTTTGAGAGATGAATTATGACCCGAAAACCCCCCAGCTATGAATAGACTGAGGAAGGATGAGATTAAATACAGATTAGGATTCGTTTAGAGTTTAGACAGAAACGGATGAAAATTTATCGGAAGCTACTCAGATGTGAAATGAGAAAATAACGTAAAAAAATTAGGAAACAAATAGGTAGGTTATAATAATATATGTATAAAAATGTATGTATGTGTGTATGTGCTAGTTTATCTTTTTCAACTATCTAAACACTCATTGTCTTGTTACAAATCTTTACTAATAACGATCTAATATGCCAACAATCAATAACTTCTTAATTAACGACTATCATTCTCTCTCTCTCTCTCTCTCTCTCTCTCTCTCTCTCTCTCTCTCTCTCTCTCTCTCTCTCTCTCTCTCTCTCTCTCTCTCTCTCCCACAGCTGCGTGTAATGTCAGTTCGTTCTCCTTGTCCTCGATGTCTGAATTTGACCTTAAGAAATCTCTCTCCCCCTCTCTCTCTCTCCTTCTCTTCTCTCTCCTCTCTCTCTCTCTCTCTCTCTCTCTCTCTCTCCCAACCTAACCACCTAAATACCTAACTTCTTTTACTGTTGTTCCCTCCTACTCCTCCTCGCAGCAATAAATAACATAAGGCCCAAAACGTGTCCTCCCTCAATAAGACCTGAAGACACAGAGGTAACACTAAATCATTCCCTCCACCTCAATTTACCACAATGTCTTCCACCACCACCAACTCCTCCACCAAGCTGTTCCCAAGCTACTCCTTCTCTCTCTCCTCTCTCTCTCTCTCTCTCTCACGTATTTTCCTTTCCACACATTTTTCTTAAGATTCACAATACAATAAACATTTTTAAGATCAAAGCTTGTTCCTTCTCTCTTCTGTTCTCTCTCTTTTCTCTCTCTCTCTCTCCTCTCTCTCTCTCTCTCTCTCTCTCTCTCTCTCTCTCTCTCCCAAAAAAAAAGGGAAGTGGCCATAAAACATTTCAAACTTTTGCTCTCACGTGCGTTTTTTTTCTAGTTTTCTTGAGTTTATTAACTTTTTTTTTTTTTTGAGGAAGTATATATCTTTTTTTTCTTCAAAGTTTTGGTAAACAATGATAAATAAATAACATCAGTTCCTACTTATCTCCTATTCTTTCCTTCATTTCTTCCTTCCTTCCTCCTATCCTTCCTACTTCCTTTCATTCATCATATCCTTCTATTCTATCTTCCTTCATTCTATCCTTCCTACTTCCTTTCATTCCTCCTATCTCTTGTTCCTCTTACCTTACCCTCTCTCTCTCTCTCTCTCTCTCTCTCTCTCGCGACTCTCTCTCCTCTCTCTCTCTCTCTCTCTCTCTCCCCCGTCTTTCCTTCCTTTCTATCTTCTTTCTTTTCCTTTCC
>JACEEZ010006026.1:50000-62500 GCA_016584305.1 Chionoecetes opilio | reverse complement strand
TTTACTTTCTTGATTTTATCTTTTCATTCGTCTTCATTTTCAATATTTTTTCCATTTCAGGAGAAACATCTGAACCCCATTCTCTATTTTCTTCATTATTTTCCTTCTATTTTCCTTCTTTTCTATTTTCTTCATTATTTTCCTTCTATTTTCTTCATTCTTTTCTATTTTCTTCATTCTTTTCCTTCTATTTTCTTCATTCTTTTCTATTTTCTTCATTCTTTTCCTTCTATTTTCTTCATTTTCTATTTTCTTCATTCTTTTCCTTCTATTCTATTTTCTTCATTCTTTTCCTTCTATTTTCTTTATTCTTTTCCTTCTATTTTCTTCATTCTTTTCTATTTTTTTCATTCTTTTCCTTCTATTTTCTTCATTCTTTTCCTTCTATTTTCATTCTTTTCTATTTTCTTCATTCTTTTCCTTCTATTTTCTTCATTCTTTTCCTTCTATTTTCTTCATTCTTTTCCTTCTATTTTCATTCTTTTCTATTTTCTTCATTCTTTTCCTTCTATTTTCTTCATTCTTTTCTATTTTCTTCATTCTTTTCCTTCATTTTCTATCATTTCTTGTTATTGTCTTCATCTTTTTATTTTGTCTTCATTTCTTTTCTTCTATTTTCTTCAACTTTTCTATCTATTTTCTCATTCTTTTCCTTGATTTTCTTCCTTCTTTTCTATTTCTTCATTCTGTTCCTTCTATTTCTCTTCCATTTCTTCTATTTCTTCATTCTTTTTATTTTCTTCATTCTTTTCCTTCTATACTTCTCATTCTTTCCTTCTATTTTCTTCATTCTTTTCTATTATCTTCATTCTTTTCCTTCTATTTTCTTCATTCTTTTCTATTGTCTTCATTCTTTTCTATTTTCTTCATTCTTTTCCTTCTATTTTCTTCATTCTTTTCCTTCTATTTTCTTCATTCTTTTCTATTATCTTCATTCTTTTCCTTCTATTTTCTTCATTCTTTTCTATTGTCTTCATTCTTTTCCTTCTATTTTCTTCATTCTTTTCCTTCTATTTTCTTCATTCTTTTCTATTTTCTTCATTCTTTTCCTTCTATTTTCTTCACTCTTTTCCTTCTCCTTCCATTTCTTTCCTTTTTTCATCTCTCCTAAACAAAACAAGACAATTGTACTTCACCTGTTCTTCATTTACATCTCAAGAAAATTATGTCTTTCCTACTCTTCCCTTATCTGTTTCCCTTCTTCCTCCTTTATCAGTCATTCGCGCTTCCCTCCTTCCTTCCTTCCTTCCTTCCTTCCCTCCTTCCTTCCTTCCTTCCCTCCCTCCCTCCCTTCCTCCCTCACTCCTTCCTTCCTCCCTTATTCGCGCTTCCCTCCCATCATTCCTTCCTTCCTTCCCTCTCTCCTCCCTCCCTCCTTCCATTCTTCCCTCCCTCCTTCCTTCCTCCCTCCCATTTCCTCCATTTCCTCTCTTCCTTCCTTACTTCCTTCCTCTCTCCCTCCCTTTCTTTCCTTCCTTCTTTCCTTCCCTCCCTCACCTTCCTTCCTTCCTTCCTTCCTTCCTTCCCTCCCTCCTTCCTATTCTAAAGGCGACAGCTTCGGGAGAGTAACAGTTTGCTCACACCCGTTGGACGTTCACAGGATGATGCCGTGATAAGCGACTACCTGGATATGCAGCCTCAGATTCTCTCTCTCTCTCTCTCTCTCTCTCTCTCTCTCTCTCTCTCTCTCTCTCTCTCTCTCTCTCTAAACTAGGGTCGTTGGTTCGTATTAGTGATTCAAGGTTTCGTTTTACACTGAGCTTATAAAAAAAAAATCTCGTAAAAAGATAAATATCATATAAAATAAATAAATTAGATCTGGGTAAAAAATATGTACCAGTGAATAAATAAAATTGATAAGCCAGATACATTTTTATTCTGGTATTTCAAATTTAATGATGTAAAAAAAATCCAAAGTGGTTATTTAATTCGGTACTTAGGTATAATGAAATGGCTGAGAGAGAGAGAAGAGACGAGAGAGAGGAGAGAGAGAGAGACGAGAGAGAGAGGACAGAGAGAAGAGGAAGAGAGGAAACGAGGGAGAAGAGAGAGACGAGATGAGAGAGAGAGAGAGAGTAAAACCAAAAATTTACAACTTAAGTAGAGGACAGCAGAGAGAGAGAGAGAGAGAGAGAGAGAGAGAGAGAGAGAGATGATGAGAGAGAGAGAAGAGGAGAAGAGAGAGAGAGAGAGAGAGAGAGATACTATTTCACAAAAAACCCATACATGCCCAAACGTGTCTTTTAGTCGAGAAAAAACTATCTTCCATCAGCCATCAGTTCCAGCCTCCCATCTCTTCTCATCGCTCTCTCTCTCCTCTCTCTCTACCTCTCTCTCTCGATCTCGCTCTCTCTCTCTCTCCTCTCTCTCTCTCCTGCCGGTCTCTAAAGTTGTAATTTTTTTTTTGTTATCTCTCTCTCTCTCCGCTCTACTCATCTCTATACTCTCTCTCTCTCTATCTTAGCTCTCTCTCATCTCTCTCGCTCCTCTCTCTCTATCTCTCTCTATCTCTCTCTCTCTCATCTCGCTACTCTCTCGTTCTCCCTCTCTCTGACTGTCTACTTAAGTTGTAATTTTTTTGTTGTTCTCTCTTCTATCTCTCTCTCTCTCTCTTCTCTCTCTCGCTGCTCTCTCTCTCTCCTCTCTCTCTCTCTATCTATCTCATCTTACTCTCTCAACAAACTAAACAATACACAAACAATAATTGACCAAAACTCGTATAAACAAACTATGCAAAACACGTGAATAGAATAAACAATATGAATAAAAAGGAAGCAACCAACAAGTCCTTCAATATATACAAGCAATAATACCGTGCTGTCGCTAGGGTCTAATTATGTAACATTGCATAAGTAATTAGTTTGCACAGGATAGGTAAGGCATTTATTTTATATTATTAATTATGTTGTTGTTGTTGTTGTGTTGTTGTGTTGTGGTGTGTTGTTGTTGTTGTTGTTGTGTTGTTGTTGTTGTTGTTGTTGTTATTACTAAGCAAGTAAGAGTAGTTTAGGTGAGGTGAAAAGTTTTGAAATACGATTGAAATATTGAGAAATATATATTGCAAGGTTCAGTAAAGCTATTTCACTTGTTATGAGTAGTGGTGAGAAAGAGAAAGAGAGAGAGAGAGAGAGAGAGAGAGAGAGAGATAGAGAGAGAGAGACGAGAGAGAGAGAGAGAGGAGAGAGAGAGAGCGAGAGAGAGAGAGAGAGAGAGAGAAAAATGGGTCTATCATACTCGGTAATCTATGGTTTGTTTATGCTGTCACAAATATTCCTCTCTCTCCTCTCTCCTCTCTCTCTCTCTCTCTCTCTCTCTCTCTCTCTCTCTCTCTCTCTCTCTCTCTCTCTCTCTCGTCGAAATTCACTTATAAAAACTATCATGTGTATCAGTTTTCATAAAATTTGAGTCTAATTGCAATGTTGTTATGTTGTTTACTATGCAGTGAAGGTTCGAATTGCAAATTGTTTTCATTGTTTGTGAGCGAACTTTTGTGTGTTGTGTTATGCTACGTGTTTGGGAGAAAGCCTGATGGACATAGAAAAATGGATATGTTATCATTATCATTATCATCATTAGCTTTTATATAAAAAAATGTAATAAACTTCTGGCTACGTCGGTGTGTGTGTTTGTGTTTGTGCTTTTTTTTGTGTGTGTGTTATATATATATATATATATATGTGTGTGTGTGTGTGTGTGTGTGTGTGTGTGTGTGTGTGTGTGTGTGTGTATGTGTGTGTGTGTGTGTGTGTGTTGTGTTTGTACGAGTTAATTCCCTTTTACGTTAATTATTTTCTATATAAAAAACCACTTTGTGATGACATGAGAGGAGAATATCGATTGTGGTGTGTGTGTGTGTTGTGTGTGTGTGTGTGTGTGTGTGTGTGTGTGTGTGTGTGTGTGTGTGTGTGTGTGTGTGTGTGTGTGCAAGCAATTAAACAAATATAAGGCCTCTCTCTCTCTCTCCTCTCTCTCTCTCTCTCTCTCTCTCTCTCTCTCTCTCTCTTTGCATAGTTAATATTCAGGCAGTGACTTTGATGCACCTGAATGGGAAAATGATGCAGGAGGAGGAGGAGGAGGAGGAGGAGGAGGACGAGGAGGATAAAGGCAAAGCTAAAGTGAAGAAAGAGTAATTTGAAAAAGAGGAAACACAAGACAAATGAAGACAGAAGCTGAAATAAAAATAAGGAAGAGGATTTCTAACTTCTGGGTGAATGGCGGAAATTCGAGCCTTTTTTCCCTTCTTCTTCTCCTCCTCCTCCTCCTCAAAAATTGCAAAGGAATCCAAATCAAACCCGAAAAGGTTCTTTCAATACGTTCGAAGTAAGAAAAACGTCAAAACAAGTATTGGGCCACTGAAAGATAATAATAATATCTTGGTAAATGATAATAAGAGTATGGCGTTCGTACTCAATGAATACTTTAATTTCGGTATTTATTAAAGAAGACGAAACTCCATTACCAGAACCAGTAAACATGTATGCGGGACTCGAAAGGGATAGACTGGTAATAGGAGAGATAACAGTAGACGAAATATCAAAGTATTTGCTGAAACTTGACCCAGCAAAATCCGTGGGGGTGGACGAAATCTCGCCGCGACTACTTCGCGAATGTCACAGTCAACTTTCGCTCCCATTAAAGATTATTTTCAACAAATCGCTAAGTGACATAAATGTTCCTAGTATGTGGAAATTAGCAAATGTTACACCGATATTCAAGAAAGGGAGTAAGAGCCTCGCAAGTAATTATCGCCCAATTAGTCTAACGTCCGTGATTGTTAAACTATTTGAGAAAATATTGCGGGATAAAATAGTGTCTTTTCTCGATGAAAATAACTCAATACTAAACTTCCAGCATGGATTTCGAAATAAGAGATCCTGCTTAACAAACCTACTGGATTTTTTTTATGTCATTTATTCAAACTGGGACGCTAAAATTCCCTCGGATGTAATATACCTTGATTTTCAGAAAGCTTTCGATACAGTTCCCCATAAGCGACTGCTGACCAAGCTAAGGGCACATGGCTTAGGAGAGCAATTATGTTCATGGATTGGCGATTGGCTTTCAAATCGTAAACAACGGGTAGTAATAAATGGAGAGGCATCTGATTGGTTAGATGTTACTAGTGGGGTGCCTCAGGGCTCGGTCCTGGGTCCTACTCTTTTTCTGATATATATCAACGATCTGGACTGCGGACTTGTATCTAAAATATCGAAATTTGCAGATGACACCAAATTAGGCGGTAAAGCATATACTAGAGAAAACTGCGAACTCATACAAAGTGATCTCGACAAACTATCAGATTGGAGTAATAAATGGCTATTAAAATTCAATTCCGATAAATGTAAAGTAATGCATATAGGAAACGATAACCTCAAATATAACTATCAAATGCAAAATAAATCGCTAACTGAAGTACAGCAGGAAAAGGATTTAGGTGTCATCATCAGTAATGATCTGAAAACCAGTCCGCATTGCCTAGCTGCCAGTAAAAAGGCAAATATGATGTTAGGCTTTATTAAACGTAACTTTGAACATAAAACTCCGAAAGTAATGACACAATTATACACGTCCTTGGTTAGGCCGCACTTGGAATATGCCGTTCAATTCTGGTCGCCCTGTTTCGTAAAAGATCATGCCAAATTGGAATCAGTGCAAAGAAGAGCAACCAAACATATTCCATCTCTGCGAAATTCATCTTATGAAGAGAGACTGCGGAAACTTAATATGTTTTCCTTAAAGGATCGTAGAATCCGTGGGGACTTGATAGAAACCTTTAAGATCCTAAAAGGTTTTGATGTCATTAATCAAGAGAACCTATTCGAGCTTTCAACTCAAGTGACAACAAGAAATAATGGTTTAAAACTAAACGGTCAACGTTGCATCACCGATCTCCGTAAAAATTATTTCAATGTTAGAGTCGTTGAACGATGGAACAAGTTATCAGCAAATGTTGTCGGAGCCAGCACAATAGCTACATTCAAAAACAGACTTGACGCGCACTGTAAAGTAAATGGGTATTGATAGTGCGAATTCATATCTAGTCCCCCGTATCGATTAGTTGTAGTGGTATGGTAGTTGTAGTTTGTATTTTTCATATCCTATCATTCTGCACTACGAAACTTCCATGTTCCTATCCTCTTCAGGGACATGGTATCATTTTCCAACTGTTTTCTTACAAGTAGTTAATAGTTAGTAGTATGTAGTTCAGCAGATACCCTCGCTATGGACCTATGGAATATGATATGCTATGGAATGATAGGTCTCCTGGTGTCTGTTATTCCTATGTAATCCTATGTAATCCTCCTCCTCTTCTTCCTTCTCCTCCTCTTCTTCTTCTTCTTTTTCGTCCTCTTCCTCTTTCCAGTCCTCTCACATTTCGTTAGGTGAAGAAGTATTTATTTTGACTTCTTGCTTGGCTTGGCTTTTGCAGACGAGAGAGAGAGAGAGAGAGAGAGAGAGAGAGAGAGAGAGGAGAGAGAGAAGAGGAGAGAGAGAGAGAGAGAGAGAGAGAGAGAGAGAGAGAGAGAGAGAGAGAGAGAGAGAGAGACTTGTGATTGTTGTGCTATGTTTCGAAGGCCTTTTAAGTCTACTTGTAAGGTTCTTTAGCAATATTCCAGCATTCCGGGTATTGGGTTTCCAGTCTCCAGTTTGCTTTTAAGGTTGTGTTTTCTGTTCCAGTTCGTCGGTTTTTTGAAGAGAGAGAGAGAGAGAGAGAGAGAGAGAGAGAGAGAGAGAGAGAGAGAGAGAGAGAGAGAGAGAGAGAGAGAGAGAGAGAGAGAGAGAGAGAGAGAGAGAGAGAGAGAGAGAGAGAGTTTATTTGTTATTCTTCTTTAGTTTTCCGTGAAAGGCATTTTTGTTGTTCTGCGCTTCCCGTGTCGGATTTTTAACTTTTGTGTCAGGAAGTTACGTTTTTTTAACCTCTTTTTTTATTTCTTGACGTATCGTCGCGTATGTTTTTTTTGTATCAGTAATAATTTTTCTCTTTTTATGAATGGAAATTTCTGTAAGTGTTATGAAAAAAAAAAAAAAAATGAAAGTATTCCAACATCTCTTCATTTTTCCATTTCCATTTCTATTTCCCTTTTTCCATTTCCAGTTTTTCATTTTTTTTCCATTTCCATTTTTCCATTTTTTTTTCCATTTCCATTTTTTTAATTTTCCATTTTTCCATTTCCATTTTTTTTATTTTCCATTTTTCCATTTCTATTTCCATTTTCAAGTCCTCCTTTTTCCATTTTTCCATTTCCATTTTTTTTATTTGCCATTTTTCCATTTCTATTCCCATTTCCAAGTCCTCCTTTCTCCATTTTTCTATTTCCAATTTTCCATTCCCATTTCCAAGTCCTCCTTTCTCCATTTTTCCATTTCCAATTTTCCATTTCCAAGTCCTCCTTTTTTCCATTTTTCCATTTCCATTTCCAAGTCCATTTTTCTCAAACATCACAATATTTCTTTAGCTTCTCCTCACATTTCCAGAACACATTTCACAGTGAGTTAATACTTCCAGGGTTCCTTTGAGGGTGTCCTGGATCTATACCACTACATGTCCAGTGAGTTTATGACACGTACCATAAATATAATTCCAGAATACTCCAGTACATCTCAAAGCCTGCTAAAAAATGTCCTTAATGTATCTCTCTTTTGAAGATTTCCAGGTATTTCCAGTAACACATTCCAGTAACACATTTCCAGTAACACATTTCCAGTATCACATTTCCAGTAACACATTTCCAGTAACAAATTTCCAGTAACACATTCCAGTAACACATTTCCAGTAACACATTTCCAGTAACACATTTCCAGTAACACATTTCCAGTAACACATTTATAGTAACACATTTCCAGTAACACATTTCCAGTATCACATTTCCAGTAACACATTTCCAGTAACACATTTCCAGTAACACATTTCCAGTAACACATTTCTAGTAACACACTTCCAGTAACACATTTCTAGTAACACATTTCTAGTAACACATTTCAGTAACACATTTCCAGTAACACATTTCCAGTAACACATTTCTAGTAACACATTTCCAGTAACACATTCCAGTAACACATTTCCAGTAACACATTTCCAGTAACACATTTCCAGTAACACATTTCTAGTAACACATTTCCAGTAACACATTTCCAGTATCACATTTCCAGTAACACATTTCTAGTAACACATTTTCAGTAACACATTTCCAGTAACACATTTCCAGTAACATATTTCTAGTAACACATTTCCAGTAACACATTTCCAGTAACACATTCCCAGTAACACATTTCCAGTAACACATTTCCAGTAACACATTTCCAGTAACACATTTCCAGTAACACATTTCCAGTAACACATTTCTAGTAACACATTTCTAGTAACACATTTCCAGTAACACATTTCCAGTAACACATTCCAGTAACACATTTCCAGTAACACATTTCCAGTAACACATTTCCAGTAACACATTTCCAGTAACATATTTCTAGTAACACATTTCCAGTAACACATTTCCAGTAACACATTTCCAGTAACACATTTCCAGTAACACATTTCCAGTAACACATTTCCAGTAACACATTTCCAGTAACACATTTCCAGTATCACATTTCCAGTAACACATTTCCAGTAACACATTTCCAGTAACACATTTCCAGTAATACATTTCCAGTAACACATTTCCAGTAACACATTCCAGTAACACATTTCCAGTAACACATTTCCAGTAACACATTTCCAGTAACACATTACAGTAACACATTTCCAGTAACACATTTCTAGTAACACATTTCCAGTAACACATTTCCAGTAACACATTTATAGTAATACTTGACAAGACAGATCAACACAACACTATCAATACTAGAAAGTTACTAGGTTATTATTGAAAAGAAAAGAAAAGTGTTGATAAAAATGGGTTGGGTTAGGTTAGTTCAGGTTAGTAATACAGTAAAACCAAGTCGAACTAAATTCCCCCCCCCCCTTTTTATATTCTCTTACTGTCTTCTTTATAGGGACTGGCAACTAAGAGGGATTTTTGGTACTCCTATTTTTGTTTTTGCCCTTGGCCAGTCCTTTGTGATGTAATAAAGAAGAAAAAAAGAGAAGTGAATTGACATCACTAACACTAACACTAACACTACCATCACTAACATTACACTAACAACATCACTAACACCATCACTATCACTACTAACACTAACACTATCACTACTAACACTACCACTATCACTACTAACACTACCACTATCACTACACTATCACCATCACTATCACTACACTAGCACCATCACTATCACTAACACTAACACTAACACCATCACGAAACTAACACTATCAACACTATTAGCTGTATCCATAAGGGTGAGCGTTGTTATTACTATTATTATATTTATTACTATTATAATATTGCTATTATTGCCATTATATTATCTTCCCCAACACGTGTTCCTTCCCAGAGCTCAGTTGAGACAGGTGAAAAAGATGGCTGGTCATACGTCTTTTTGGAGCGATAAAGAGAGAGAGAGAGAGAGAGAGAGAGAGAGAGAGGAGAGAGAGAGAGAGGAAGAGAGAGAGAGAGGGGAGAGAAGAGAAGAGAGAGAGAGAGAGAGAGAGAGAGAGAGAGAAGTTGTATTTGTAGGAGCAGATGTACCAAAGAGGATTTTCTGGAGGTGTGAATATGAAATTTCCTTTAGTACTGTGATTCTCTCTCTCTCTCCCCTCTCTCTCTCTTCTCTCTCTCTCTCTCTTCTCTTCTTTTTCTCTCTCTCGTCCCCTTCTCCTCTCTCTCTCTCAAAGTCCTGTGACCTGTTTTTTTCGCTTCCCACGATTTCATTCACTCCTCATCTTGCCCCCCTCTCTTCCTCTCTCTCTCTCTCTCTCTCTCTCTCTCTCTCTCTCCCCTCTCCCCTCTCTCTCTCTCTCTTCTCTCTCTTTTCTTCTCTCTCCCCTCTCTCTCTCAACATACACTCTATCTTACACCTATTTTTTTCTGTTTGTAATGTTCGTCTAGTTCGTCTCAAAAGATGATCACAACTTCTCTTATATGCAAGTCAAATGTTAACTTTCCCATTCCCTCCACGCTGTATGGATCTTCCTAAGTCCCCCCCGAGGCTTAGAAAACGGGGGGCGGGTGGGTGGGAGGGAGGGAAAGAAGCTTAGAGGAATGAAGGAAGGGAAGGTGGGATGTTTGAAAAGAAGGAGGGATAGGAGGGAAGGACAGAAGGAGGAAAGGAGGAAAGGAGAATAGAAGGAGAGGGGGATAAGTGAATAGGAATAAGGAAAGGAATGAAGGAGAGAATGGTAGGATTTTTGAAAGAAGGAAAAGAAAGGATAGAAGGGATGAAAAATGAAGACCAGAAGAAGGAATAGAGGAGAATAGAAGGAGAGAGGAAGATAAATAAATAGGAACAAGGAAAGGAATGGAAGAGGGAATGGTAGGATGGTAGGATGTTTGAAAGGAGGGATAGGAGGGAAGGACAGAAGGAGGAATGGAGGAAAGGAGAATAGGAGAGAAGGAGGAGAGAGGAAATAGAGGAATAAGGAAAGGATTTGTGGGAGTGTGGCTTACGAAAGGGAGGAAAAAAATTGTATCGTAGTAAGAAATATGAAAAAAAAGTTAGAAAAGACAGAAAAAGGGAAAACAGAGGAATATCATGTTTAATAAGTATGATGCTCTGAAAAACAATCCAAATGGCTTTATACACTTAACACCATGTTAAAGAATCTCTCTCTCTCTCTCTCTCTCTCTCTCTCTCTCTCTCTCTCTCTCTCTCTCTCTCTCTCTCTCTCTCTCTCTCTCTCTCTCTCTCTCTCTTCTCCTTCCATCTCCCTTGAGAGAGAAATTGAAGAGAAATGGACTCCTGTGCCAGGTAAGTATGACCCAGGCTGAAAAAACAACAACTATTCTTTCAACTAATGAAGAAATCGAATAAACCTGAGTGCTGAATATAGTTTGAAGCCATCCAGAGATGACCTTGACCTTTTTGGAAAGTTTGGTTGAAATTAGGACATAAATGGCGGACCCTTAGCTGGACAAACGGACATTCAGGGAATTATAGCAAGAAACTCTGCGGTGACGCCTTGCCGGGTTTCACTAACTCGGTAGATTTTTATGCAATATTATTATGTTATTATTATTTTCATTATTAATATCATCATCACTATTGTTTGATCATTATTACTATTATTATTACTATCATTATTATAAATCTTATTTATATTATCATTACTTATATTATTATTATTATTGGTATTGTTATATGTGTACTCCTCCTCCTCCTCCTCCTCCCTTCTCCTCCTCCTTTCCCCTCCCCTCCCCCTCCCCTCCTCCCCTCCTCCCCCCCCCTCCTCCTCCTCCTCCTCCTTCCTCTTCCTTCTTCCTCCTTGACGGCTAATCCCTCTTGCCCGGATTAAGTTTCCCATTACTGTGCTTCCTTCCTTCCTTCCTTCCTCCTTCCTTACTTCTTCCCTTCCCTTCCCTTCCCTTCCCTTCCCTTCCCTTCCCTTCCCCTTTCCCTTCCTTTCCCCTCCCTTCCCTTCCCTTCCCTTCCCTTTTTCCTTCCCTTCCTTCCCCTTTTTTCCCTTCCCTTCCCTCCTTCCCTTTCCCCTTTCCCTTCCCTTCCCTTCCCTTCCCTTCCCCTTCCCTTCCCTTCCCCCCCTTCCCTTCCCTTTCCCTTCCCCTTCCCTTCCCTCCCCTTTCCCTTCCCTTCCTTTTCCCCTTCCCCTTTTTCCCTTCCCTTCCTTCCCTTCCCTTCCCTTCCCTTCCCTTCCCTTCCCTTCCCTTCCCCTCCCTTCCCTTCCCTTCCCTGCCTCATCTTTTTCCTCTTTCCCCTCCTTTCTTTAAAAATTCTTTCTTTCTGCTTTTTTCCCTTCAAAACTTTTTCTGGTCAACCCCTGATCTCTCTCTCTCTCTCCTCTCCTCTCCTCTCTTCTCTCCATCTCTCCTCTCTCTCTCTCTCTCTCTGCGTTTTTTTTGGGCGGATGGAGAAATTTCAGTTAAAAAAAGGGGGGAAAAAAGGCTTTGAAAGAAGGAAAGAAGGAAGGAAGGAAGGAAGATAGGAAAGAAGGAAGGTAGGAAGGAAGGAAGGGATGTAAGAGCAAATATAAATGCATGGAATGAGATGGAGAAAAGATTGCATGAAGGAAGGAGGAAAGGAATGAAGGAAAGAAGGATGATAAAAGGGATGCAAGAAGTATGGAAGTAAAAAAAAAAATAAAACGAAAAAAAAGAAACAAACCCCAAATTTTAAAACAAAAATGCAGAGGAAGGAAGAAGAAAAAAATACTAGTCACAAAAATAAAAAGGAGCAGAATAAAAAAATAATTATATATTTAGAAACAAAATATGAAGGAAAACAAAAATAAATATAAATTGAGGGAGAAAAAAGAAAAGGAAAAACTTATAATGCCAAAAAGGGGCCGGAAAAAAGGAGAGAGGAGAGAGAGAGAGAGAGAGGAAGAGGAGAGAGAGAGAGAGAGAGAGAGAGAGGGAGAGAGAGAGAGAGAGATTCTAAAA
>JACEEZ010006026.1:37500-45000 GCA_016584305.1 Chionoecetes opilio | reverse complement strand
TGTCTGTCTGTATGTCTGTGGGGGCCTGCCTTTTCTGTCTGTCTGTCTGTCTGTCTGCCCTGTCTGTCTGTTGTCTGTCTGTATTTCTTTTTTGCCTGCCTGCCCTGCCCTGTCTGTCCTTCTGTCTGTCTGTCTGTCTGTCTTTTCTGCCCTGCCTTTCTGTGTCTTTTTTGGTCTGCCTATCTGTCTTTTCTTTTTTGAAATTTTGGGCCTGTCTGTCTGTCTTTTGTCTGTCGGGTCTGTCTTTTTTTCCTGCCCTGTCTGCCCTGTCTGTCGTCTGTTTTTCCCCTGGCTGTCCTGTGTTTTTTGGTGTCGGGAAAATGTCGGGTTCTGCCCTGTCTGTTTTCCCTTGTCTGTTACCTGCCTGTCTTTTCTGCCCTGCCGGGCTGTTTTGCCTGTCGGGGTTCTGTGCCCTGTCGTCTTTTCGCCTGTCGGGGCCCTGCCCTGCTGTCTTTGTGTTTGTGTGTCTGTCTGTCTGTCTTCGGGCTGTCTTCTGTCTGCCCTGTCTGTTTCCTGTCTGTCTGTCTGTCTGTCTGGCTTTCTTTTCTGGGGCCCTGTGGGGATGTCTGTCTGCCCGGGTCTGTCTGTCTGGGGTCTGTCTGTTTCGCCCTGCTCCCTTTTGTCTGTCTGTCTGGCTGTCTTTGTGTTTGTGGGTGTCTGTTGTCTTTTCCTGTCTGTCTGCCCTGTCTGCTGTCTTTTCGGGGTCTGTCTGTGTCTGTTTTTCCCGGGTTCTGCCTGCCTGCCTGCCGGTCTGTCTCCCTTTCCTCCCTTCCTGCCTGCCTGCCTGCCTGCCTGTCTGGGGCTGTTTGTCTTTTCTGTCTGTCTGCCCTGCCCTGTCTGCCCCTGCCTGCCTCCCCTCCCCTCCCCTGCCTGTCTGTCTGCCTGCCTGCCTTCCTGCCTGCCTGCCTGCCTGCCTGCCTGTCTGTGTCTATCTGTCTACTTTTTTTCCCTTGTCTCTGCCCCTCTTTTTCCCTTCCCTTTTTTTTTTTATCTTCCTTCATTTTTTTAAATTCTCCTTTTTTACTCTTCTTTTCTGTTTTTTTTTTAAACACTGGGGTTTCTTCAAAAAATTTTTTAAATTTTTTCCACAAAAAAGCCCCAAAACCCCTTTCCTCCTCCTCCTCCTCCTCCTCCTCCTCCACAAATGTGTTATTCAGGTCATTAATTTCATTGTTATCTTTAGGGAGAGAAGCGGAGCGACTCTAATATAATTTTTCCCAGTCACTTAAAGCCAAAGCGTGGATACGGACGAATTCCTTTTTAAAAATATATCGAAAGGGGGGAAAAAAGAAATTACTTCCAACACCTAAAAATCCAAAAAGGAAGGGGGGAAAAGTATGGTATGGGGTTTCTGAAAGTTTACAATAAAAATAAAAAACTTGGAAATTTTTCGGGGTTTTTATTTAAAAAAAAAAAAAATGAAGGGAAATTTATTTTTGGGTTGATTTAAATGTATACATGTCAAAGAAATGTTAAAACCCGCTAACAAAAAGGGGAAAAAAGTTGCAAAAAAGACAGTGTATTCATATTAACATTATTTTTATGTATTAATTGTATATATTTTTATTTCAATTTTTTTCTTTTTTCTACTTTTTTTTTTTTTTTTCTATTTTTTTTTTTTTTTAAAATTTTTGGGGCCCAAAACGGCTGTAGGCTTTTAATCTTCCCTTACTTTTTTTAAAAAATATTAAAAGTATAAAAAGTGCTTTAATTTAAAAATTCATTCCCGGGAAATGTTTCCTACTCACAAAAAAAAAACAAAAACTAAAACCATTTTAAAATCAACACAAACAAAATCAAAAATCAAAACCAAAAAGTTAAAATAATAAAAAGTTAAATAAAGTTAATAAAAAAAAAAAAAAAATAAGTCACTTTTTGTACAAAAACTTTTCTGCCCCCAAAATAAAACAAAAAATTAAAAATGCAAATTCCCTTTTCCCTTTTACCCAAAAACCACATTCCGCCCAGCTATAAAAATTTCCCGGGCCAATATTTGTCCCTTTTTTTCCCTTTAGTCAAACACGTGAGGAATAACTTGATGGAAATTTTTTTTTTGCCTTTGTGTAAACCTGCAACACGGAAAGTTATTTTATTCGTGAGAGGGGGAGGAGGGGGGGGGGGGGGGAGGGGGAAAAAAGGAGGGGGGGAAGGGGGTGGGGGAAAGGAGGGAGGGGAAGGAAGGAGAAGGAGGGGAAGGAAGGGGGGAAGGGGGGAGGAGGAAAAAAAAGGGGGAAAGGGGGAAGGGAGAGGGTAGGAGGAGGGGAAAAGGGAAAGGGGAAAAAAAGGGGGTGAAAAAGGGGGGGAGGGGGGGGAAAAGGGGGGGGGATAAAGGGGGAGGGGGGGAAAGAGGGGGGAAAAAAAGGGGGCCGGGGGGAAGGGTTTAGAAGGGAAGAAGGGAAGGGGGGGGGAAAGAGAATTTGGGAAACGAGCCCCTTTTATTTTCTTTTACCGGGGCGGGCAAAAATTTTATTCCCTTGAACTTTTCGGGTACACACACCCCACAAAACCCACCACACCACAAAACACAAAAACACCACCAAAACCCCAAAAACCAAAACAAAAACCCCACAACCAAAAAACCCCAAAACACACCCCGCCCCCAAAAACCCCCCACAAAAACACACACAACCCCCAAAAACACAATTCATTAGGGGAGTGCTCCAAAACTAGTATACCCAAAAAAAAACGAGTCAAAAACTGAATAACCCTGAAAAACTGACATACTAAAAGAAAATTTTGTAAAGAATAAAAAGTACATACAAAAAAAAAACCCCAAATTAAATAAAATCTGGGGGTTGTGACGGGCCTTTTTTTAACGGGGAAATTCTTTTAATTTTGGCAGGGACAAAACCAAAAACTGATTCTTGGCTTACGTGACACACACACACCAAAAACACACACCCCAAAGAAAAACACACAACCCCAACCCCAAAAACACACCCACACAAAAAAACACACACCGGGAACAACAAAACACAACACACACAAAAGCACCACAAAAAACACCACACCCACAACACACACACCAACACACAAACCAAATACACACATCCTCCCACAGAATTTTTAGAAGCCAGGAGGAAAAAAAGTGGAAAGGAAAAAAACGACAACAGGGAACCTCTCCCTCTCTCTTTTTTTTTTTTTACTTTTTTTTTTTTTTTTTTTTTTCTTTAATTTTTTCTTTCTTTTTTCCCTTAATTCATAAAATTAAAACATTTTTACTTTACAAATAAAACCCCCGGAAATTTTTTATTAAAAATTTTTTCTTCTTTAACCCCTTTAACTCCTTTCCCCTCCCCCAAAAATTCCCCTCTTTCCTCCTCTCCTCTCTCGGTTCTTCTCTCTCAAACTCCCTCTCCCCTCTCTTTTTCTCTCTCCCCCCTCTCTCTCCTTCCCCCTCTCTCCCTTTTTTTTTTTTTTTTCTCCTTTTTTTCTCTCTTTCTTTACCCCTAAAAAACCCTTCCAAAAAAAACCAAAAAATTTTTAAAAATTTAATTTTTTTTTCCCAAAAAATTTTAAATTTTTATCCCCCAAAAAACCCCAACATTTCCCCCCCCGGAAAGCTAAATTCCTTTTCCCACTTGCCCTCTTTTTCACGATTGGGGGTTTAATTCCCTAACAACCACACCCCGGAATTCTTTTTGTTTTGGGTGTTTTGTTGGGTGGGGTTTTGGTGGTTTGGGGGGGTTAATCTTTTTTCCTCAGTTTTTTTCACCCCCACAAACCCTTCAAAAACCTTCCCCCAAAGGTTCCAAACCACCCAGGGGGGGGGGTAAAACCCCCGGGTAACACCCGGTTTTTAAAAACCCCCCCTTAAAGGGATTTACGGGGCTGGGTTTTGGGGTTGGGGGTTTTTGTTTTTGGGGGGTGGGGTTTGGTTTTTCCAGGTTTTAAAAACCCTTTTTTTTACGGGCCCCGGCCAAAACCCTGTTTTTTTTTTTTTGTTTTTTTTTTGTGTTGTTTTTGGGGGGGGGGGGGGGTAACAAACCCCGGTTTAAACCCCCCCAAACCAAAAAAATGTTAAAAGGCCCAGTTTTTTAAAATTTTTGTGGGTAACCCGGGGTTCTTTTAAACCCCACCTGTTTCCCGGGGACCCCGGGGGGGGGGGAATTTCCGGGGGTGGGGTTAAAGGGGGGGCCCCCAACCCCTTTAACCCGGGGGGGTTTTGAGGGGTGGTGTGGTGGTGGTTTTTGGGGGTGGTTTTTTTGGGGTTTTTGTTGTTGTGTGGTTGTGTGTGTGTGTATTTTTTTATTTTTAATAGAAAAGTTTTAATGTTTTTAAATTTTTTGTGGTAAGTTGATGTTTTTAGATTGTTAAAGGGGAAATTGGTTTTAGTGTGGTAGTTAAGGGGGGGGTGGGAATAGTATTTTGAGTGGTATTAGTGTTGGGGGTGGGGGGGTTGGGATTTTTTAGTATTAGTAGTTAAACAGTTGTAAAGGGGGGGAGTAAATAGTAGTGTTTATTGGTTGTAGTTTGGGCGGGTAGTTATGTGTTTGGGAGTGTGTAGTAAGTGTGTGTGTTGTTGTAGTGTGGTGTGGGATTTAGTGTAGTGTAAGTAGTGTCAGTAGTGTTGTGTTTGTGTTTGTTTAGTGTGTGTTGGTTGTTTGTTTGTAGTGTTGTAGTTTGTGTTGTGGGTGTGTGTAGTAGTAACAAGTGTTAGTAATAGTAGTAGTAATATGTGTAGAGTAGTAGTGGAGTAGCAGCAGAAACTAAACTTTTTGAAATTTCATATGATTTATGGAATTGAATTGAAATATTTGTCTTAATAATTGTTTTCTTTCTTTTTCTTTCATTTTCAGTCAAACACGGATTTCACAATTTTATAGAAGAGCTGATACATTTTTTTTATTACTTATGGTTTTTGGCATTGAGATATTTGTGTTGATTCTACATTCTGTTTATTTATATTTTAAGTCAAACCGTATTTCCATATTTTTAACATCTACTTTTCCACCGAGCGTTACTTTCGTTCTTAATTACGTGTCTAGAGGCGTCAAAAACAAACTAAAAGTAAGTATAAGAAAAGTAAAAGTAGTGAAAAAGTAAGTATATGTAAGTAAGTAAGTAGTAAGTAAGTAAGAAGTAGTACAGTAAACCCTCTCTGATTCGAACTAATTGGGAGGAGACCTGGGACGAATTAGCCGAAAGTTCGAATTATCCGATGGTTACCTCTAGCCCCCACTCCCCATAAGAACTCACTCAAACATGCCAAAACAGCACAGATTGTATTACTTGTACTCACCAAAACATGGCTAATACTGAAGTCTTGAAATTCAGTACAGTAATTAAATAAGTAAAAGTAAAGTAAATATGTGACATCCTGAAATAGAATTGAAATAGAGGCGATGAATAACTTAACACCGACCAAAATTATTCAGCTTTATTTCACACCTAAATTGAATGAATCTGAAAACCTTTGGGCAATTTCACCTAAGTGGAAAGCCCCGGTAAATACACCTGCGGGTCTCTGATTAACTGCTCTCTTATATTGGAATTTTAACCTCTCTCTCTCTCTCTCTCTCTCTCTCTCTCTCTCTCTCTCTCTCTCTCTCTCTCTCTCTCTCTCTCTCTCTCTCTCTCTCTCTCTCTCTCTCTCTCTCTCTCTCTGTGGCTGGGGTTGATATGGAAGTAAAAAAGTAGCTTGTCGTTTCTCTCTCTCTCTTCTCTCTCCCTCATCTCTCTCTCTCTCTCTCTCTCTCTCTCTCTCTCTCTCTCTCTCTCTCTCTCTCTCTCTCTCTCTCTCTCTCTCTCTCTCTGTGGCTGGGGTTGATAGGGAAGTTAAAAAAGTAGCTTGTCGTTCTCTCCTCTCTCTCTCTCCTCTCTCTCTCTCCTCTCCTTCTCTCTCTCCTTCTCTCGATCTCTCTCTCTCTCTCTCTCTCTGTGGCTGGGGTTGATATGGAAGTAAAAAAAGTAGGTTGGCGTTTCTCTCTCTCTCTCTCTCTCTTCCTCTCTCTCTCTCTCTCTCTCGTCTCTCTCTCTCTCTCTCTCTCAAACACCCTCCATAATTTCCATCAAATATTTTCCCCATCTAATTTTTGCATATTTAGTGAAGACGAATAAAAAAATATACCCTCTATTTTCCTTCCTCTCCCCTCATCACCTTTCCCCTCGTTCCTTATCTTTCTTATCTCCTCTATACCCTCATTATCCTGTCTTCCTTGATCCCCTCGTCTCCCTCCTTCTCCCTCTCTTATAAACGATACTTTCCCCTTTTTTCCCCTCGTCCCCTTCACAGAGCAGCTTTAATACCTCGTCAGGTAAGGATAGAAGCTCAGGTAAGGGGAAAGATGCTGCTTAGGTGAGGGGATGAGATGCGTATAGGTAGGTGAGGGGGAAAAAAGAGGAACTTTCTTTTTTCATGGTGAAAAAAACGAATGAAAATGAAGAAAAAAGAGTTTGTGTAGTTTCTTTTATTGTCGATGTGAAAAAAATTATAATGAGTAAAAAAAAAAAAAATGGAATGTTTTTTTGTGTCGATAAGGTGAAAAAAAAAATGATGTGATTGAAAAAAAAAAAGACATTTGTTAATTTTTGTGTGTTATTAAGATGAAAAAATGATGAGAATGAAAAAAAAAGAGGAATATTTTAGTACGTATATTTTTGATGTGTCGAATGTTTTTTTTATCAATAAGGTGAGAAAAATTGAATGAAATGAAAAACGGGCGAATGAAACGAATGAAAAAAAGAAAAGAATTTGTAGTCTATATCTTTTATTGTGTGTAGGGCGGTGAGAGAAATGATGCAAATGAAAAAAGAGGAATTTGTGAGTATTTTGTTGTTGTGTGTTGAAGAGAGGGCATACAATAAGAAAACATCAATAACCTTACAATACTCATTTCTTAAAACCTATGATTCGTTCGTTATTATTTTGCTTCGTTATCATCATCATCATTATCATCATCATCATCAGCCTCATTATTGTTGCTGACTAATGGCGTGTTTCGTTTTCTTTCACATATTATAATTTCCTTATTGAGTTTACTATTTATTTCTATTTACTTTCTATTTCTTTGCCCAATAATTGTTTTCTCTCTCTCTCTCTCTCTCTCTCTCTCTCTCTCTCTCTCTCTCTCTCTCTCTCTCTCTCTCTCTCTCTCTCTCTCTCTCTCTCTAAACTGATCTTTTTGTGGGTAATATTTTTCTTTTTGTTGTTGTTTACTTGCGCGTCTATCTGTCTTATCAACTGGAATGTAAACTCTCTCTCTCTCTCTCTCTTCTCTCTCTCTCTCTCTCTCTCTCTCTCTCTCTCTCTCTCTCTCTCTCTCTCTCTCTCTCTCTCTCTCCCAGTTCCTCATTCAACCGTAATTGCCGCAGGTGTGTTGTGGGAGTCTGGTATCACGCAACCTCTCTCTCTCCCTCTCTCCCTCTCTCCCTCTCTCTCTCTTCGTCTCTCTCTCTCGTACTCTCTCTCTCTCTCTCTCTCTCTCTCCTCTCTCTCTCTCTCACACTGCCTTTCTCTCTCACTCACTCACTCACTCACTCACTCACACTGTCTTTCTC
>JACEEZ010006026.1:27500-32500 GCA_016584305.1 Chionoecetes opilio | reverse complement strand
TGACAGATACAGAAGCAAACAGACACACATACAAACAGATTGACAGATACAGAAGCAAACAGGCACACATACAAACAGATTGACAGATACAGAAGCAAACAGGCACACATACAAACAGATTGACAGATACAGAAGCAAACATACACACATACAGACAGATTGACAGATACAGAAGCAAACATACACACATACAGACAGATTGACAGATACAGAAGCAAACATACACACATACAGACAGATTGACAGATACAGAAGCAAACATACACACATACAGACAGATTGACAGATACAGAAGCAAACAGACACACATACAAACAGATTGACAGATACAGAAGCAAACAGGCACACAGACAGACAGATTGCCAGATACAGAAGCAAACAGGCACACATACAAACAGATTGACAGAGATACAGAAGCAAACAGACACACATACAAACAGATTGACAGAGATACAGAAGCAAACAGACACACATACAAACAGATTGACAGATACAGAAGCAAACAGGCACACATACAAACAGATTGACAGATACAGAAGCAAACAGACACACATACAGACAGATTGACAGATACAGAAGCAAACAGACACACATACAAACAGATTGACAGATACAGAAGCAAACAGACACACATACAAACAGATTGACAGATACAGAAGCAAATATACACACATACAGACAGATTGACAGATACAGAAGCAAACAGACACACATACAAACAGATTGACAGATACAGAAGCAAATATACACACATACAGACAGATTGACAGATACAGAAGCAAACAGGCACACATACAGACAGATTGACAGATACAGAAGCAAACAGACACACATACAAACAGATTGACAGATACAGAAGCAAACAGGCACACATACAAACAGATTGACAGATACAGAAGCAAACAGGCACACAAACAGACAGATTAACAAAAAAACAGAAGCAAACACAGACAAATAGACAGAAAAAAAAAAAGATGTATAAAGTCAGAATCCAATGTATGAATAAGGGAATAAAAATGCTAAAAACGTAGACAATATAAATGAACACTAAAAGGAGACATAAAAACAAAGATAAAACCAATACAGGAAGGAAACAGTACACTCCTAAAAGCAGAAATGGCGGGAAAAAGGGATACACAAATGCAATGAGAATAATAGCAAGCAAAATGCAAATGGAATGAGAGAGAGAGAGAAGAGAGAGAGAGAGAGAGAGAGAGAGAGAGAGAGAGAGAGAGAGAGAGAGAGAGAAGAGAGAGAGAGAGAGAGAGAGAGGAGAGAGAGAGAGAGGGGAGAGAGAGAGAGAGAGAGAGAGAAGAGAGAGAGAGAGAGAGAGAGAGAGACGCAACTTTCCCTATCACAATCTGGACATGTAAACAACTGGCGAAAAAAACAATGACATAAATATTTTCCCTGGGTAGAACAAAACAGAAAAATGGAAATTCAGAATGTGAGGAAAAACAGACTTTGGGGGAAAGGAAGGAAAGCGAGAGAGAGAGAGAGAGAGAGAGAGAGAGAGAGAGAGAGAGAGAGAGAGAGAGAGAGAGAGAGAGGAAGGAAGGAGGAAAACAGATAGAGAGACAGAGAAGTGAGAGAAGGAATACGAAGAGGAAATTAAGAAAATGAGAAGAGGGGAAAGAGAATGATAAGTAGAGTAGGAAGATAAAAATAATAATGAAAAACATGGCTAATTGCATGATTTAATGAGGTATAAAATTAGCATGAATAAAAATATATCAGGTTAATAAAAAAAATATGACAAGAATTCGTTTTGTGGAAATTTTATGAGAATGAACTTATGGATTAAATTTACGTAAGTATGAAGAGGAAACGAGACACACACACACACACACACACACACACACACACACACACAACACACACACAGACACAGACACAGACACACACACACAGAGACACACACACACACACACACACACCACACACACACACAACACACAGACGACACAGACACAGACACAGACACAGACACAGACACACAGACACACACACAGACACACACACACACACAGACACACACACACACACACATCCATCGACCAGAGAAATGGCTTCACCCGTTCTCCGTTTTTTGTCATTTTTTTCACGGAAGACTGAACAAAAGATTCTTGAAAAGCGTCACTGCCTATGAAGAGGAACAAAAGACAATAGGAGAGATATATAGAAAAGACTTGGAGGAGGAGGAGGAGGAGGAGGAGGAGGAGAAGGAGGAGGAGGAGGAGGAGGAGGAGGAGGAGGAGGAGGAGGAGGAGGAGGAGGAATTAAATGTGGCAATCAGAAGAGTGAAGAAAAAATAAGGATGGAAGTAGGATGGAAATTAAGAGGAGCGACCACTTTGAAACGTCCTCTTAAAAGCCTCTTGAATTCCCTTTCTTTGAGACACACACACACACACACACACACATATACTTACGGCGGTATTTGTAACCCCAACTTCCGTGTGTGTGTGTGTGTGTGTGTGTGTGTGTGTGTGTGTGTGTGTGTGTGTGTGTGTGTGTGTGTGTGTGTGTGTGTGTGTGTGTGTGTGTGTGTGTGTGTGTGTGTGTGTGTGTCCCTAGGCGCCCACACATCGAGGGACGACCATGGGAGGAAGAACACTTGGCGAACCTGCACGTTTTCTACCTTCGCGGGGCTCGAACCAAGGAACGTAATACTAACGGAGACATATAAACCACTGCACCACCACTAACATTATTAAATTTTCTACTACTACTACTACTACTACTACTACTACTACTACTACTACTACTACTACTACTACTACTACTACTACTACTACTACTACTATTTTTACAACAACAACAACAACTACTACTACTACTACTATTACCACTACTACTACTATTACTACTACTTCTACTACTACTACTACTATACTACTACTACTACTACTACTTCTACTACTACTACTACTACTACTACTACTACTACTACTATTATTATTTTTACAACAACAACAACAACAACTACTACTACTACTACTACTATTACTACTACTACTACTACTTCTACTACTACTACTACTACTACTTCTTCTACTACTACTACTACTACTACTACTACTACTACTACTACTATTTTTACAACAACAACAACAACAACAACTACTACTGCTACTACTACTACTACAATTACTACTATTATATACAAACCATTTTTAATCCTCTGAAAACAAGTACTCACAAAAGACCTTTACTTCTCTGATTAAAACCCAGACATTTAACTGTTCAAAAATCTTACCTAAACTCTTAATGAATCTATGGCAATGAAAGGCTTCACAAACTACTAATGAAAACCTTCCCTGCATAAGGCAAAACTACATTATACATTCAGTCATTTCTATTCAATTTTTTTTCTTCATAATATACTCTACTATACTTTCCTACTGTTTTTGATTCACATTTATAGTTATAGTTTTAGTTATATTTATAGTTATAGTTATAGTTTTAGTTATATTTATAGTTATAGTTATAGTTTTAGTTATATTTATAGTTATAGTTATAGTTTTAGTTATAGTTATAGTTATAGTTATAGTTTTGTTATCATCATTGCTCTCTTTCTCGCCCCTTCTTTGTTTCTTTTTCTTATTGTTATTATTCTAAGGCAAAAATTAATTATTCATTTTTTCATTTCTATTCAAATTTTTCGTTTTTTTCATTCTATGCTTTACTTCCTGACTGTTTTTCATTCACATTTATTTATTTTGCTTTTTATTTAATTTCTCTCTTTCTCTCCCCGTCCTCGATTATTCTTCTTATATTATTATTTCAAGGCAATTTTTGTTATTCATTCTTTCATTTCTATTCAAATTTTTCCTTTTTCATAATATACTCTACACTTTCCTCCTCTTTTTCATTGACATGTATTTCTTTTGCTCTCTTTTATCATTGCTCTCTTTCTCTCCCCTTCCTCGATTATCATTAATATTATTATTATTTATTCATTCTCTTATGTTTATTCTTTTTTCATAATATACTCAAACTTTCGTACTATTTTTCATTCACATTTATTTATTTTGCTTTTTATTGCATTGCTCTCTTTCTCTCTTTCTCTTCCTCGATTCTTCTTATCATGATTATAAGGCAAAAATTTAGTATCCATTCTTTCATTTCTATTCAAATTTTTCGCAATTTTTTATAATAAACTGTACTTTCCTACGCTTTTCATTCATATTTATTTATTTGTATTTCATTGCTCTCTTTCTCTCCCCTTCCTCAATTATTCTTATTTATCATTAATTATATGCATTCTCTTATTTCTATTCAAATTTTGCATTTTTCATAATAAATTCTATAGTTCCCTACTGTTTTTCATTCACATTCATTCCTTTTTTATCATTGCTCTCTTTCTCTCCCCTTCCTTGTCCCCTCATCCATTTCTCCTTCTCTCCCATTAGTTATTCTCCCTTTCCTCTCCTTTCCTCTCCCCTCCCCTTATACTCTCCATTTATATTCCTCCCATATTTTATTCAGATGGCGACATTATCCCTTTCTTTTCTCCCCTCTCCCCTCTCTTACCCTCTTTTATAGGGTTCCAGGGGTCATCATATCATCCCGGGGTCAGGTCAAGGTGATAGAAACGTGACCTGTATTGACCTGGAATATTCTACGCAGTCACGCCACCTCGCATGACCTCCAATACAACACAGGAGCAATACGTTTTTTTTTTTTTTTTTTGCTACTCACGCCACACACCCACATTTCCCGCCACGCACCTGTGATTAGCAGTTTTAGCACACAGGTAAGTCTGAAATGTAATGTATCACAATACCTGGATAATATAACACTTTAGGAGGAGATAAACTTATATATAAACACATGTCTCGTTTTTCTTCTACGCGCGATAAAGTGTCGAGGTAAATTTTGACTACCTGTTTATTTGTTGATATATCTCAGGTAGTGTTTTAGTGTATCATTGCTTTTGTTTGTTTTACATTACAAAGGACTGGCCAAGGGCAAAATAAAAAGTAACAAATAGGCCGC
>JACEEZ010006026.1:15000-25000 GCA_016584305.1 Chionoecetes opilio | reverse complement strand
TGGTGGTGAAGATGATAGAGAAGAAAAATAAGTCCTTGGCCAGTCCTTTGTGATGTAAAAAAAAAAATTTAAACAAAAAAGTAAAGATGTTGATTTTTTTATTAACTTTTGTTTGATGTTAGGTTTTTTTTCGTTGTACTTCCATGCTTCTTCCTGACTACTTTTCGTCCTTCCTTCCTTCCTTCTTTCTTTCTTTCTTTCCTTCCTTCCTTCCTTCCTTCCTTCCTTCCTTCCTTCCTTCCTTCCTTCTTCCTTCCTTCCTTCCTTTCTTTCGTACATTCTATCTTGGATTCTTCCCTTTCATTTCTAACTTTTCTCTTTTATTTTTCCTGTCTACTTCTCTTCCTTCTTTCATTGCTCTCTCTCTCTCTCTCTCTCTCTCTCTCTCTCTCTCTCTCTCTCTCTCTCTCTCTCTCTCTCTCCGTAATTCATGTTCATCTCAAAATTTTATAGCTTTTCCTACTCTTCGGTAAGCGGATGTAAGGAGGAAGAGGAGGAGGAAGAGGGAGAGGAAGGATGGAGGGAAGGTAGGGTGGTGGAGAGAAGAGTGCAGAAAAGAAGGGAGGGAAGGAGGGTATAGGGAGAAAAAGAGAAGAGGGTAGAAAGAGAAGGAGGGAAGAAGGTAGGGAGAGAAGGAGGGAAGAGGGGAAGGAGAGAAAGAGGGAGGGAAGGAGAGAAGGAGGGAGGGAAGGAAGGTAAACTGGAGGAGGTTTTTTTTTTTTTGTCTTCAAGGAATTTAAATGTGATATAAATTCTTCTTTTATAGAGTGTTATTTTTCTCTCTGTTGAGCGAGAGAGAGAGAGAGAGAGAGAGAGAGAGAGAGAGAGAGAGAGAGAGAGAGAGAGAGAGAGAGAGAGAGAGAGAGAGAGAGAGAGAGAGAGAGAGAGAGAGAGAGAGAGAGAGAGAGAGAGAGAGTACATAGAACACAAAAAGGGCAATGAAAGAAGGAAGAAAAGTAGACAGACTAAATAAGAGAAAAAAAGTTAGAAATGAAAGAAAAGAAGCCAAGATAGAAAGTAAGAAAGAAAGGAAGGATAGAAAGAAGGAAGGAAAGAAGGAAAGAAAAGAAGGAAGAACGAAAAGAAGGAAGGAAGAGGGAGAGGAGGGAGGAACACGAACAATATAATTGCGAGAGAAAGTGAGAAAAAAGAAAAGAAAAAAAGAAGACAGAAAGAAGAGACAAGAAAAATGAGAGGAAGAAAAATATGCATGAGAGGCAAGGAGGAAAAAAAGTGTGAGGAACGGAAAGAAAAATGAAGAATATGGAATGAGAGAGAGAGAGAGAGAGAGAGAGAGAGAGAGAGAGAGAGAGAGAGAGAGAAGAGAGAGAGAGAGAGAGAGAGAGAGAGAGAGAGAGAGAGAGAGAGAGAGAGAGAGAGAGAGAGAGAGAGAGAGAAAAAAAAAAACTAAAACACTAGGAAGTACATTTTCAGGCGTCAATAACCATAAAATGAGGTGAAATGAATATGTTCCTACACTCCTTCATGATGTATGGTTCTCACAGCCCCTAATAATGTATAATCTACCCGTGATTTATGATTATGCACAGGTATACGCATTCACTATTCACGCCCCGTCACACATGAGATAATGAAGGTGTCTGTGTCGCTTAATTACAAGTGAAAAGGTGCTTAACCCTTCACGCCCAGATCTTTCCTTTGCTTCCTTTTCCTTTGCTCTTTTCCTTTTTATTTAATCTTTTATTTTACATCACAAAGGACTGGCCAAGAGCACACACAAAAAAAGAGGTAACAAAATGCCCGCAAAAATCGTGCTGTTGTTAGCCATATAATTACAAAAAATAGCTTAATATACCAATTAGTTAGTGGGCTAGGATACTAAACAGGTCATATTATCTATAAAACATTGCTTATAGTAATTAAAATCGTCTAATGTTGGCAAAATTACAATGGAAATTACGCTGTGGGCCTCAATGGGTTAATGGATCTCTTAAAGGTAGAGACGTATAAAAGTTTTCGAAATTTTCTGATTCGATTTTCTTTTGGTTTAGAAAATGTCAAATGGATCAGAATATAGAGAAGTTTTTAAGATTTATTTAATGCTATGTATTTTTTTCTTTCTCTTGCAATTTTTTTTTTTGTTCTTCTTCTTCTTCTTCTTCTTCTTCTTCTTCTTCTTCTTCTTCTTCTTCTTCTTCTTCTTCTTCTCTTCTTCTTTCAATATTATAAAGTAATGATAGATATTTAACTTTTCCATTTTCACTAAAACAGTTGTTTACCACCCCTTCCTCCTCCTCCTCCTCCTCCTCCTCCTCCTCCTCCTCCTCCTCCTCCTCCTCCTCCTCCTCCTCCCCTTGATCTCCCTCCTATACCTTGATTTTCAGAAAGCCTTCGATACAGTTCCACATAAGCGACTGTTGACCAAGCTAAGGGCACATGGCATAGGAGAGCAATTATGTTCATGGATTGGCGATTTGGCTTTCAATCGTAAACAACGGGTAGTAATAAATGGTGAGGCATCTGATTGGTTAGATGTCACTAGTGGGGTGCCTCAGGGCTCGGTCTTGGGTCCTACTCTTTTTCTGATATATATCAACGATCTGGACTGCGGACTTGTATCTAAAATATCAAAATTTGCAGATGACACCAATTAGGCGGTAAAGCATATACTAGAGAAAACTGCGAACTCATACAAAGTGATCTCGACAAACTATCAGATTGGAGTGATAAATGGCTATTAAATTCAATTCCGATAAATGTAAAGTAATGCATATAGGCAACGATAACCTCAAATATAACTATAAAATGCAAAATAAATCGTTAACTGAAGTACAGCAGGAAAGGATCTAGGTGTCATCATCAGTAATGATCTGAAAACCAGTTTCGCATTGCCTAGCTGCCAGTAAAAAGGCAAATATGATGTGGGCTTTATTAAACGTAACTTTGAACAAAAAACTCCGAAAGTAATGACACAATTATACACGTCCTTGGTTAGGCCGCACTTGGAATATGCCGTTCAATTCTGGTCGCCCTGTTTCGTAAAAGATCAAGCCAAATTAGAATCAGTGCAAAGAAGAGCAACCAAAACAAATTCCATCTCTGCGAAATTCATCTTATGAAGAGAGACTGCGGAAACTTAATATGTTTTCCTTAAAGGATCGTAGAATCCGTGGGGACTTGATAGAAACCTTTAAGATCCTAAAGGGTTTTGATGTCATTAATCAAGAGGACCTATTCGAGCTTTCACTCAAGTGACAACAAGAAATAATGGTTTAAAACTAACGGTCAACGTTGCATCACCGATCTCCGTAAAAATTATTTCAATGTTAGAGTCGTTGATCGATGGAACAAGTTCCCAGCAAATTGTTTCGGAGCCAACAAAATAACTACATTAAAAAAACAGACTTGAACGCGCACTGTAAAGTAAATGGGTATTGATAGAGCGAATTCGTATCTAGTCCCCCGTATCGATTAGTTGTAGTGGTAGTGGTAGTTGTAGTTAGTATTTTTCATATCCTATCAGTCTGCACTATGAAACTTCCATGTTCCTATCCCCTTTAGGGACATGGTATCTTTTTCCAATTGTTTTTCTTACAAGTAGTTGATGTTAGTAGTATGTAGTTCAGCGATACCCTCGCTATGGACCAATAGGTCTCCTGGTGTCTGTTACTCCTATGTAATCCTATGTAATCCTCCTCCCCCTCCTCCTCCTCCTCCTCTTCCTTGAGCCAAACAGACGGACGAAGAAGGGAAGACTTGAAAGAGATTAATGAAGGGCAGATAGTAACTGATAGCTTGCTGACACCCCGGCCGAGCAGGAGGAGGAGGAGTAGAAGGAAGAGGAGAGGAGGAGGGGAGGAGGAGGAGGAGGAGGAGGGAGGAGGGAGAGGAGGAGGAGGAGGAGGGGAGGGGGGAAGCGCTCGATACAACATCCATCTCAAAACTTTCTCCTTCAACCATTTTCTCCATCCAGGCGTGTTAACATTTGTTATCTCTCTCTCCTCTCCCCTCTTCCCCTCTCTCTCTCTTTCCCCCCTTTTTTCCCCTCTCCTCTCCACACGCTTTGACCTTTTTCGATCCGTTCAGCCTCACACCACACACACACACACACCACAACAAACCCAAAACACACACACACACACCCCAACACCCCACACACACACACACCCCAGGGGTAGGATTCTTGTCCCGGAAATTAAAAAAAGAGAGTAAATCCTTTTAAAACCTCCCGAAGGATTTTTTTTCCCTACTAAACTTTTTCCCCGATGGGAAAGAAGTTTGCTTCTGATCTTTCCCCATCTCTCTTCTCTCTCCCCTCTCTCTCTCTTTCTCCTCTTCTCTCTCTCTCTCCTCTCTCTCTCTCTTTTTTTTCTCTCTCTCTCTCTCTCTTTTCCCCTTTTCTCTCTTTTCTCTCCTTTCAATTACTATTTTTGTGATTTATCTAAAGCCTTTGATACTATAATCACTCATTTTATTAAAAAACTATGTTTACGGGATTCGGGAAACCCGTCTTCAGATGGTTTGAGAGTTTCTCAGCGGCAGGAACCCGTATACAGTCTTTAATAGTGCACGTTTGTAAAAGTCTTACTTGTGGTGTGCCACAAGGATCTGTCCTAGGACCATTATTATTTTTAATTTACATCAATGACATAACTCTATGTACCAAAAATCTAAATTTTTTACTTTTTGCTGATGACACTACCATTTTTCTACAGGGAAGGGATTTAAATGATATGAGAAATACAATGAACACTGAATTGGTACATGTTGCTAATTGGTTAAAATGTAACAAGTTAACATTAAATATCAATAAAACTCACTGTATGCTGTCACATTCACACATGACACACACACAATGCAACAATATAAAAATTAATAATCTCATTATTAAAGAGGTACAAGAAGCTAAATTCCTTGGAGTTGTTATTGATAGCAAGCTAAGATGGAAAACACACATAGAGAATGTAACAAATAATATTTCAAAAATAATAGGTGTAATATATAGAATACGAAACCATTGTAATATTGAAGGTTTAAGACATATTTACTTATCATCAGCATATCCATATTTATTGTACTGTTCAGCTATCTGGGGTGGGGCATATAAAATATATATTGATCAACTATTTGTAAATCAGAAAAAAATTATTCGCATAATGTCTTATAGTAATCGCTATGACCACACAAGTCCAATCTTTCGTGAGTTGAAACTTCTAAAATTACATGATATTATCGACTATCAGACTATAACTTTTGTTTATAAGGCGATGAATACATACAAAATTGACAGTGGTTTTCAGACCACAACGCATAGCATACAAACCAGACGAACCAATAATCTCAAACTTCCATTGTGCAGAACTTCCCATGCTCAACAAAGTGTTCTCACTCGGGGAACTAAACAGTGGAACAAACTTCCAGATGATGTAAGGAATAAAGAATTAAATCCATTTAAACTGCAAATCAAAGAAAAGTTGAAAAGTAACTATTAAAATGAATTTATTACTATTATAATTGTGATTTATATAATTAGTGTGATAATTATCATTGCTCTCGTTATCAGGACTATTATGTATGAGTACTGTTACCATAAATATGAATGTTTGTTTGTGTATATTCTTGAATATACTTTTTAGATTAATTTAAATTAATTGAAGAAATTAAGTAAGATATTCAGTAGGGAATATTAATTTATTAATTTAATTTTTCATATGTAAATTAGCATTAGACCGTCGTACCGAGACCACAGAGAGACAAGGCCTGGTGGATCGCCCGTGACGTCACACCATAAGGATCCCACCCGCTCCGCTCCCCGTACAAGTTTACCTACCTAATATAATGTTTATCAGTATAAAAGATATACTGTTATCTTCGGAAATGTTTGTTCTATAATATTATCAAATAAAAAACCGTAAAACACACAAAGAAAATGCCATTATGAGACTTTCAAGAAATATGCATTAACTTAAACTCTTCGCCATTTAATATTTTGCTCGCAAACATTTTACATGGAGAATATCAATAGAAGCGGAGTTTAATTAGCTTTTCATTGATATAATTCGTTTAGTGATAAATGAATTAGCGGCATGCATCAATTAGCGTTAACTAAATATAAAAAATCATGAAATCGGGTAATTTCCTACCTAATATATGTTTATCAGTATAAAAGATATACTGTTATCTTCGGAAATGTTTGTTCTATAATATTATCAAATAAAAAACCGTAAAACACCCTAAGGAAATGCCATTATGAGACTCAAGAAATATGCATGAACTTAAACTTTTCACCATTTGATATTTTGTGAATTTTTTTTACATGGAGAATATCAATAGAAGCGGAATTTAATTAGCTTTTCATTGATATATTTACTTTTCTGATAAATGAATTAGAATCATGCATAAATTTGCCTTAACTAAATAAATAACATCATGAAATCGGGTAAATTACCCGATTACATGATGTTAATTATTTAGTTAACGCTAATTTATGCATGCTGCTAATTCATTGATCAGAAAAGGAAATATATCAATGGAAAGCTAATTAAATTCCGCTTTTATTGATATTCTCCATGTAAATGTTTGCGAGCAAAATATTAAATGGCGAAGAGTTTAAGTTAATGCATATTTCTTGAAAGTCTCATAATGGGCATTTTTTTAGTGTGTTTTACGGTTTTTTATTTGATAATATTATAGAACAAACATTTCCGAAGATAACAGTATATATTTTATACTGATAAACATATATTAGGTAGGTAAACTTGTACGGGGAGCGGAGCGGGTTGTATCCTTATGGTGTGACGTCACGGGCGATCCACCAGGCCTTATCATCTCGGTGGCCACGGTCGTACACGCTATATCTGCTGACCTCTTATAATAGCATAAAGTCCATAAAAGAGTTACGACTCAATGGACAAAGGCTTTGACATTTTCTCTACATGTATACTAACTTGTATAATATTAAGGTCAATCAATCAATCAATCAATCAATCAATCAATCAATCAATCAATCTCTCTCTCTCTCTCTCTCTCTCTCTCTCTCTCTCTCTCTCTCTCTCTCTCTCTCTCTCTCTCTCTCTCTCTCTCTCTCTCTCTCTCTCTCTCTCTTCTTTTCCTGATGTTATAGTTTCAGAATAACTTTAATATCTTTATTTTTAAACTGCTTTTATAATATTAGTATTTTGTTTGATAAAAAAAATCATTATCTGGAATTGAATTTTGAACATTCTAATTCTCTTACTACATAAATGTGAATGTGATCAAATTTCAAAAAACTTTAATTATTTTAGTATTCATTTGGTCTTGTTTGAAATAGGTTTTTTCAATAAATTTCTTGCATCATTCCATCGACTGACAAAAACTGATGACAAAAAAAAAACTATAAAAAACATGTCTTTAAACTCTTGTCATTTCCATTCCCAAACACTTGATCTTATTATCCCACACCTTTATCTCATCACCTTATATATATTATTATCTTATATCTATTATTATTATTATCATCTAGTTATCCTCATAATTACCTCAGTCACACTTTTAAAGAACATTCAGACTTTCCTAAATCTCCACAGATGCCACGATTCTTACCAGATAACATATTCAGGTCCCACAATCTTTCCTCACACAATGATGATTTTGGTAGACGTTAGTGGTGGAGATAGTGAAGGTAGTGCTGATAATGATGATAGTGGTGATGGTGGTAGTGATGATGATAGTAATGATGGTAATGGTGATGATGATGGTGATGGTGGTAGTGATAGTGATGATAGTGATGTGATGATAGTGATGATGGTGATGGTGATGATGGTGATGATGGTGATGATAGTGGTGATGATGGTGGTGATGATGATAGTAATGATGGTGGTGGGGATGATAGTGGTGATGATGGTGGTGATGATGATGGTGGTGGAGATAGTGATGATGATGGTGGTAGTGATAGTGATGGTGATGATGGTGGTGATGGTGTGATGATGGTGGTGGAGATAGTGATGATGATGGTGGTAGTGATAGTGATGGTGATGATAGTGGTGATGATGGTGGTGATGATGGTGATGGGGGTGGAGATAGTGATGATGATGGTGGTAGTGATTGTGGTGATGGTGATGATAGTGATGATGGTAATGGTGATAGTGATAATTATAGTGATGGTAATGGTGATGGTGGTGATGATAGTGATGATGATGGTGGTAGTGATGGTGATGATAGTGATGATGGTGGTGGTGATGATGGTGATGATGGTGATGATAGTGGTGATGATGATGATGGTGCAAGCATTCCTCCCCTTTACATCCCCGTACCTGAAAAATAATACCTGCCATAAATTTCTTGGGGGCTTTAAACATCTCCCTCACACTGCCACCCCTGTGTTTCCCCGCGCGCACACACACACACACACACACACACACACACACACACACACACACACACACACACACACACACACACACACACACACACACACACACACACAATTAATGTCTATGTAGTATGTGTGTGTATGTGTAGCCAAATTTCTATATCTATCAATCTATCTATTTATTTATTTATTTATTTATTTATCTATCTATCTATCTATCTATCTAGGTGATAGCTTTTGATGTGGCAATACTGCGAAAAAAATATATATTTGTGCGTTGATTAATGTTACGTAACAGTCTGGCATATTTCAGTTTGTTTAATCATAATACATAATTTTTCATGCATATAGTTTTCATCTCTATCTATCTAACCAGCTCCCTATCTATCTAACCAGCTCCCTATCTATCTAACCAACTCCCTATCTATCTAACCAACTCCCTATCTATCTAACCAACTCCCTATCTATCTAACCAGCTCCCTATCTATCTAACCAACTCCCTATCTATCTAACCAACTCCCTATCTATCTAACCAACTCCCTATCTATCAGTCTATCAGTTCCTTTATCTATCCATGCCTTTACCCATCAAGCTATCCATATGTATCAACTTATCTATTCTCAGCTATCTTATTTCTTCCTTCTAACCTTCCATTATCCTTTCCTCTCTCTTTTCCCCCATCTTCCCGCCGTTATCTCTCCCTCCTCCGTCTATCCTGCCTTCCTTTCCTATCTTTCCCTTCCTCCTTCCACCCTGCTTCTCGCTCTCCTAATTTGCTTTCCTCCAGTTTCCCTCCGTCGATCAGATAAGCCTTATGCTACAGAGATGTCAGGAAATGGAAAGGACACCCCCCTTCCTTCTCCCCCCTCCCCTCTTTCCCTCCCTCCCCCCTCCCCTCTTTCCCTCCCTCCACCCTTCCCTCTTTCCCTCTTCCCCTCCCTCTAACGCCTTCTACTGTACCTCCTGCCGCGTCTTGTGTATCGCTGAGCCCTTTAAATAATCTTTTTTGTATTTGTTATAATTTATTTCTCTGATTTAAAAATAATCATTCTTTAAAGTTAGAAAAATAAGATGAAGTCATTCCTTGGTTTACATTTTTTTTGTCTTAGTGTATCCTTGAGCCTTGTGAGTGTCATTCACCCATGGTCTTGTCCACGCGAGTCAGACTCGCGTGGACAAGACCATGGGTGAATGACACACTGCGTGTGTGTGTGTGTGTGTGTGTGTGATATTCTGATGAAAGTTACACATTGCAACCACTACCACCAGTCCACCACCATCGCCTCCACTAGAAAATCAAAAGGAGGAGGAGGAGGAGGAGGAGGCAGGTAATGGATGGGGTCGAGAGAACTTTCATGAAATTACCATAAAAATGTATGGATAGCAGACTCTTGAGAAAATAGAAAGAGAGAGAGAGAGAGAGAGAGAGAGAGAGAGAGAGAGAGAGAGAGAGAGAGAGAGAGAGAGAGAGAGAGAGAGAGATGGGAGAGACAGAAAAAAAATCGACTACAGAATGAATTCTGAGGAAACCAAATTGTAAATAAAAGCAATACGAAACAACAATAAGACAAACAAAGAAAAGACAAACAAAAATAAAGCAAAGACACTTAAATAACAAATGAGAAAAAAGGAGGAGAAATTAAAAAAAAATGAATGTTAGTCAGTAAAACAAAAAAATATATAGAA
>JACEEZ010006026.1:0-7500 GCA_016584305.1 Chionoecetes opilio | reverse complement strand
TTTAAAGGGGCCCCCAAAAAACCCACCCCCCCCCCAAACCCGGGGGAAAAAAACCCCCCCAAAAAAAACCCCCCCAACCGGGTTTCCCCCCCAAAAGGGGGTTTTCCCCCCCCCCTTTTTTTTTTTTTTTTTTAAAATTAAAATTTTTTTTTTTAAAAAAAATTCCCTTTTTTTTTTTTCCCCCTTTTTTTTTGGGTTTTTTTTTCCCCTTTTTTTTTCCCCTTTTTTTTTTAAAAAAAAAAAAGGGGAAAAAAAAAAAAAAAAAAAGGGGGGGGGGGGGGGGAAAAAAGGAAAGGAGAGAGAGAGAAAAAAGGGGAAAAGAGAAGAGAAAAAGGGAGAGAGGGGGGGAAAAAAAGGGGGGGGGGAAAAACCCCTTTTTTAAAAGAAAAAAATTTTTGGAAAAAAAATTTTTTTTTTTTTGGGGGTTTTTTTTTTTTTTGGCCCCCCCCTTTTTTTTTCCCCCCCCCTCCCCCCCCCCCTCTCTCTCTCTTTTCTTTCTCCCCCCCCTTTCTCTTCTCTCTTTCCCTTCTCTCCCCCCCAACCTTTTTCCTTTTTTTTTTTTTTTTTTTTTTCCTTTTTTTTTCTTTTTTTTTTTTCCCCCTTTCCCCCCCCCCCCTTTTCCCCTTTTTTCCCCCCCCTTTTTTTTCCCCCCCCCCCCCCCCCTTTTTTTTTCCCCCCCCCCCCTTTTTTTTTTTTTTTTTTTTTCCCCTTCCCTTTCCTTTCCTTTTTTTTTTTTTTTTTTCCCCCCCTTTTCCCCCCCCCCCTTTTTTTTTTTTTTTCCCCTTCCCCCCCCTTTCCCCCCCCCTTCCCCCCCCCCCCTTTTTTTTTTTTTTTTTTTCCCTTTTCCCCCCTTCCCTTCCCTCCCCCCCCTTCCCCCCCCTTTCCCCTTTCCCCTTCCCCCCCCCCCCCTTTCCCTTCCCTTCCCCCCCCTTCCCCCCCCCCTTTTCCCTTTCCCCCCCCTTTTTCCCCTTTCCCCCCCCCCCTTTTCCTTTCCTTTCCTTTCCTTTCCTTTTTTCCCCCCCCTTTCCCCTTCCCCCTTTCCCCTTCCCCCCTTTTCCCCCTTTCCCCCCCCCTTCCTTTCCCCTTTCCCGCTCCCCCCCCTTTCCCCCCCCCCCCCCCTTTTTCCCCCCTTCCCTTCCCTTCCCTTCCCCCCCCTTTCCCCTTCCCCCCCCCCCCCTTTTTTTTTTTTTTTTTCCCCCCCTTTTTTTTCCCCCTTTTTTTCCCCTTTTTTTTTTTTTCCTTTTTTGGGTTCCTTTTTTTTCCCCAAACCCTTCGTCAATTCTCACTTACTTTTTCCTTTTCCTCTTTTTTTTTTTTCCCTTTTTTTTTTCACACCCTCACAGACCCTTTTTAAATTAAATAAAGAGAAAAAATATGGTTTTTTTTTGCTTTATTCATCTTCGGGCCTCTTCTTCATCCATCCCCCCCCCCCCCTTCTCCTCCCCCTCCTCCTCCTCCCCCTCCTCCTCCCCCCTCCTCCTCACCTGCCTTACTAAAGGGAACCAAAACCCGGGGCCCCTTTTTTTTTTCAGGTTTCCTTTTTAACCTTTCCCATTTTAAATCTCCCCTCTCTCTCTCTTCCCCTTTTCCTTCTCCTCTCCTCTCTCTCTCCTTTTTCATTCAGGATGGGGGATAAAATTTGAAATCGTTATTCAAGGATGGGGTGGGGGGTATATAAAAAAAAAAGAGAGAAAAAGAGAGAGAAAGAGAGAGAGAGAAGGGGGGAGAGAGAGAGAGGGAGGGGGAGAAAAGAGCGAGAGGGGAGAGAGGGGGAGGAAGAGAGGAAGGGGGATTTGATGGGGTTTTAATGAAGCAAAAAATCCCCAGGTAAGCTTTCTCGGGGACCATTCAGGTAATTAAAGGGAAAAAAAAAAATATTACCCGATTTAAGGGCCTTAATCTGGGGATGACTGTTGTTTTGTGTGTGTGTGTGTTTTGGGGTGTGTGGTGTGGGTGTTTTGTTGTGTGTTTGTGGGGTTTGTGTGTTTTGTTTGTGTGTTTGATGTTTTGTGTTGGGGGGGGGGGGGGAAGGGAAAATTAAAAATCTCCAAGTTATTGTGTCAAAAAAATTCGTACTATTTTTCCCTTCCCCCCCATATTAAAATATTTACTTACCACCATTTCAAAAATTTAGACCAGAAAAACATTATAACACCTTCGTCCACTAAAAATGGTCTTAGTCCTATAGAACGTCATTAATAAAATTTAATTCTATTTAATTTACAAGACCAAAATTTTATAGAACCACACTCCCCTACCAGACAGGGGGCCCCCTTCCCTAAAAAATTCCTTCCATACAGTTAACTAAGAATTAAAAACGTTTCCCCTAAAAAGGTCTTTTACTAAATAAAAATCATTAATGAAGTCACTTCTATAATTGACAAGACCTTCACATTTATAGAAACGCCACACTCCATACCAGACAAGACGGCTTCCATAGGGACTACATCGTACAAAAGTTGTCGAGGCGAGCTAAGTGTTGCCACCTATTATGGACAGTCAGACAAGGCACATATATGGTGGCACCGCTGGGATACGAACCCTCGGCCCCGGGAGACACTGGCGCGCGGATGAATTATGGACACCGTCGAACCTTAGTAATAAAATAGACTTTGGGAGAAAAAGAATGCTGAATGAGATAAGTCGCTTGAAATATTAACGTAGCTGTGTTGTATTGTAACTAAGGTGGAGTGTTCATAGCTTTGGTTTAACTGGAATGAAGGATACTCATTTGGCCAGTTTTAGGTTAATTTTATTTCACAAATTCTGGAGTATATATACAAATTTCATTTCTCATAAATAATTGTTTTCCAAGGTGTTATGCAAACTCTCGCCAAGACATGCGAGTTACACCAAGGATACTCCTTGGTGTGTACTGCTGATTTTACGTTGTACAGAATTGATATATATTGATAAGCTGATAACAATGCAAACACCTGATAAATATCATAACAATGATTGAAGATTATAAATAGAGTAGTCTCCGTGCTACTCTGGTTCTCTGTATAAACTGGTAGAGAAAACGGAAACATGAAGATTGAAAGGAGTGACTTATTTAGTCGCTACAGTACCCCCCCTGGGTGACGCGGGAGGAGGAACGAGACGTTGGTTGGTGGAGCGGTGCTGCTGGTGTTTCTGTTGCCGATTTGATGTGGAGGGCTGGGTGACCATGTTGCGCCATGGCGGGTGGTGCCGCCGGCTTGTTTTGCGGGCGTGGCAGTGTTACCGCCATGGCAAGGGGTTTGGCCGCGAGTAAGTCGCGGGCGAGGCAGGGGTTGACGCCATGGCAATGGTGCCGGCCGGCAGTAAGTCGCGGGCGAGGCAGTGTTTGAGCCCATGGCGGTGGTCCCGGGCCGGCGGGTAAGTCGCGGGCGAGGCAGTGTTTGACGCCATGGCAGTGGTCCCGGGCCGGCAGTAAGTCGCGGGCGAGGCAGTGTTGATGCCATGGCAGTGGTGCCGCCGGCTTGGTTGCGGGCGTGGCAGTGTTGCGCCATGGCTGTGGTGCCGCCGGCTTGTGTTGCGGGCGTGGCAGGTTGCGCCATGGCAGGGGTTTGCCGCCGGTTTGGGTGTTTGCGGGCGTGGCAGGGTTGCGCCATGGCGGGTGGTGCCCCCGCTTGTGGTTGCGGGCGTGGCAGGGTTTGCGCAATGGCTGTGGGGGCCGCCGGCTTGTGTTGCGGGCGTGGCAGGGTTGCGCCAGGGCCCAGTGGTGCCCCCGGGCTTGTGTTGCGGGCGTGGCAGTGTTACCGCCATGGCAGTGGTGCCGCCGGCAGTAAGTCGCGGGCGAGGCAGTGTTGACGCCATGGCAGTGGTGCCGCCGGCAGTAAGTCGCGGGCGAGGCAGTGTTGACGCCATGGCAGTGGTGCCGCCGGCTTGTGTGCGGGCGTGGCAGTGTTGCGCCATGGCTGTGGTGCCGCCGGCTTGTGTTGCGGGCGTGGCAGTGTTAACCGCCATGGCAGTGGTGCCGCCGGCTTGTGTTGCGGGCGTGGCAGGGTTGGGCGCCATGGCTGTGGTGCCGACCGGCTTGTTTTGCGGGCGGGGCAGTGTTGGCCCCAAATGGCAGTGGTGCCGCCGGCTTGTGTTTGCGGGCGTGGCAGTGTTACCGCCATGGCAGTGTTGACGCCGGCTGGGGAGTCGCGGGCGTGGCAGTGTTTGAGGTTTGGCGAGAAGTACGCTGCACTAGTACTCGCCTTTTTCGTTTGATGCCGCGTACGAGCAGGGGGGGTTCGCACTTTGAGGCTTTGCTGCCGAAGTAGTTGTGGTACAGCAGAGTCCAGACTTCTCGAGCGGAAGCGTTGCTGGCGGCGTTGAGGTGTGGGTGAGCGTGGACGGTACTGGCTTGCTGAGGTGTGGATGAGCGGTGTTGTTGGTGGTCCTGCATTGCCTTTGAGAGAAGTGACCTCTATCGAGAGCTGGGAAAACCAGCTGGGTGAGAAAGGCGAGCTGAGTGTTGTCCTGGGTCAAAGCTGAGGACCCCTGAAGAGACACGTGTAGGAAACTGTTGCTGTTGTGGGTAGGTTGTCGTCGTCAGGCATTGCGAAGTTGAGTGAAAGCGCAGGTGTGGACCTGGACGGGTGTCCCAGTTTGTTCAAGGAACGAAACACGGTTACCAAGTACAAATGGTGATGAGTAATCCACAGGGCGATGAGTAATTTCCCCAGGGCGGTGAGTAATCCACAGGGCGATGAGTAAACCATAGGGCGGCGACGGCGGGGCCGTGGAGTGAGTCGCGTTAACACTGTGGAGTTGAGGGTTGAGTAATCCACAGGGCTGGTAATCCATAGGGCGGCGAGCGGCGGGCCGGGAGTGATTCAGCGTTAACACTGTGGAGTTGAGGGTTGAGTAATCCACAGGGCTGGTAATCCATAGGGCGCGAGCGGCGGGGCCCTGGAGTGATTCAGCGTTAACACTGTGGAGTTGAGGGTTGAGTAATCCACAGGGCTGGTAATCCATAGGGCGGCGAGCGGCGGCCGTGGAGTGATTCACGTTAACACTGTGGAGCTGCGCAGAATGCGCGTGAGGTCGTGCTGAGGGCGCAAGGAGGCGTCAGAGGGTGAAGTGGCTGCGCTGAGTGCACATAGGCCACTGAGGCGTATGAGGAAGCAGGGCCCGCGCTAAAAAACGCATAAGGCCGCTTGAGGACGCGGTGAGCCGTCTGGAGGAAGGCAGCGGCCGCGCTAAATGCGCATAAGCCGCAGTGAGGCCTCGGAGGAAGCAGGGCCCGCGCTAAATGCGCATAAGGCCGCTGAGGACGCAGTGAGGCGCCTGGCGGGGTAGTGGCCGCGCTGAATGCGCATAGGCCGCTGAGGACGCAGTGAGGCGCCTGGGTGGGTAGTGGCCGCGCTGAATGCGCATTTGGCCGCTGAGGACGCAGTAAGGCGTCTGAGGCAAAAATGCCCTGAGGGAGCACAGAAGGTGCCGGGGTGTGGGTGGGGAACCTGACTAGGTGGCGCTACACGTAAACGTGTAATTCTCCCTATCCCGCTTACATCCTAGCAATCACCAGTGAAGCTGGAGGCTAGGAATATATAGCGGGAGCAATGGGACGAATGCTTCCGAAGACGCAGGTTCCCCCGACTAGGAGAGGGGTGCTTTTTGTGTCCCGCAAGGCTAGAAATTATATTTCTATGCCGAGATGGACAGCACCAGTTTAAGCCACCTAGAAACCATTTAGCTTACACTCCGGGTCACCATTTTTTAACTAAGGGGGAGTGTTCATAGCTTTGGGTTTTAAATGGAATGAAGGATACTCATTTGGCCAGTTTTAGGTTAATTTTATTTCACAAATTCTGGAGTATAAAATACAAATTTCATTTCTCATAAATAATTGTTTTCCAAGGTGGGTTTTGCAAACTCTCGCCAAGACATGCGAGTTACACCAAGGATACTCCTTGGTGTGTACTGCTGATTTTACGTTGTACAGAATTGATATATATTGATAAGCTGATAACAATGCAAACACCTGATAAATATCATAACAAGGGTTGAAGTTTTTAAATAGGTAGTCTCCGTGCTACTCTGGTTCTCTGTATAAACTGGTAGAGAAAACGGAAACATGAAGATTGAAAGGAGTGACTTATTTAGTCGCTACAGTATCAGATATGAGAAAGTGCTCTGATATGATCTAGGAAACAAAACCCACAACAAGTCAATTCAAAATTCATAAGACTAGGAAAAGTCAAGATAAAAAGAACTTTGTTCATCCAAGATAAAGTTATCTAGGAGAAAAAATAAGATGAAATGTTACTCTGAAGTGATCTAGAAGTTAAAAAGAGATGTAATGTTACTCTGAAGTGATCTAGGAGTTAAAAAGAGATGTAATGTTACTCTGAAGTGATCTAGGAGACAAAAAGAGATGTAATGTTACTCTGAAGTGATCTAGGAGACAAAAAGAGATGTAATGTTACTTTGAAGTGATCTAGGAGACAAAAAGAGATGAACTGTTACTCTGAAGTGATCTAGGAGACAAAAAGAGATGAAAAAATATTTTGAAGTGATCTAGGAGACAAAAAGTGATGTAATGTTACTCTGAAGTGATCTAGGAGACAAAAAGAGATGAAAAAATATTTTGAAGTGATCTAGGAGACAAAAAGAGATGTAATGTTACTCTGAAGTGATCTAGGAGACAAAAAGAGATGAAAAAATACTTTGAAGTGAACTAGGAGACAAAAAGTGATAAAAAATTACTCTGAAGTGATCTAGGAGACAAAAAGAGATTAATAAGTACTCTGAAGTGATCTAGGAGACATGTGAGAAGTACTGAGGAAATACTGAGCAGTGAATAGCGTCTAGATCAAAACATTGAACTATATCAGACTTTACCTGTTTAATAATCAGGTACAGATCCTAATGATATTGCTATGTACCAATCACGTATGAATGATTTTGACAGATAATTCACATACAGGCTTTTAAATATTTGTCCTCCCATTAAGAGCAATAAAAGAGTAATTCCAACTAGATTAATACTTTCAAGTGAGTGGAAATGTGTTTGGCAGCTTAAGAGACTTTTTATACAAGAATTTATGTTGTTTGTTGAACCATAAATTCTTCTCTTTTCTCATCTCCTTTTCTCCACGTCACTAAATCTCCATTATTCACATCATTGCTTACTCATTTTCTCCTCCTCCTCCTCCTCCTCCTCCTCCCATCTTCTTTATTCCTTCCTCCTTCATTTCCTCATTCTTAAATATCTTCTTTGTCCTTGTCCTCTTCCCCTTCATATCCTTCTCTCCTTCATTTCGACATAGTTAATCTCAATTCACTTCAGATCTTCCTTTATTTTTCATATTACTTATCTATTTTACTTTCCTTATTCTCTTACTTTCTTACTTTCCTTATTCTCTTACTTTCTTATTTTCCTTACTCTCTTACTTTCTTACTTTCCTTACTCTCTTACTTTCCTTACTTTCCTCTTATATATTTTACTTTTCTTACTCTTCTTATTTTACTTCACAACTTCTGCACCATTTCCTTTGACCTTTTCTTATTTTATTTTTTTCA
>JACEEZ010006025.1:0-18436 GCA_016584305.1 Chionoecetes opilio | reverse complement strand
CAAGACCCGGAATTCTCAGGCATACCCCGTAGTATATCATGTTATACATGTATAAAGGATAGACTGTTTCTTCGGAAATGTTTGTTCTATAAGATTTCACATAAAACATAGTAAAACACATTAAATAAAGGTCATTTTGAGACTGAAGAAATATGATGAAACTTAACATTCACTTAAAACTCGTCGTCATGTATAACTTTGTGGGACAGCTTAAAAGAGGCAGATATCAATAAAAGACAAAATTTTAATTAGCTTTCCATTGACATTTCGTTTTTTTGATACTACAATAATACCATGCAAACATTAAGGTTAACTAAATAAATTGCTCTCCCGCTCTCCCCTTCCGACCGCTCTCTTTTCTCTCTCTCTCTCTCTCTCTCTCCCTCTCCCCTCTCTCTCTCTCCTTCTCTCTCCCCTTCTCTCTCTCCCCTCTCTCTCCCTTTCTCTCTCTCTCTCCGTGAAAGAGAGAGAGAGATATAAGTGAAAGAGGAGATGAGTGAGATATGGAGAGTAACCAAAAAAACTATAATTCTCTCTCTCTCTCTCAATATATATAACCAAAAAAAAAAAAAAAAAAAAAATAAAATATATAGCATATATATATATATATATAATATATAATATATATATATATATATATATATATATAATATATATAATATATATTATTTAGAGAGATAATTTGAAAAAGGGTTTTTGGTTACTCTCATATCTCATATCTCTTTCACCTCTCTCTCTCTCTCTCCTCTCTCTCTCCGTGAAAGAGAGAGGAGAAATGAAAGAGATGAGAGAGTAACGAAAAATCTTTTTCAAATTCTCTCTCTCTCTCTCTCTCTCTCTCTCTATATATATATATATATATAATTATATTTTATATATAATATATATATATATAAAATATACCATCAAACATTAAGGTTAACTAAATAAATTGCTCTCTCTCTCTCCTCTCTCTCTTGTGAAAGAGAGAGAGAGAAAAGTGAAAGAGAGATGAGAGTAACCAAAAAACCTTTATAATTATTTCCTCTCTCCCTCTCTCTTTTCTAAATATATATATGAAATATATATATATATTATATTTTATATATGTATATATAAATATATTATATATGTAAATATATATATTATGTAAATATATATATTATATATAAAAATATATATATTAAAAATATTTTTATTATTATATATATATATATAATATTATATTATATATATATTAGGGTGGCACTTAAAAATTGATTTTTTATTTTTTAATGCGTGCGGGTGGTTTTCTGGTTCCATTCCCGTAAAAAAATAACGTATGCAAATTTGTTTTGAAAAATATAAATTTAAAGGTCGCGAATCGAGGTAAAAGTTGAGATTTTTGGGGCAAATTTCAAAGATTATCAAATTCGTTTCTGACGTTGTTGTTACACTATAATTGGATTGATTAAAAGGCATTTCTTAGTCATTTTCATATTGTTTATTGGTATTTCACTCTGTTTTGGTCACACCGGAATGCTGGTCTACTCCAGGTCCCCCTCTCTTGCAGAGTATTAGCCCTCATCGGGGGGGGGGGGGGGGATCATGGCAGTGGGCACCCATCTCGCACTCTATGTGGCCTGGTTAGCAGTCGCAGTCGACTTGCGGGCGTCGGGTTAACCGCTTCCTGTGGTCCTCAACGACCTGCAGGAGGAACTGGCGCTGTTCCTCGTCCTTCGTGAGGGCCTGGTTGTAGGCCTGCATCAGCGCCACACCGCGCTCGGCGAAGTCATTCACCACCCGCAGCTCCCGGGACTACACGAGCGGCGGCTTGGTAGCTGCTGTCCTCCTCCCAGTCGGCCCTGGATCCTTTTTTGAGGAACCCCGCCTCCGGGTCGAGGATCTTGAAGAGTTTGCTTGGACGACGGCGTGACGAAGCTGGGCCCACCGTCATGGTCGCGAGAGCGGCGCTTCTTGATGTCCACTGCGGACTTGCGGGGGGGGTCCTCGTCCTCCTCCTCCTCCAAGTCTATGGCCTGGACCATGTCTCGCTTGACCCCGAGGGGAAGGTCGGGGTCAAAGAGTGCCAGAGCCACCAGCCGCTCGCTCAAGTACCACAGGTGGCGGCCGAAGACCGGGACGGGTCGCCTTCGACAGCTCCTTGTTCGGGGTAGGTGCGGAGCGCGTTCACGAAGGCCAGGTCCAGCGCCGGCGCAGCAGCGGCGAGTGGAGTCCGGAACCAGGCGGCGGCGAAACGTGCGGACGACGAACAGCGCACAGCGACTGATGCCCTGGGCCTCGGCTGCCGTCAGCCGGAACTGCTCCCTAAAAGAGGAAGACCTTCACAGCGTAGATGCCCTTTGCCATCCACCTAGCCCGGTGGAGCGGTCCGGGGCGGAAAAACGGATTGCCGCGCTTCGGAACTCCGCCGAGAGCAATTACGCAGAGCTCCAGAAGTTCCCGGTAGTGGGCCCGGGGCTGGGCGTGGTCGAGAAAGCGGCGGAAGTTGACCAGCAGCTCGCCCCCGCTCCGGAACGTCATGGCGGTGAACGGCTCCGGCGTGGTCCTGTCGTGAACTCCCACCCGCCTTTTGGGAAACCCCTTGAACAGCTGGATGTCTGGGCCGCTCGAGACTCCAAGGCAGGTGGAGAAGGCCTTCTCCAGGACCAGCTCGGGACACGTGGTGCCGGCAGGCCAGGTGGAGGACGGGCGACCAGCTTCTGCTCGATGAGGGTACAAGCCCCGTTCACCAGCCCGCTGTTCACCGCCGTGGTGTCGAAGCTGAGACCGCGGACCCGCTCCTCCAGCTCCCAGTCCTCCAGCGCTGTGAGCACGGCCTGAGCGCAGTCCTGTGCTCGGCCGGACGGGAGCTTGGGGACGGTGAGGAGCTTGACCACTTCCGCCCCCCGACACCAGGACCGGGAGCCGGTCCCACGCTCCCTCCCCCGCCATCGCTCTCCGGGACGATCTTTCCGTCCCCAGTGGACGATGAGAACGGCGTCGGGGTTGAACGCGGCCTTTATATCCTTGGCAGCCTCCTCTCGGAACTTCATCCGAGCGCGCCTGAAAGGGTTTCGCGGTTCAGCACCAGCTCGGCGGGGTCGTGTCCTAAGTTCCGTGCTGCAGCTGGGCAACACGTGAACCGCATTGCGGTTGGACACCTTGGTCCGGTCGAGCGCGGCGGCCAGTTCACTGTTGAGGACGGACTTTCGCACGCTCGCCCGCATGCGCTTTCGGAGTATGTGCCGACGTTGAGGGCCTCTCGTCGTCGCCATCGTTGAAGACGTTTTCCCTTCGTGTGCGCGCCCCCAACGGCCGGGTAGGACTGTTTTCCGGCACTGGCACTGGGTCGGAAGAACTGCCCGCGGAAGAACTGCCCGAAAGCACAACGGACCGGTCAAGCTCAAGGCACAAATTTCGCCTCCGCTTCCGCCCGCCGGCGATTCGTTGACTCCAACTTCTCCTTGACCTTCTTCTCTTTGACAGCAAGGGACATGTCTCGAGAACCGAGAGAACCGCGGGGCTCGTCCCCCTTTGGGCCGCAGGAAGGACCGGTCCTCTTCCTTGTGAGGAGTGTAAGCGCATCTTGGTGCGCGATGTCGAAGAGGCGACGCAGGGATGCGACGAATGCCTCTTCCCTCGCCACCTGGGTCGGCCCGCGCTTTCGACTTGCTCTTCTTCAAGGAGACCCCCTCATCGTAGAGTCGGATGAGTTTGTCGCGCGCCCGGTGGCTGCCTTTGGGCTGGAATGCGTGCCCGGGCCCAGAATGCAAGTACCTCATCGATCACCTTGGCCGCCGCGGGCTTCTTCTCGTGCTTCAGTTCCAAAAGAAGGTGCAGGAACAGACGGAGAGCTTGTCCTCGTGTTGGGAGTCGGCTTCCCGTAAGTTTTGTTCAGTGTACTATGTACAAGGTAAAACAGTCGTGTTTGACCTAGTCTTCGCCATCGCAACTCTGGGGAAAAAAGGAGAGGGAAGGCTATTATTAGTCCAATATATAAAAATTTTATGGGAATGCGTCAAAAAGAAAATGTCAATGGATGAGGATGATTGGAAAATTCCTGAGGAACAGCACTTTCTGGGCAACAAAAATGTAAACAGAGCGAATAAAAAAAAAGAACCAAACTGTTTATAGAGGCGTTGGTAAACAGTTTCTAAGAGCCCACGGTGCCAACCGACACTCCTTTCCGGTCGAAACGTGCACTAAGACTGAGCCAACCAACGGGCAAAATACGGCCCCGGAACGCGGGCTAACGAGTTTTTGCCCGTTTTGGCCTGACCTGGCCTGGCTTTCCCATCGACCGGAAGTGGTGTAATAAACAATTGTTAGACAAAAAAAAGCCAAATACGTCGGAAATGCAATTTAATGATGGAAAATGTTGTTCGGAAATATGTTTAAAAGTAAATTTGAAAAAGTTGATTTTTTCCCGAAAAATGTCATCTTTGACCTCAATTCGCGACACTCTAAATATATTATATTTTTTTAAATCCTTTTGCACACATTATTTTGTAGGAGAATGAAACCGAGAAACCACCCGCACACCAAAAAATCGGATAAAAAAAAATTCACTATATGGCTAAGTGCCACCCTAATATATATATATATATATATAAAATATATATATAAATATATATATAAAATATATATATATATATATATATATATATATATATATATATATATTTCTATTTTATATATTTTAGAAATTGAGAGAGAGAGAAGGAAAAATAATTATAAAGATTTTTTGGTTACTCTCATTTTCTCTCACTCATCTCTCTTTTCACTTATATATCTCTCTCTTTCACGGAGGAAGAAAAGGAGAGAGAGAGAGCGGGAGAGAGCAATTTATTTAGTTAACCTTAATGTTTGCATGGTTTTATTGTATGTATCAGAAAACCGAAATAGTCAAGGGAAAGCTAAAAAAATTCTGCTTGTTTTTGTACTCCCCTCTTATAAGCTGTCCCAAAAAGTTATACATGATTTTTTTTTAAGTAAATGTTAATTCATCATTTTTCCTTAAAAAGTCTCATAATAAACCTTTATTTAAATGTGTTTTCCCCATTTTTTTATGTGTTTTAATTTTATAGAACAACTTTTCCGAAGATAACAGTCTATCCTTTATCCCATGTATAACAGGGATATAGTGCGGGAATCCCCTTGAGAATTTCCCCCGGGGTTTTGGGGTGAACAGGGGGCCCCTTGGCACCAAGATGCCCCCATTTACTTTTAAACATGGGCCTATGAATGGCTTTTACCCTTTTAATAGTCCATGACCAGGCCAGATACCCGGTACCACCTGGGGTGACTAAACACGAATGGTACTAAAATTTTTATAGAGTAAATTTGAAAAAATACTTAAGAATATTAGCCTTCCCGCACTGGTAGCTTAGCCCCTGATTTTTTGATGCAATGGGGGGTTACCCAAAAAAAAGATTTTCAGCTTTGACGCTCGGGGTTTTTCCTCATTTTTTTTAAAATAAATTTCACACGATCGTTGCAAAAATTTTGGACACCTATGTAGAATTTGTTTTCTCAACCAGAGTTGTTCCTAGGTATTTTTAAAAATTTCCTCTTTATTTTGGGTTTTCCCCTAAAAAAAATTAATTTTGGGTTTTTTCCCATAAATTTTGGAAAATCCCTAAATATGGGAAAAATTGAAAAATATATTTAAAAGTTTTGAAACCCTAATTTGATTCTCTAAAATTTTTAAATTCCGTTATTTTTCAATTTTCCCCCAAAATTTGGGGGGTTTTTATTTCATTTTTTTGGTGATTTTTTTGTGATTTTTTTGGGGTTTAAATTTATTATTGGCTAAAAGCAAACATATGTAAAATTTGGTTTTCCTTTAAAAATTGTTTTTGTTTTGTTTTTCATGTAATGTTTAATGGTGATTTTTTTTTTGCGGGTGTGTGCTACTGTCTGACGGCATGATGCAACCATCACGGGGAAAGAGCACGGATGGGGACTGTATCACCCACTGCCTAAATGATGAAGCGATCCCTCTGGGTCACCCCCGGGAATTTGGACCCGGGAAAACACATTGCTGGGGGGCTGAGGGGATCGGGCACCCATGATCCAGTCCTGGAAGCAGCCAAAGGGGCCTTGAAGAAGGAGGGATCCCACACATAAAATTTTCCCGTAAATTTTCGTAGTCTCTTTACAATGAAAAAAGTCCCCGGGATTCTTTTTCCTTGCCAAGGGTGCCCAAGTTTAAGAATCAGAAAGCGTCGACCCCAGGGAGGGCATCAAGGGATGCCCCAGTACAGCAGGGTGTATGCCAAAGTATGTCTCTTCTGCGAGAAGTCACAAGTCCCAAAAAGCAGCAAAGACAAAGGGGGGCCCACTCATCCAGTGTTTTGGCTCCGAGCAGATGGAAGATCCGCAAGGCAGCCAAAAAGGGAAAACCTAAACCCCGGAGAATCCTTTTTTTTATTAGCAGGGGACCTTTTTGTTTGCAGGGGGGTCACTACCACAAGTCGTGCTTACAAATTTCTTCCCAAAAGATATTCCCCAGCGGCCGCCAGGCCCTGGTGCAGGTGAAAATCGGGAAGAAAGGGGAGGGAGCACGCTAGGGAAGAGGTTTGAGATAAAAACCCTCAAAGGAAAACTTTTTTTTAAATAAGGATGAATTATTCCCCCAAAACCCGGGGTACTGCCTATGAAAAACCCCCACATCTGGGCTTGAGAGACCCATGATGTCCCGGGGTTATTACCCAAACTAAAACCCAAAGGGGGACAAAAAAAAAATGTTCGCCAAAAATTGAAACCGGTTTGGGGAACCCACTACGCTTTGTCCCAGATGAAAAAGGGAAAGCTTCTAATCTATCCCCCGCAGCCTCTCAATGGGAAAATTGCCCACAACCCCAAAAAAAAATGAAAAAAGATCTGAAAGAAGAAAGGACAGCAAACTCTGAAAAAATTTTAAACCCCAAAAGCAGGAATGCAGCTGAGGAATGAGACAAAAAGCAAGTTTGTGAGTCAGCCCGGGGGGCCCCCGATACAGATCAAATGTTTTCCTGCAGCAGTCACAAATTTCCCCTGCAAAAACCCTGCGGGACAGGAGAGGTGAGTGTCAAACCCCCTCTGAAAGAGCTAAAAGTCTTGCCACACCCTTGGGCCAGTGATTTGGTTTTTGCTGTTACCAGGGGCAAGACAAAGCCCCCCAAAAGCCCCGTACTGCTGTCCAATGTGAAAATTTTTTTGACGGGAAACCAGAACTGACCCGAACCCCTGAATCGCCCTTGGCCACTGGGTGTCCTACTAAATTTTTGAGGGATCATACGCCCTTTGATCCGAAGCTGGAATGTTCAAAGGATTGACATTCCACTCCCAAGCAAAAACTACCCTGGTGTTTTCCACCCCTGGCCGGGGGAAAACATGGACCGACTTAAAGAGAACTAAGTGGGGGCAGGTACTTCTCACAGAGTCAATGGCATTGCTGTCCATTTCCCCGGGGTTGCAGGCTCTGTCCCCAGAGAAGGTCCTGCCAGGGGATTCCCAAAGGGCCAAGATAAGAACCCTCACTTGACCCCCATAAATTCGCCAAATACAATTTTGGGGCCCGGGGGGGCAGGGCCACCCGGGATTGAGACTTGCGTATGCGACACTACCAAAGAGGCCGGTTCAAAGACCAAGAACCTTATCGGGCTTTTTACTCAAATGTCAGCCCATGAGAAAGGCCATCAGCAGTTGGACGGGGTTTTCAACTAAAAAATCCGCAGAGACATTCCCAGTGGTCCAGGACCCTGTAAGTACCTGCCCCCCTTTTCCCAATGCTCCCGCAAAAAAAAAAAATTTTTCCCCACCGTTAATGAAGTCTTGGAGAAAAACCCCATGCCTTTCATGCAGTCCTTACAGCTTAACAAAAATTGTTTTGCGTGTTTGATCAAGAAACTCTATGCCAAACCCTGCCAGGCTCTCGGGAAAAAAGAGAGTTAAAGGGAACCCTTATCACCCAGGGGGGCCCGTTTTCCACAAAACGCAACCTCCTCTCCCCCAAATAGGGAAAGAGGTTTCGGGGGGGCCAAAAGGTTTAGAGATCTGTGTGTGGAATCGGGTTGCCCACCCGCAGAAGGACCCGTGCCAGGGGGGGAGGGACGGCCGGGGGGTCAAAAGGCAGTGAGACTGAAACAAGCTCGTGTATGAAAGCACTGATGAGGCTTGCAGGGAAAAAGGTTCCTTCCATGGCTAGAAAAAACCTTTGGGGGAACATACACCATCTGGTTTGGAAAAACTGAAAAAATCAAAAGCTTCCACAGCAAGTGTCTCAGGGCCCCTTTTTCAAGAGCTGATGGAGAGTGAATCATGAAAAAATATCCTGAAGCTCTTTCCAATTTTATTTGAGCCCCTTAAGAGTTTTAAACCCACAACCTCTCAGCTTCGGGATGTCATCCCTTTGGACAGGGGTTGGGAGATCATGGGACCGGGTTTTCAAAGCCCCAGAGAAGGCAATGGAGGGTTCACCTAGGAGCAACCCGACAGAGATACCGTGGTTTTTTTGCCTTGACAAGGTGAACTATGCCCGTTTCCCTGACCTACTACTATCCAGAGTCTCGATTTGCCCATTGAACACCCAGGGGGCCCATGAACACTTCTTGAAAGGTGGTTTTTCGGTCCCAGTTTCGGAAAAGCAAAAATTTCCTTTGGCCCGGATTCCTGTGGACCAGACCATCGAAGAGACGATCAACAAAGACACCAGAACCGGGGGGGGGGCACAAAAGGCTTCCCAAAAGGTTTGGAGCTGTGCCGGGTTTACTACCTGAAAATCGGAGTATCGCAGCAGATACTTGAGCAGCTCAGGGCCATGGTAGTGGGCCCCCAAAAGTATACTGATTCACCCCACCCAGACCTACAGAGGGCCCAGGATTAAAAAGAGATGGGGCAAATGCCCCAATTTTATTTTCAATTTTGATGGAGACCAGCTGGTTAAACCCCTTTAAACGAGAGCAGGAGTCTTGCCCATTTTGTCAACTGCGAAAAACAGCCCCACCAGAATTGCCAAAGACCTTCTGGGGCCCCTACAGAATAGGGGGAGGATGCATATCAAGCCTTCAAGGAAGAGCCCCTGGAGACCGATACCCCCAACCCAAATACATTTTCATGACCCCGATGCGAAGACGAAAACTGAAACGTTCACTAAAAATCAAAAATGAAGCCACGCCCCACAAGGCCATGCCAAGGGGGGGCTATTTTGAAGGTTTGGCCCCGGGAAACCCTATTTGGCCAAAATGATCCTTGTTCTGAGAACAGAAACCCCTAAAAAGAGTGATGTTTTTGGCTCATCCCCGGGGCCCTTTTGGGGGCCATGGGCATTTTCCCAGGGGTGATGGGTCTCTCCGCAAGCCCAACAAGGCTCCCCTACAAGGGATTTTTGGAGAGGAAATGTTTCTCCTCCCAGAGGTGATCCCCGCCCCGCCCTTGTAAAATAATTGATGGGATGAGCCTGGCCCAAGAAAACTGAAGGGAAACGCCCAACATTTTTTCACAGTTTGGGCAGGCACAGAAACTGAGTCCCCGTTGTCCATGAGGGTGCAAAGAGCAGGCCCCCCTTTGTGTTGTGTTTGCGTCTACAAGGAAAACATCCATCAAAGATCCCAAAACCCCCCAAAACAAAGTGCGGGGCACGGGGTCCTTTCAAGAACATTAAAACCTTTGGGCACAAACATCCGCAGTGGAGAAAGTTACTGGGTAGTTCCCCAAAAAAGGCAAGTCTCATCAATTCCTGGAAAAGAAGGGAAAAAAAACCACAGCCAGGGAGAAGCTCGGGGGCAAGGAGCTGTAGGGTCACATGGGGGACCCCAGTTCTGCTTCAAACCCACCAAAGCCCAGTGGGAAAAGGGGGCTCTGAGTTTTAATAAAGGGTCAAAAAAGAAGCAGACCCCACGCCCCTTCTCCATGCACTTCAGCCGCAGAATCTGGGTAAAAAGTCTGTCATCATCCTGCAGAGGAACAGACTCATGGCCCTTGTTTTGGGCATGTCCCAAAAGATCCCATCCCCCCCTTTCCCAGAATTGCGGGACGAAAAAACCCGGAACAAAGATTCCTGGATATCACCCCCACTAAACCGTAAAATTTGGGAGCGGGCCGTGTGTGTTTCCATTGATTGGTATGCATGCCTTTACAGGCTGTGTTACCGTCAGTGCATTCGCTGGCCGGGGGGAAGATGACGACACTAAAGCAGGTGAAGATGGACAAGAAAAACCCCGGGATCCCTTTCCCCCACGAATTTTGGGCGTAAAGGGGAAAGGGTTCTCCTGAATTTTTTGGAAGCTAAAGGAAATAACCGCACATGAAACCTGCCATCTACCACAAAACCCTGAGGTGAAAAAGGGCTTGGGAAAGGGAGCGTTCTTTTGCGAGACGTGGAGAGGTGGAGTAAATCAACTCCCCCCTTGGGGGAAACGCCTCTTCATGCATGACTACGGGGCAAACTCCCAGGCGCGATCTGGAGAATTTCTGCGAGACCAGCCTTTTGTTGCAACCCCAAAACAGACTGCGGGGATGACAGATGGGGACGGCAAGCTTCCCTGTCAACGGGATCCCGAGGCTCAACCCGCACCAGATGCTGTTTTTTTCCCAGTTTATGTCCTGAAATTTGTTTTTTGGGGTTCTTGCAAAACTCCCTAATTTGGACTTGCCTCACAATGGCCGGGAAGGGGGTACGGACATGGGGGGTTTACAGACATGCCAGAACGGGGGCTATTGAAAAAAGAGCCGGTAGCAAAACCAGTCGATTCCAGTCTGACGTAGATTTTTTGGGAGGAGGATTAATTGGCCATAATAGTGGTAAAAAACCCAGGGCAGGGTTAGTGTGTATTTACAGGATTTGGTATTAAATGTGCCCTTTTACTATATTCTTTTTTTAAGTGAAAATTTGGGCATTCCCCCCCCAAAATTTGACTTTTAAAATTTTTCTGAATTTTGGGTAGGGTTTTCTTTTCAAAAGTGATAACGCCCTTTTTAAGCAAACCAGTGTGAAAGGGGCACCCATATAAAAACATAAATTTAGAGACTTAGAAAGGGCAAAAAAAACACCTAAGAAAATTTAGCCCACCCCGGGTGGTCCGATACCCCAAAATTCGGGTTTTGGGGGCTCAGGGACTTAATGAGTTTCCCTAGTGTCCCCGCGTGAGGGGAGTAGGGGGGTGGGGGGGGAACGGGGGGGTGGGTGTCCCCCGCGTGGTGCGGGAGTAGGGGGGTTTAGGGAGACGAAGGGGGTGTCCCCATGGGGTTGGGGAGGGGGGGGGGTAGGTAAAAGAGGGAGGGTGGAGGTGAAGGGGAAAGGGGGGAAGGTAGGGATGAAAAGCGCCGTAACGGTTTTATCGTCACGAAGAAATAAGACGATCCCCGGTAGTGTCACGAAGCTGCTACATAGATAACGATGGGGTCACGATAGTTACGATAGCGCTGCGTTGGGTACAAACATCGGGAGCTTCCCGATTTTTTAGTGCACGCCTAACTTTTCGGGGCCTCGGCCGAAACGCGTCACGAGCGTCACGATTTGGTCACGAAAGGAAACCCTATCCAGGCCCTGACGGCGCTGCGCATTTTCAAATTTTTGGCGCGTTCGTGGTTCGATTATTGGAAAGTTTTGGGCGGGGGCTTTACCCAAAACCCCTTTTTTTACTTATATATTTTATATATACTAGCCACAAAAACCCCCCTTTTGGGCGGACTTTTTGGGTAGCTCCTGGGGAGGGAAAGGGTGGGCCTTCGGGCCCCCACAATATTTTTATTTTTACACATTTACACATTTTTTTTAAAAAAATTACATATATGTCCCTTTTTTCCCTTTTGTCCTCCAGCTTAGGTATCCTTTTTTTTTTTGCCTCCATTTTATTTTTCATTTTAAAAATGGGTTTCCCCGTCTTTTTATTAAGGTTCTGACACTCAACGCTTTTAGCGGTGGAAGCTTCCAGAATGTGGTGGGTGATACAACTGGGACCATTTATCCCAGTGTATCAAGGTCCATCACCATGGTTTTCAGAAGCCTTGTAAAAGGAAAGCGGTACGGGAAATTAAGTCCTTTAAAGGAATGAAATACATCACACAGGAAAAACAAAAGTTTTTTGGGAAAAATGCCCCCCCCGGGGTTTTTTCCCTCGGGGTTATTGGGGGCAATTGATTGGGACCCATTATACCCTCAAAGGCCCAGGGTGCCTTTCCGAAAAACCTCTACGGGCAATAGGAAAGGGTTTTTATTCCCTTAAAGTGCAAGGGGGTTTGCAGCCCCCAAACCCCGTAATCCCCGGGGAACCCGCTTGGCACGCTAAACCCGGCTGTTCCCACGATTCCTTTTTTCTTTGGGGCCCAAATCCCCCTCTAGCCCCCTCTTTGATCGTGGAGACTTCGGTGACAGCATAAATCATAGGAATTTATTTAATTTCCTTTTATTTTTAAAATCCAGTATTTATCTTTTTGTTTTTGCATTTTCATTAAAAAGTAGTAAAAGTAAATAGTTTAAAGGCTTTGGCTTCAATTAGTATTCAGACCTTAGGAAAACTCTAGGTTGTGTCATTGAATAATGTTTCTGTAATGGTTTTCTAGATGAAAAAGGGTAGTATATTTAAATCTGGGAGGGAAAATTTTTTTCAAAAATTTTGTTAAAAAAATATAAAACATTTTCTAACCCAAACCCCGGGCGCATATACTTTCCCCGCTTTGTTCTTTTTATTTTAATTTTCCCAAATTTTTCTTGTGGTTATCTTTAGGAAAAAAATTTTTTATTTTTTTAAAAAAATTTTACTAATTGTAAAAATGTTTTTTGCCTGATGATGCCCAAAAGTTTGGGGCGAAACCCTTTTTTTCATTTAAAAATCAAAACATGTGAAGAAAGTGTTTAGTTGCTTGAAAACCATTTAAGGGAAAAATTTCGGTAAAAAGCTTTAAATTTTTTGCCAAATTTAAAATACTACTTTTAGACCCTAATTTAAGGGGATTTTTTTATTTTTCAAATTTCTTCTTTTTCCAATGCAAAAAAAACACGGAATAATTTTAATTGTAGCAATATTTGTTGCGGTTTTTCAAACGGGGCCGGGAACCCCATAAGTTTTGGGTAGGCTTTGGGGGGGCCCTACAGACTAGAGGTTTGACCGGGGTATCCCAATTTTATTTAAAAATCTGCATCCGTATTCCCTGGATATCCACATTTTTTTCATTAAAACTTTTCCCTGTGTGCTCTATTTTTATGGGGGTTTTGAATAACTAGACACCAAAAATTTTTTTTCCTTTTTATTTTGTCGATGAAGGAGTTCGATTTTAGCGGATTTTTTTTATGTTTCCAGAAACGGCCTGGGTTTAATTTTCCGTTTTATCGAGTGAAAAAAATTTTTAAATTTCTCAAAACCTGTACATTTTAAAATTTTAAAATACCCATCATCTCACACCACATTTTAAAAAAATAATCATCTTTTAAATTTCTTATTTAAATTTTAGGGAAGACAAACACAAGGAAAACCCAAAATAAAAAATTTCTATGTCGATTTTATTTTGGGGTTTTTTTAAAATTTACAAAAATTTAAAATTTGCCTTTCAGGGGGAAGGTGGGTAAACTGTGGAGGGCCCCACCCCTTTCAGTCCATTTTACTTTTCCCATACAGCAAAGGAGATAGACCACAATCAGACCATAGAAAGGGCCTGTGTTTTTTTATTGAAAAGACCTTTTTTTTTTTGGGATCTTGAAATCCGGTTTAGATGTCTTCATATTCCGGGGGGTCTCTGCAAAATGAGCCAACAAAAAAGCCCGGGAAGATCCCATGCCCTGCAGTTGTTTTCACAATCTCCATTGGCCCTGGGATCCCCTTGGGAAGAGGCTGGGTTTTGGGAAGAACATGATGAGAAGATGATATATTTTTTCCCAACAATGAAAAAAACACCGGGGGGGCTCCCGAGAAAGGGGGTGATTCAATGGTATTTTGATTAAAATACTTTGACAAAACTGGCCCGCATGGGAGAAATTTTAAAACTTCATTTTGGCCCCTTCAAAAATTCCCGTTCGGATTATGGAAAGTTGTTTTAAAAATTTGGAAAAAAGGGCCCCGAAACTTGTCTTTAATTACCCGAAGTTCTAATTTATAAAAAGGGTTTTAATTAGTGAAAGGGGGAAATTTAAAGTCCCCATACTTAATTTTAAACTGAGTTTCTCTTTACCTACATCAAAAAAATGTCTAAACTCCCGGGCACATCATCCCACCTAATTAACTAACTAAGGGAAATTATCGGTGGATAAATGGGGTTTTAAAACGGCTTTTAGGTTTGTAATTTAATAAATTCAATGGTCTTGTGACCCATGTGGTGCCGGGAAACGAGGCTGGGCCCCCTAAATACAGAAGGGAAAGGGGGGGGGCAGTGTTTCGTTACGGGGCCCTCAGAAGGGCTTTCCCCACCAAGTTACTACGACGGGGTTTTCCCTCAGGGGGTTTTATTTCTTAAACATGTCCTTTGATTTAAAATATATGTACAAAAGTCATATACAATTTTTTATTCCAAGGGGAAATTTAAAATAAGAAAAAAGGATGTTATCTCACGGGAACTTTGGGAAAGGGAAGTATTTTTTAGACAAGCCCCAAACACGTATATTTTGTGTGTTTTTCCCCAAGAGGGTCGGGTGTATGGGTTCTCCAAGGTGGGCGGACCCCGCTACCAATACCAAAGGGCAGTTTGATGTCAGGTGGGCCCAAAAATCTAATGGGCGGGGGGCCAATGACGCGCTTCCCAAAAACAAAATGCTAATTATTTAAGTGGCCCTGTTTTTTAAACCCCTTTGGGGAATTTTTCATTTATTTCCCATCCCCAGTACAATCATTTACTTAAATTACCTTAATTATTAAACCCTTAAACCTTACAATTTTTATATACATATCCCCCATAACGCGCCCTCCTATTATGAGCGGAAAATTAAACCTCTCACTAGGGGGTGGGGAAAAAAACTACCACTCTAACCCAAATTTTGAGAGGGTTTGGTTTTTGGGTAATTTCCACACTGGGGGGGCCCGGGGAAAACGAAGTTACGCTTCATGTGCATACCCCAGGCCACATAGGGGGCCCGGGAAAATTTCAATAGTGGTTTCGGCACGGGTTTTCTTTAGCTATTTTAAAATTAACAGCTCTGATGAGGTACCTTTAATATGCTGACATATCCCTTTATCGGGGGGAGATTTTTTCTCCGAAAGTTATATAAACCCCCGTTAAACATCACCATTGACCTCAAATGGTTTTAAAAGCTCATTATTTAGCGGGAAGATCAGGGGGACCTAGATAGTGACCCAGTCTACCTCATATCTATTAAATTTTTAAAGAGAGAATTGAAGGTAATATTTGACCCGCCTGTCTACCAAAAGATTTTTTCCAAAAAATTTCACCTGATATCGGCCAACCTTTTTTAAACCATTTCCCCCATGTTTAAGGGGGTTTCCCAAAGATTTTTTCCCCCAACAATTTAATAAGATGAGAAGTTTGGGGGTTTGTTTTGGGATGGGGAGGTTTTTTTTGGAAAATCCGCTTGGGAAAAATTTTGACCCCCGACACCTAATACCCTCATGATTTAAGGGGGAAAAGACCCAAAATGGGGCAAAATTTTTTTCCTATGGGGGCTGGCTTTAGGCCCAAAAGCTGATATTCCTCAGGAAATTTTTTCCCCGCTTCTGTTTTGTTTGTTTCAAAACTTCCAAAAGGGTCAGAAACTTTTCCCTTTTATTAACCTTGCAGGGGTATTTAACCCTTGGGAGGGGGGTATTAAAACCCCGCAAGGGGGGTATCAACCTTGCAGGGGGTATTTTAAACCCCGCAGGGAGTATTTAAACCCTTTCAGGGAGTATTTAAACCCCGCCGGGATTTTTAAACCTTGGCAGGGAGTTCAACCCTGGGAGGGAGTATTAACCCTGCAGGGATATTAAACCCTTTCAGGGGGGTATTAACCCTGAGGGAGGGATTAACCCCCAGGGGGATTAACCCTTTCAGGGGGTATCCCAAACCCCGCAGGGTATTAAACCCCCGCAGGGAGTATTAACCTTGGGGAGGAGTATTAACCTTTCAGGGAGTATTAACCTTTTCAGGGGTTTAACCCTCAGGAGGGATTTAACCTTTTCAGGGGTATCAAACCCCGGGAGGGAGTATTTAAACCTGCAGGGAGTATTAACCTTTCAGGGAGTATTAAACCCCGCAGGGGGTATCAACCCTGCAGGGAGTATTAAACCCCACAGGGGAAAATTTCTCAATAAGGGAAAAACCCTTTTTATGTCTAAACACAGGATCTGAGATCAATTCAGGTTCCCCTTTTATATCTTCCCATATTTCTGACTGAGTGGAAACCATAATTTGGATTATTATTACCTCTTTTAGCCGGTTTGGGCCTTTTTAAAACCCTAAACCTGTATTCAATTTGAGGTTTCTATCTCCTCCGACAATTTTTTAGGATTTTTTATTAGTGGCAATATTTTTCATTATGAAATGGAATATCACTTTCCTTAAAAACCCCCCTTTTTGGTGTGGGCAAGAAAATGGTTCCTATTCCGGAAATTAATAGGGTTGTGGGATGACTAGGAATACTTCCTGTTCGATGTATTTGGGGATGTGGGATGGGTCCCCTTATTACCCTTTCCAACCCCACCACTAAATGAAATTGAAAACGTTTTTGGGATTTTGATCACCTTCCTTCGGTAACGCCCCAAAAAAATGGCTCCTATTTAAATTTAAATTTGGGAAAAGGGCCCTCAACGGGCTTTTAAGGGATTACTAACTAGTTTTTAAAACCATTATCCCTCAGTATTTCAAACTGTGTCCTTTAGTCCATTAACAGTTAAACTATACCAAATTAAATTTTTAAATTTCAGCAGCTACCCTACATTTTTATCTTCCCCCCTTTGAGAGAACCTGAAACTCGAGAAATGCCAGTGGTCCCTTGGGAGTTTTTTAAATCAAAGGTTGGGTTACTGTTTTTTTTTGGCTCCGCGAAATAATATTTTTCAAAATTAATTTTGCATAAAAAATTGATGCCCCCGCATCCCGAAATCCCCCCCCAAAAAAAAAAGTTCTTCTGTTGTTCTACTAATTTTTATGGGATGAAAATGCATTACGATGGAAGTTCTAAATGCAATTTTTAAAGCCAAAAATTTCTCGCCCCCAGTTTGCCCCCCCCAATATATTTTTTTTTCTGTAAAATTTTTGGCATGTAAAATTTTGGGTGGGTGTTACCCCCTGTTTTCTAAGACCCCGTAATGCTGCGTCGCCAAAAAAAAGCTTTTTTCAAAATTTCAATAAGCAATGCCTTTGGAAAAAAAGAAGAATAAAAAATGCCGAAACGGGGGGTTGTTGCTGCGAAAAATGTAGGTTATAATTTTTGGGGGGCGACAAGCCGCGGGGGGGGGAGTGGTTGGGGAGAGATTTGGGGGGGGAGATTTTTAACAAAAAATTGTACTTTACGGCCTCGACTCATTTCACTTCCAGGCTTTCTATCTGATTGATACACAATAATAACAGGAAATATGACTGCCTAGGTATAGATAACCTTTTTAAACATACGTTATTGACTATATAATATATAGAGTAAAAATTTACCTCGCCTCCTCAACTATAACCTACTTGGTTATTTTTTTAAATACATGTTTTACAGACTCAGGCTTCTATACAATACATATAGAAGAAAATCGTTTTTAAAATTATACTTTTGTTTTTAAGTGCAGTGGAATAAGCCCATATTTTCTTTCAAGTTGACCAACTTTTCACCAAATTGTGAGTTAAAACTGCCAGCGACCACTGGCATTTCGGAGTTGCAGTTCTCTCTAATTGGACTAGGGGTTGAGCTATGTCATTGGTTTGAGCCTCATTATTGGCGAGAAAACCTGATATGGCTATGTTCACTTTATTAATTATGGGTAGTTGTAATAATTCAACTATCTCTCTGCTTATGAAGGATCTTTGTGCACCACTGTCAAACATTGTCTTTGCTATGACTGCATGACCATTATGGCTCACATTCAACTCGGCAGCTGGAACAGCTGCTGAACTACTCTTATTAGTGACTGCCATTTTAACTACTGTAGGGTCTGAGTTATTATCACTGTTAGGACAAAGAGCGATGTTATGAACAGATTGTTTACATTTCCTACAAGTTCTTAAGTTTATAGGGCATGCATTTGAAGCATGTTTACCACGGAGACAGGTTAGGCAAATACCAAGGTACATTAACCTTTCAACTCTCTTGTAACAATCTGAATAGATATTACATGTGGAGGGCGTATGTTTCCCGTCACATAAGACACAATTTATTATTCGTACTTCACTAGAAGTCGCCCTTGATGTAGGGATTGTATCCATTATTTGAGTAGGTCTAATGGTTTACTGGTAGGTGGGGAAATTTGAATCGTAATTACAGGCTGTTTGATTTGCCCTAACAGGCGCAGGATAAATACCCACTCGAGGGATCCTTAAACTCTGAGGTGGCTGATATAGCTGATTACCCTTCAGGCGTAAAAATCCC